>OY992894.1:86279650-86498243 GCA_963921405.1 Cepaea hortensis | reverse complement strand
AAATGAGAACATCTCTCCAAGAAAAGATATACAACATCTCTCTGAGAAATGATATCCACCCCTCTGAGAAATAATATACAACATCTCTCTGAGAAATGATATTCAACATCTCTCTGAGAAATAATATACAACATCTCTCTGAGAAATGATATACAACATTTCTTTGAGAAATGATACACAACATCTCTGTGGGACCTACTACTCAGCCAGCCATTGAGTTTACTTTTCATCTTGACTGCCATGACTTCGCCGGCCCTTCAACTTCGGCCTATAAGGTTCCTCGCTGGACGGCATCAGGTCATCTATGTTCGGGATATTTCATGCACTTCTGGTGAAGTATTACGAGGGTTTCCAGCTAATTGAAATAAATGACTGCCAGACAAGACCCAGTATTGGTCTGGCTGCAAGTTGACCTTGAACTTGTCCAAGGTTAACAGACATTGGCTGGCTAGCTCGTGGATTTGGAAGCATCATTCCCTGGGATTTTCCTGCAGAAACTGGCAGCACCTGACGCTGCTGCATGCCTGCAAAACACTGCGTCTGCTGAGCTGGCAAACGACTGTGACCCACTTGAGTCTTGTTACTGAAAGACATAACCAGATTCGTGATACTCTTTTATTCTCATCTTCATTCAGGGTGCACACTGACGGAGCACATTGCAGTACCTGCCTCAGGTACTGCGGCTGTGGATTAAGCTGACGCGGTGGTGACATCATCTGCCGTTGTGCGGAAAATTTTGCTGGTAAAAGAATACCTCCAGTTGAGTTGATGCTGAAAGGAAACAAAAAATAATTATTTTTTCTTTTTATCTTCTTATCCAGCTTTTAAAATATAAACAGATCACTTTCTAATGAACTATTTTTGCCCACACTAAATGCTTCACAGAAGTAAGTAAAATACTCTTGTATATGCCATAACCGCACTGAGTATTTGATGCTGGACCCAGATTTTATAGTCTGATTGGCACCTGGTGGTGGTGGTGGTGGTGGGGGGGGGGGGGGGGGGGGGGGGGGTGATGTCAGTATCCACTTGCCGCCTTGACTTCCTGACACATTTCCTGGCACCATTGTAAAGCTGGGTTGACCTGGAAGCTTAGGTCAATTTTAAAAATCTACCTATGGAATCGAACCCATGAGTACTGACTGACAAGTGAGTTAGTTTCCAGCCATTGCACTATTGCTTAAAATAAATTACTTGTTATTTACTGTTATTTAATATGGTGAACAGTTAAAATTGAGGAGTGCAATTGGGAGGGTACAAGTTTTACCCTAGTGTGAGGAAATGCAACCTAAAGACTGAATGTCTTGGCAGGGGCAGAACAGGCCCTTAAGTCTTGGTCGGCAACTGGTCTAGGATGGAAGCTCCGATAGGCGGACAGTTAGAGCACTGCTTTGCTGATCCGGGTAATTTCTGCAGCTCATCTTGTTCCAGACGTATTGGTGTTACCTTTCCTCTGGAGTAAACTAGGCAGGCCGAGAGAGGGATCATGCTGGCATGGGCATCACATGGTCTCTAAAACTCAGCCTAGGCTTTGTGTTATGGAAAGGTATGACTCCATTTACAAACTATCATTTGTCAAGATGTAAAGTGCCGTCGAACAGTTAAAAAACTCACTAAAACCATTCAAATATCTCTCTAAACTATTGAAAAGGATTGGAAATTTGTTCCAAAAGATATTAGGTGAATAAAAGATTATGAACATGTGGGGCAATTGCATATTTACACTGGTTCTGATATATTATGGGAGGAGATGCAACAACTGATACAAAACATTCACGCCCAGGTGATATAACTTAACTATCTACATGGATGTGCTCTGTGCTAAGAGGCAAACAAAAAAAGTGCCAGGGAGTTCACAACGAAGGTTAATGGACGGTGTTTAGTATGGCAATGGCAAACTACTGAACATAAATTTGCCAAGAAATCACTAACAGTGAAAAAAAACTAGGGTTGACTTGTGATGTCCTAACTTTAGGCAGTCACTGTGGCATTTCGCTGACTGGAGAACAAACTTGATCAAAAGTAATACTGTACTACCAAATACTCACCGCTGGTCCCTTCAGCATGATGCCTAGTCCTTGTTTTGGAAAATGTCCAGGCGACCAGGGGATTCACATTTCTGGATTTTCTCAGTCACAACTTTGTCCGAGTTTTTCTTATGCAGGTTGACAAACCTTGTCAGGTCTTCAGTCTGCAAAAACACCAGTTATCTCATTCAGTACAAAATACAATGTTTTATCAGGGAATCAGTTTTTTATGACTAATAATCATTAACCTGGTGCCTTGGCAGAACAGAAGGGCTAAACTGGGTATGACAGAAGGGCTAAAATGGTATGACAGAAGGGCAAACAGGTATGACAAAAGGGATAAAATTGTATCACAGAAGAACTAAAATGGTATGACAGAAGGGCTAAACCGGTATGACAAAAGGGCTAAACTGGTATGACAGGAGGGCTAAACTGGTATGACAGGAGGGCTAAACTGGTATGACAGGAGGGCTAAAATGGTATGACAGGAGGGATAAAATGGTATGACAGAAGGGCTAAAATGGTATGACAGAAGAGATAAAGTGGTATGACAGAAGGGCTAAACTGGTATGAAAGAAGGGATAAACTGGTATGAAAGAAGGGATAAAATGGTATGACAGAAGGGCTAAAATGGTATGACAGAAGGGCTAAAATGGTATGACAGAAGGGATAGAATGGTATGACAGGAGGGCTAAAATGGTATGACAGAAGGGCTAAACTGGTATGACAGAAGGGCTAAACTGGTATGACAGAAGGGCTAAACTGGTATGACAGAAGGGCTAAAATGGTATCACAGAAGGGCTATTATATATTAAGTCAGTAAATTTATCATAAATTATTATTTATCATAAAAAAGAGGAAGAAGTAGTGCCTAGGTAATTGGACATTTTTAATAATCGGCACCCCCTTCTTCTAAATATTTGTTACAAAATCGAACATTATTATTATATTTCTAACCTCTTCCAAAAGTATCAATACTGACGTGTTCTTTGTGCAATCTTCTTTAATTTGATATATAATACAATATATCTGCTACTATTTTAACCATTTTTACTGTGACACATCCCTACTTCCCATTTTCTGCCATAAATGTTTGTTTGGTCCAAACCCACTTTTTGTTTGGCAGTGAATCAGTTAATATGCCACAACGGCATAATAATTGTTTTCTTGTTTACGAAAGCTCTGTGACTATTCCATAATATGTATAAATATTATGCTGTCCTATGCAGCCTCAATGAAAACAGTCAATGCATCTGTTATAGTGACCTATTTAATTTGCCCATGGTTTCTTAACCGTGTGATTATCTGCTCTTAGTTTGCTATCTGCCCTTGGTTTCCTGGGCTAATATTTATTTGCCCTTTGTTTCCTAAGCTTGTGTTTACTCTGCCCTTGGTTTTTTTAAGTTTGTGTTTATCTGCTCTTGGTTTACTAAGTTTATTTTACCTGCCCGGCTAGTAAATCTTGGAATGTGAATGAACAAATTAGGAAGAGTTTGAAGGTAGCAGAGTTTCTGAGATTTGTTTCATGAATACCTGTAGACTGCCAGAGTAACACTAACAATGATTACCCAGAGGAGGCTAATAACACTAGAACATTATACATAACTATTTTAAGGCGATGTGCGGCAGTAAAAACATCGATTTTTGGTCAACAATATTTTTGGAATAGTTCATTTTTAGACACCTTATCATGTCTTCTATCAGATTCTGTACTTGTTTTTGTTTAAAAACTTTTATTTTTATGCAATATTCATATTTTACTGAACCCACCCTCTGTGTCAAATTGTATAATTATTGAAAATTGTTGCGAAATTGATGGTTTTCAAATCCTAGCAACGATATCTCAGGAAAACACGACACGCGCGTGTAAGGTATCCCTGGAAAGGTCGTGAACTTCCGTAACTGTTCGTAAAACTACGAGTTCGTCTAATCGGAAGCTCTTCTGTGTACATCGGGTTTATTCGTGTCTATCATCTTCCGGAAACTTCCATATATGGAACATCGTAAGCAATCTGTGTTCGCCGATGGCTGCAATTGATCACGTGGGTTTCCAAAATGGCGGCTTTGTGTTGTTTACACCTGGCGACGTGCTGAAAGTTCATTGTTGACGACAGACTGACACGCATTGAAATATGCCTCGTTCTAAGAAATTTAACATCCAGTAATCCACTCAACGTAAGTAATCTCTCAGACTACACCTCGCAAATGCTCGTAAGCAGCGAAAAGCCTATCAGAACGTCGTAAATGATACAGACAATTCTGAAACTACTGAAAGCGACCCAGCTAAAGTGCACATGCCACTTCCAAATCCAAGTGTTTTGACAGTGAATCTGAATGAATCAGTGCTATCGTGTTCTTCTCAAAGTTGTGGAAGTGATTCTTTTATTACCCGAAGCCAATTTAAAAGAGATACGTATAAATACACAACATCCACTAGCAGCAAGTATGATTCTGGTGACGACAATGGATATCAAAAACGGGAACACAGAGCAATAGTTGATTGTTCAGAAATTGAGGCAATAATCAAATTGTTATGTTGTCCAGTTTGTAAAAATGATAATGATAGTCTTATTTTGAAAACTGACAGCAAGAAAGCCAAGGGATTAGCTGTGTATGCAGAGGTTTACTGCTCTTGTTGTGAAGAAGTAGTGTGTGGAAGGTACCTATCTGAAAAAAGTAATGATGGGGATAGATCTTTTGCTGTCAACAGCCAGTCAGTATATTCAGCATTAGTTTGTGGGATGGGTGCAACAACATTTAATAATTTTTGTGAAAATATAAACCTGCAAGGAATTCATCACAAAACATTTCACAGCAAAGCGAATAATTTATATTCAAAGATAGAAGATCTGGAGGACACTGTTTTTTCTCAAACCGTAAAGTATGTTCGACAGGCTCATGCACAACAGTCAGGCATAACTCTACATGACAATGATGTGCTAGATATTAGTGTCAGCTTTGATGGCACTTGGCTGACTAGAGGCCACACATCCCACATTGGAGTTGGCTGTGCAGTGGACTTTCTACAGGCCTGCATATGCAGAGACTAGGAACATTTAGGATGCAGAAGCAAGTAAGAAATAGTCTGAAGTACAAGAAGGACAAACAAACTAAAAGACGCGACACTGTACGAGCGGCCAAACTGAAGAGACAAGGTGAGCTGCATGCTCTGGAGGGAGGTCCTGCATATTCAACAGGACAATTTTAACACTCAAGGTACAGTTTTACACTTTTTTTCTCTGTAAAAGAGTGCATTAGTAATAAAAAACAAAAAAATTATTAGTTTTTCCCCGTTTTCTCATTTCGCCAGTTTTTTTATACATAAGTACAATTGTTTTAAAAACTATTCGTTAGATTTCACTTAAACTTTGCAGAGATATTCTTTATTATATCACTTACATTGTGAGTAGATTAATCTTGAAAATTACATTTTAGTTTTTGTGCTACACTAAAAAAAAAAAGTCATGAAAATGTCATTACCATTTTCACATTTTGAAAAAAAAAACTGCAAAGAGATATCATTAAAATTTTCTACTAAACTTGTAAAGGGTCTATTTATTTACACATAAAACAAAGAATTTAGCCTGTACATTAAAAAATAAATGTTTTAGAGGTACATTAAGAAATTCAAGATGGCCGCTGTTTATCTTGGTTTCCAATCGTTAAGTGCAAAGTCAATTTGACAATATTTTATCGATCAGCAGTCTTTAATATCAAACCCTATCCCATAAAAGAGCATAGAAATTAAGTATTATGGAATTAAATTTTTTAAGGTTAGCATTGCCTTAAAATAAAAGATAAAGTGTTCTTTGGTCTTATAATGAGAAGAGAGGCAATAAAAACATCACGATGGCTGAAAATATCAGCAGTAGAAGAGACAGGTGGAGACAAATCATGCCTGATATTTAAGACACAGAAATAGAGGGATATCATCAATACAACTGATCCAAAATGCAAAAGACTGATATGTGCAGGGACATGACCACTTGTGCTATTTGACAAGGCACATGATGATAACGATAAACGACTGATTGCAAACCAAAGATGGCAAAGCTCTAAGCTGTGGTTCCGGAAACTGGCTGCATCAATGCAGTCTGGCCGAGAGAATAGGGATGGAAAAAGGAAGACGAATCTGGTTTAACAAAACGCAGTGGTGAAATCAGATGTGTCTGGTGCAAGGTGGAAGTGCACATCTTTCACTGAGAACCACAATGTGTCCTTATAAAGGACAAATGAGACAGAAGAAGAAAAAAGTAAGAAAAAGGTGAAAAGTTAGAAAGAGGAGATAAGTAAAAAAGAGCTGATAAGTAAGAAAGAGGAGATAAGTAAAAAAGAGCTGATAAGTAAGAAAGAGGAGATAAGTAAAAAAGAGCTGATAAGTAAGAAAGAGGAGATAAGTAAAAAAGAGCTGATAAGTAAGAAAGAGGAGATAAGTAAAAAAGATAAAGGTAAGAAAAAGGAGATATATAAGAAATAGGAAATAATTAAGAAACGGGAGATACATAAAAGAAGATAAGAAAGAGAAAAGAAAGAAAGGGGAGATAAGCAAGAAAATGCAGAAAAGTCACAGGTGTGACCAGAGTAATTATGGGGATCACTGTGTGCAATGAAGGACATCTTTAACCAAAACCAAACCATAAGAAATGCTGAGTTTCGTGTGCTTCTAAAGCTGTTGGCTGGGGGAGAGGGTTTGCTTCTAAAGCTGTTGGCTGGGGGAGAGGGTTTGCTTCTAAAGCTGTTGGCTGGGGGAGAGGGTTTGCTTCTAAAGCTGTTGGCTGGGGGAGAGGGTTTGCTTCTAAAGCTGTTGGCTAGATTGTGCTAGCTGGAAGAGCTTTGCAGCTCTGCTATAAACAGGCATAACACAATCACATCCAAAAAAACTTTCTGGATGAACGCAGAAGAAGAAGAAATGAGTAGAGCAAGGAAGGAGATTCAGTAGTCCACAAAAGATAGAAGCATTTGGTGTGACTTCACTGAGGAAATTAACTCCCCCAGTGAGATGGTATGAATACATCACTAAAAAAAAAAAAAAAAAAAATGGTAAGCTTTATCTGAACGCAATCACCAGTGACAAAATGGACATTGCGGCCAAAGCCTTCATAAACTTGTAATATAAACATAGTTGAAAAGCAGAAGGAGAAGAGGCAGAAGAAGAAAAAGAAGAAAAGGAAGAAATGACCTGCTGTCTCTTGTGCCCAATACAAATATTTATACATATATTTATATATAACTAGCATTTTCTTTACCTGAGTGCTGCATGGTTGTGGTTCTTGCCTGGACAATTTATGTGGCGGCTGGACATCAGAGCCCAGTTTTTCTAGATCAGACAAACAAAATCAACCAAGTTACATCTTTCACTCTCAATTTGTAACAATCATGTTTATTTTACCTTAGCTTAACTTTACTGAACTTTCCTTTCCAGGGATATGTATCAGCTTTTTGCTTCCAGATGAGATGTTTATGTGGCCTTGATTTCCTAAGCTTTTATTTATCTGCACTTGATTTCATAAATGTATGTTTATCTGCCCTTGGTTTCTTAAGTTTATGTTTATCTGCCCTTTGTTTCCTAAGCTTGCATTTATCTGCCCTTCACTTCCATATTACAAGTTTATCTGCCCATGGTTTACTAAGTTTATGTTTATCTGCCCTTTGTTTCCTAAGCTTCCATTTATCTGCCCTTCACCTCCATATTACAAGATTATCTGCCCTTAGTTTACCAAGTTTATGTTTATCTGCATTTTTTTTCCAAAGCTTGGGTTTATCTCCTCTTGGTTTCCTAAGCTGATTTTGCCTGCCCTTCTTAATTTAGGTTTATCTACCCTTGCATAACAACTTGCATGTTTTATACTGATAAACAGAAAAAAGAAGCTTGATGTCAGGTCTTAGTCAGATATGACTGAGCTACCGTATGACAGTAGACAGTACTACCTGCGTTCTGTCAGCGCCGAATGTTTTGCGGTACTTACCAAACCTGACACCCCACATTGAGCCAACGGCTTCGGGCGGAAGAGTGCAATTGGGGGGGTACAAGCCTTACCCTGGTGCAAGGAAATGCAACCTAAAGACAAAATGTCATGGCAGGGCAGACCGGGCCGTAAGCCCTGGTTGGCAGCTGGTCTAGGATCGAAGCACCGACAGGCAGACAGTTAGAGCATTGCTTTGCTGATCCGGCAGCTTCTGCAGCCTGTCTTGTTCCAGATGTATTGGTGTTACCATTCCTCTGGAGTGAACTAGGCAGGCCGAGAGAGGGATCATGCTGCATGGGCAACACATGGTCTCTATATTTTAGCCCAGGTTTTGTGCTATGGAGAGGTATAACTCCATCACTGAATTTGCATCTGGCAAGGCTCCAGATAAGGATGGGATTCCAATAGAGGTTGTCAGGAGTGGGCAAGACACACACACACTACAAATCCACCAGCTAATAAAGCTATGCTGGCGAGAAGGACAAGTCCCACAAGATTTCAAAGATTCAAGCATCATAACATTGTACAAGAACAAGGGCGATCGGAGCGACTGTAACAACTATACAGGTATCTCACTTCTGTGTATTGGAAAAGTATTTGCCAGAATTGTTCTCCGCAGACTTCAAGTCCTAGGAGATCAAGTCTACCTCGATTACAGTGTGGCTTTCGACAGAACCGGTCTACCATTGATATGATATTCTCATTGCGACAAATGCAAGAAAAATGCCGTGAACAGAATCAACCACTGTTCATTGCCTTCATCGACCTCACAAAGGCATTTGATTTGGTCAGTCGTGAGGGTTTTTTCAAGGCACTACAGAAGATTGGCTGCCCACCAACTCTTCTGTCCATTGTGGAATCGTTCCACACAGGCATGAAGGGTATAATAAAGTTTGATGGTGCAACTTCAGAAGAGTTTGAAATCAAGAGTGGAGTTAAGCAAGGTTGTGTACTAGCTCCCACCCTCTTTGGAATATACTTTTCACTTCTACTGAAATATGCCTTTCGTGATTATGTCACAAGGTGTGCATGGGGTACCATCAATCTTTATTGACAACATCGAACTTACTGCCAAAACAAAAGTCCTTGTCTATAAAGCCTGTGTCCTTAGTACTCTTCTTTATGGAAGTGAAGTGTGGACAATTTACTCATACCAAGAGAAACATTTAAACAGCTTCCATATGCGATGTCTGCGAAGAATACTTGGTATTAAGTGGCAAGACAAAATCACAAATACTGAAGTATTGGAAAGATCAGGTTGTGTGACGGTTTATTCCATGCTCAGTCTTCGTAGACTTAGATGGATAGGACACGTTAGGATGGAAGATGGTAGAATACCAAAGGACATCTTTTTTGGTGAATTACAGGTGGGTAGGAGATCTCAGGATCGGCCTCTATTATGTTACAAAGATGTGTGTAAGCGGGACATGATTGATACAGGCATTGATAATGCACAGCAGGAGCAAGTCGCCGCTGAACGTGTTGCATGGAGGGCAAAGATCAGAAATGGAATAAAGACAAAGGAGAAAATTATTGCAGATAAGTCACACACCGATGTGAGACGTAAGATGGTGCATGATGGTGAAAATGACCAGGTGTTCACATGAATCCACTGTGGATGAACATTTACAGCAAGAATTGGCCTTAACAGTCGCATTCGCCACCGCCATGGGTTCTAGTTATTAAGCCTTTTTGAAGCACAATGTAACAAACTATCGTCTGTCAAGACGGCAAGGTGCCAATGATGAGAAAAAAGAAGAAATTTGAAAAATATGACGGAATCACCAATGTAAAGTTTAAGGAGAGAACTAAACACATAGCAAAGCATCAAGTAGTGAAGAAAAGATGCTGGCACTGGACAGGACACACACTGAGAAAACCTGAGAATTGTATGACTAGACAAGTCTTTGTCTGGAATCTACATGGAGAAGATAAGTAGAGACAGAAAAGATTAGTATGGGAAGGACATTGATGAAGCTGCATGGGGTGGCTAAGGATAGGGCGGCCTGGAAAGAGTTGGTTGAGGGCTTATAATGGGTGAAACCAGGGTAAGTTAATAAGTAAGCAATTAAATGGCTGTAGACAAATAACTAAATATGATAACAACTTGAAACCAGTTTATTTGTATACATATATTGCCCCTTTATTTCTCAACATAATTTCCACCAACATTGATGCATTATCCCATCGTTTCCCTGGGTTGGTTAACCCGGTCAACAAATGCCCGCAGAAGTTGGATGTGCCGGCCTAACGGCGCAAGAATGCAGCTTTGCTGTAAACAGGCACAACGCAATCACATCCAGAAAAAAAAAAAAAAAAAAAAAAAAAAAAACTCTGGATGAACGCAGAAGAAGAAGAATCCCATCGTTTTATCAGTCCTCCCAAACCGGCTGCATACATCTGTGTGCCCTATTGTCATTTACCTGCCATCCCACATAACTGTGTGACTTACTTATTGACTAACCCTCAAAACTGTTTCTACCCAACTATGCACTGCTTCACAGGAAATCGCTAGGGGCTAAGTCCACTGAAAACCCACCTTGGCGGGAGACATTTCGCCGAAGTTGAATGTGAAGTGAAAACGTGGTTTAGAAAACAGGGGACGCAGTTAGTTCTATGCAGCCGGTTTGGGAGGACTGATAAAACGATGGGATAAGTGCATCAATGTTGGTGGAAATTATGTTGAGAAATAAAGGGACAATGTAAGTATAAAAATAAAGTGGTTTCAGGTTGTTATCATAGTTAGTTATTTTTCTACAGCCATTTGTGACTAACTTATTAACTTACCCTCGTAAAAGACGAAAGACGAAGAAGAAAAATAAATACTTAGCTGAAAACAGTAGTAACCTATTCCAAAAACAGTAATCCGAACTTCACATCAAAATAAAATAAAAGCGACAATTTTATTTTGTTTGACGTTAGGTTCCCACACACCTGGTCTGTGCTGTCACACACCTAACACTCTCTCCCACAATTTGCTGTCTGTAACCTCACCAACAGACGCCAATGTCCACAATTTGCTTTCTATAACCTCACCAACAGACGCCAATGTCCACAATTTGCTGTCTGTAACCTCACCAACAGACGCCAATGTCCACAATTTGCTGTCTATAACCTCACCAACAGACGCCAATGTCCACAATTTGCTGTCTATAACCTCACCAACAGACGCCAATGTCCACAATTTGCTGTCTGTAACCTCACCAACAGACGCCAATGTCCACAATTTGCTGTCTATAACCTCACCAACAGACGCCAATGTCCACAATTTGCTGTCTATAACCTCACCAACAGACGCCAATGTCCACAATTTGCTGTCTGTAACCTCACCAACAGATGCCAATGTCCACAATTTGCTGTCTATAACCTCACCAACAGACGCCAATGTCCACAATTTGCTGTCTATAACCTCACCAACAGATGCCAATGTCCACAATTTGCTGTCTGTAACCTCACCAACAGACGCCAATGTCCACAATTTGCTGTCTATAACCTCACCAACAGACGCCAATGTCCACAATTTGCTGTCTGTAACCTCACCAACTGACGCCAATGTCCACAATTTGCTGTCTATAACCTCACCAACAGACGCCAATGTCCACAATTTGCTGTCTATAACCTCACCAACAGACGCCAATGTCCACAATTTGCTGTCTGTAACCTCACCAACAGACGCCAATGTCCACAATTTGCTGTCTGTAACCTCACCAACAGACGCCAATGTCCACAATTTGCTGTCTATAACCTCACCAACAGACGCCAATGTCCACAATTTGCTGTCTGTAACCTCACCAACAGACGCCAATGTCCACAATTTGCTGTCTGTAACCTCACCAACAGACGCCAATGTCCACAATTTGCTGTCTGTAACCTCACCAACAGACGCCAATGTCCACAATTTGCTGTCTGTAACCTCACCAACAGACGCCAATGTCCACAATTTGCTTTCTATAACCTCACCAACAGACGCCAATGTCCACAATTTGCTGTCTGTAACCTCACCAACAGATGCCAATGTCCACAATTTGCTGTCTGTAACCTCACCAACAGACGCCAATGTCCACAATTTGCTGTCTATAACCTCACCAACAGACGCCAATGTCCACAATTTGCTGTCTGTAACCTCACCAACAGACGCCAATGTCCACAATTTGCTGTCTATAATCTCACCAACAGACGCCAATGTCCACAATTTGCTGTCTGTAACCTCACCAACAGACGCCAATGTCCACAATTTGCTGTCTGTAACCTCACCAACAGACGCCAATGTCCACAATTTGCTGTCTATAACCTCACCAACAGACGCCAATGTCTGTGGTTTAGAGGTTGGGAAAGCGTTTTACAACATACCAAGTAGAAGGTGAAAATATAAAACTGGAAGTTTTGTTTCGTTTTCTGGACTTCTAGTTTTGATGATTATTTTATCTGCACACATCTTTCAATTATTAAATTTTCCTAACAAACTTTTACATTCATTTTAATAATTATAATTTTTTTTTTTTTTGGAATGAAGTTAATGTGTCACCTTGCAAGAAGCTCACAGCTGTTCTGGCTGTCCACCTCTTGTCCCTGTCCAGAGCAAGAACACCTTGAAGCAGGTCTCTCATGACATCTGACATTGGCACGTCAAGCAGCTGGGACATCTGTGTCTCTGTCAGTTCACTGGTCTGGGGAGGACACAGACACCAGCTGACAACATGGTTAAGTGAGGTTAACAAGTTACTGGCATGTCCTTTACAGGACATCACAATCAATCCCAGCATTTGACTGTTTGTGTTAAGACATTTGTATGTTCAGTAGTTTGCCATTGCTTTCTGAAAGATGGATGATCATACCATAAAAATCAACTCAAAGTCTGCTTCAAAATTGCCAGCAGCTGATTTGGAATTTTGGACTTGGTATGTCGGGGAATTGTGCGTTCACAGCCCCTAAAGTACAGACATCGGCATTCTATTAGTGAGGTTAGAGAGCAAAGTGTGTGGGAGTATGTTAGGTGTGGGACAGCACAGATGAGATGTGTAAAAAAGAGGTGTGTAGGAACCTGTGGTGGGTGAAAATGTGAGACAACATGAGGCTTAGGTGAATATTCCTAAGATGTGTAGCATGTAAGAGCTATGTGTGATGTGTATGAATATGTGGTGGTGTAAGTTTATGTGAGTTGCGTAGGAAGTAGGAATATTTGGAGGAATATGAAAATATGTGAGGTGATAGGTAACAGTTAAGCTTGTAGAAACATGTACGGTGTGGAATCATATAGTTTGTAAGAACAGGTGAGGTGTGTGGGAATATGAAAGGGCAAGGAAACATCCACTACAGAAATCTACTTCCTCTTGCCTGCTTTATTATATTCCTTTGTTTCTAAGATGTGTGGGAACATGTGAGGTTATTGGAAAAATATATGAAAAGTAGGGAAACATTTTAAGTATGTGAAAACTTAAGGTGTATGGATGGTATGTGGGAATAGGAGAAGTATATGTGAGAATTTGAAGTTTGTGAGAAGTGTGTGTAGTTGGAATGTGTAAAGTGTGTGTAACCATGTGAAGTGTGTGCAAAAACATGTGAAGTGTGTGGGGATATTTGAAGTGTGTGCACATGTGAAGCATATGGAACTGAGATGTGTATTGGAATATGTAAAGCACATGGAGAACATGTGACATGTGTGGGATGTCAAGTTTGTGGAAATGGCAAGTGTATGGAAATGTGACATGTGGAAACATGAAGTGTGTGGAAATGTGTGTGGTAAAAAGTGTGGGAACATGTGATATGTGAAGCATGTAAAATGTGTAAAAATGTGAAGAATGTACAAATGTGATGTGTGTAAAAATGTGAAGCATGTACAAATGCAATGTGTGTAAAAATGTGAAGTATGTACAAATGTGATGTGTGTAAAAATGTGAGGCAAACAGAAATGTGTGGAAACACATGAAGCAGGCGACATCAAGATGTGTGTTGAAACATAGAAATGCTTGAAAACATGTGATATGTGTGGGAACATGTGATGTGTGCAGGAACTTGTGAAGTATGTGGGAACATGTAAAGTATATGGGAACATGTGATGTGTGTAGGAACTTATGAAGTATGTTGGAACATGTGATGTGTGCAAAAGTATGCTTAGTGTGTGGTAACATATGAAGTGTGTGAAAACATATTAAGTGTGTGAGAGTATATCAAGTGCTTGGGAATATGTGATGTGTGCCAAAACATGTAAAGTGTGCAGAACTGTGTGTTGAACATATGAGGTTTTTGAGAACATGTGAACTGTGTGAGAAGAAATACAAGTGTCTGGGAACATGTGAAGTGTGTGAGAGGAAGTCAAGTGCATGGGAACATGTGAAATGTGTGGTAACAGGCGTTATTCAATAATAAAAAAAAAAAAACTACACAAAGTCTGGACTCGAACCTTCTCCATGATGCTCAGCCGTGTTTCAATGTCCACTACCATGTCTTGTCCAGTGAAGAAGTGAATCATTGGGTGCACCTTCATCAGCAGAAACAAGCCAACTTGTCCAGTAGCATACACATCGTCCTTTTCATCCAACCTGTGCGCTGGATATGGGATCTTCTTCAGCTAATGAAAGACAAGGTAAAATATGCTAACTTGTGTTTTTTTTTTTTTTTGGTTTTCGTTCGCTTTGAACTCAAGCGTAGTCCATACACGTACTATTTCTAGTGCACGGGACAAATTTTATGAGTGGCTCAGCTTTCCCTATTACCAGTGTCCCTCGACATCCAGTGAACCACTTTGACCTCTGAGGTACTTGTAATTTACGCCCCCAAGGACGAGAAGTCGACATTTTAGTCCAACTGTCCAGTGTGAGGGTTGAACCCACTACCTTGCCATCAGCACACAGGATGTTTAAGAACAAGCACGCATATCCATTCAGCCATGCTGACCTCCTGTAACTGACATAATCATCATCATCATCATGTTTGTCAGTTCAAGGACTGGTGTTAAAGTCATCTGATTATGTAACCTTCACTGTATCTGTAATACACAAGCGACACCTCCAGATCTAACTAACATTCTGGCCAAGCCAAGCTACTTTGTATAAAGTGACATAATTGTTCACTGGTGCCTGTCTTTCAGAACTTGTTCAACCTATCTCAATCAAACAAGGTTGGCTGCAAGGATCTCCTACACTGCTTCTCACCTTTTGAGAGCACAAATGAGCATGCATCAGTGGCCACCAGATCACTACAAAGAGCTGTAGATACATTTGTTGCATGGGCAAATAGATGGTGTGTCAGCATAAACACTGACAAGTGCAGCACCACCCTATTTACCCTCTTTCCAAAACAAAAGGCAGGGACCATCCAGATAAATGGAATACCTCTAAGAGAAGATAAAGAACCAACATCCCTTGGAGTAACATTTGATGTTAGGCTAACATGGAGAAAGCACATAAAAAAAGCAGTACCAAAAGCCAGAAGGAAAAATAGCCATCCTGAGAAAACTAAGTGGAACCACATGAGCCAGTGGGAAAATACTTAGCAAAGTTTATCAACAGAGCATACGACCACACCTGGAATACGGGTCAACTGTATGGTGTTCGGCAGCAAAAACCACACTACAAGAGCTGGACAAGGTGCAAAATCAAGCACTTGGAGTCACCACAGGAGGGATGAGATCAACCCCTATAGTGGAGATGGAGAAGATGGGGAGGACACAAGCACAGAGAGAGCGCAGAGATACAAAAACACTAATACAAGCAGAAAAGTTTCTCAGCTTGCCAGGCCGCCCTATGAAGAACAGGTTTGAAATCTTAGCTATGGGGCAGTTGATAAGAAGCAGTTTTATCCACAAGGCCAAATGACTCTGCAGAGAAACCACCGATCTGCCCACAGATGGTATCTCCCTGAAAACTATTCCAGAACAACTCCATGGAAAGAGAAACATAGGCTATCACTACAAATCCAGACAAAGGTGAGAGGAATATTTGACAAGGGAGAACAGAACAGTGTACAGCGCAGAACAGCCACTCTCAGCTTCCTTGATGAAGAATACCCACAGGACCTCTGGATCAGAGTCTACAGATGGGTCAGCACAAAATGCTGTTCGAAATGGAGGAGCGGGAGTGTACATAGAATACCCAAATAGTACCAGGGACATAGCCAGAGTACCAACAAGAATGTACTGCGATAACTATGATGCTGAAATCCAGGCAATCAAGACAGTAACAGAAAAATTACTAAATACCAGCCATGGTACACAACCTGTGGTGCTATTGACAGATGCAAAATCAGTACTCGAGGCGCTCCTGTCCGGGAAATTGCCAGTACTAAGGACACTACTTTCTTAACTTAGCAGTCAGCGTAAAGTCACCATACAGTGGATACCATCTCACTGTGGAGTACCCGGAAACGAAAGAGCTGATCGATTAGCTAAGGAAGGAGCAAAAAGAAGAACAGCCTGATGTGCCTGTTACATACCACTAAAGGAAAAGAATGATCAAATCAGTCAGAAAGCCACCAAAACCTGCTCAAGATGACTACCACGTTATGGATAGACCAGAACAAGTCATTATTCTGCGCCTCAGAACAGGACACAATAGATTACGCAACCGCATGTATACAAAATTCAAGATTGGTGAAACAGCCATGTGCACATATAGATTGGCGTCGCAGACAGTGAGCACATACTCCAAGACAGCCCAAAATATAACATATCTAGGCAAACCTTCTGGCCTGGAGAGACGATAGTGGAAGATAAACTCTATAGACCACTGAGTGAACTAAGAAAGACAGTTAAATTTATACAAGAGACAACATTGCAGTTATAGTCGTGTTTCAAGCAAACGAAAGAAGAAGAGGAGACCATCTTATGAGCATGAAGCAGACACCATAACCTCACAACTACAATTCCACATGTACTTTCTCTTGATAAGTGTCTTCCAAAAGGATCCGCGGATCTCAGAAACCACATTTCCACTGTCATTAGATGTTTTCCAGCTTGTCTGCTTATTATCTAAGTTTCACATCCACATGTTCTATGCAACACTTCAACACTTTTTCTCAATGTTCCTACCACTAGGTATTCCCCTGCTGTATTTAACAACACAAGCGGGACACAATGGCTTACCTTGTAAAGTTGACGTAAAAACTTGTTGGCCACGGGATCCAGGTACTCTGGGGTGATGCCCTTATAGTCAACAACACTATCCTGTGGGGTCTTGCAGGAGCCAAAGTCTACCAGTTTTGATACCCACGTTTTTGTGTTTATGCAAACGTTCTCCGCTGTGAGAAAAATAAAAATTCAATTCATATTCTGATTTGCCTTTTTAATTCCCTATCTATTTCTATATCGAAATGGAAATATCAATTACTGGGGAATACTTTGAGGACACCGAAATAGTGTGAGAAATAAATTAACTGAAATAGTGTGAGAAATAAATTAACTGAAATAGTGTGAGAAATAAATTAACTGAAATAGTGAGAAATAAATTCACTGAAATAGTGTGAGAAATAAATCCACTGAAATAGTGTGAGAAAAAAAATTCATTAAAATAGTGTCATAAATAAATTCAATGCAATAGCACAAGAAATAAATACACTGAAATAAATAATGCTAGAAATAAATTCACTGAAATAGTGTGAAAAATAAATTCACTGAAATATTGTGAGAAATAAATTCACTGAAATATTGTGAGAAATAAATTCACCGAAATAGTGTGAGAAATAAATTCACAGCAATAGCAAAAGAAATAAATACACTGAAATAAATAACGCAAAAAATTAATTCACTGAAATAGTGTGAAGAATAAATTCACTGAAATAGTGTGAGAAATAAATTCACTGAAATAGTGTGAGAAATAAATTCATTAAAATAGTGTGAGAAATAAATTCACTGAAATAGCGTGAGAAATAAATTCACTAAAATTATGTCAGAAATAAATTCACTGCAATAGCACAAGAAATAAATACACTGAAATAGTGTGAGAAATAAATTCACTGAAATAGTATGGGAAATACATTCATAGCAATAGCAAAAGTAATAAATACATTGAAATAAATAACGCAAAAAAATTAATTCACTGAAATAGTGTGAAAAAAAATTCACTGAAATAGTGTCAGAAATAAATTCACTGAAATAGTGTAAGAAATAAATTCACCACAACCGCAAAATAAATAAATACACTGAAATAAATAACGCAAAAAAATAAATTCACTGCAATAGTATGAGGAATACTTCACTAAAATAGCATGAGACATAAATACAGTGAAATAAATCAGGCGAGAAATAAATTCACCCCAATAGTATGAGAAATACTTCACTGAAATAGCACTAGGAATAAATACAGTGAAATAAATCAGGCAAATTATAAATTCACTCAAACAGAATGAGAAATAAATACATTGAAATAAATAACCTGAAAAACAAATTCACTGTGATAGCTGGCAATATTGCAGCAGCCAGCTAGAACGCATGCAAAATGAGGCTGAGAGTTATTTTGGCATGCACGAGGGATACACCGACTGTGTGCATGCAGAATATACTCACTCTGCTGTCCATATACGATAGGCACAAGGTGCTCCAGGCAAGACTCTACCTAGGGCTGCAGAGGACAAGGAGCACCCTCTGCATGAGGCATTGGATAACACCGAGGACAGAGGTTAAAGAGGCAGTTCTTAGATGGCACAGGCCCGAAGACACAATTAGACGTCTGTGAAATTTGTAAGACAATGTGGGAAAAGGAATGGGTCATCGTGCTGCCCAACAAGGCAGCCTTACATGGAGTGTCACATTAAACCGAGGATGTTAGCAATGGATAGTAGGTGAGACAGGTGCATCCGTGCAACAAACTGACAAGTGAAAATTTATGCCCTAGCGTTGGGATAATATACACGGACGGGTCTGTGGTTTAAGATAAATTGAATGGGTGGGTTTTCATTACAAAGATTAAGGAATGATGTGTAAAACGGAGAGTCTGGATTATAATATCAGTATTTCCAGCATGAGAATGAAGGTGGAGGCTGTAATGGTGGCCTTCAGATGGCTAAAAAGTAGTACAGAACAACATGTATTTGTGATATACTCGCAAAGCATACCACATAAATGTGTGGAGTAGCTTGCAATGCTCGAAAAGTCAATGGTCAAGAGCATATCATGCATTTTCTGCACAGGTCAAGGAAATTACAGGCTGATAGACTGGCAGCTGCTGTTCAGTTGGGTGGTGCGCTAGATTATGATAAAGCTGGTATGGTAAAGGCTCTCTGGGATTGAGTGGAAAGCGCAGCAAAACAAAGGACCCACACCAGGAAAGAATGATTCAGTGGGGATGATCAGAGGGTTTGAATGACACTCAACGTGTAGAGGGAAGCACAGGGTGGCATTCAAACAGACTACCACAAGTACCATCGGCAGAGGAACTCTTCACTGGCTACTGAAGAAGGGGACTGAGCACTTGTGGAAATGTCCTGAGAGCAACGATGTTGATTCCTGATTTCATATCACGGGAAAGAACGTCAAAGATCATGAATGAAGACTAATGAAGATGACAGATGATACATGGCACTTACACTTAATGTCACAATGGGTTATGTAATATTTCATATGAGAAAACTGTGCACATGTACTCAGGATAGATTATTGAAGATCATGAATTACTAAAGTGAAGATCATGAATTACTAAAGTGAAGATCATGAATTACTAAAGTGAAGATCATGAATTACAAAAGTGAAGATCATGAATTACGAAAGTGAAGATCATGAATTACTAAA
The DNA here is from genome assembly GCA_963921405.1 of Cepaea hortensis. NCBI lineage: Eukaryota > Metazoa > Mollusca > Gastropoda > Stylommatophora > Helicidae > Cepaea > Cepaea hortensis. The sequence continues at coordinate 86,478,531 of OY992894.1, read as the reverse complement.
GTGAAGATCATGAATTACTAAAGAAATTGATGATGGATAACGGTTCTTATGTTTGCTGTGATGAGATTCCAGATGAGAAAAGTGTGGTTGTACTTAGGACAGATCATGAAGGAAGATTAAAAAAGATGATGGATGACACATAGTACTTATTTTTGATGACAGTGGGTGATATTTTGAAATGCCAGATGAGAAAAATATGTTTGTATTCAGGACAGATCGTGAATGAAGACTAAAGAAGATAATGAATGACATATGGTACTTACGTTTTATGTCACAATGGACGATGTTATGAGATGCCAGATGAAAAATGGCTGTGTACACATCCAGCATGATCTTCTCAATTCTGCCAGGCTGCTCCAAAAGCATACCATCCCGGTCAATGATCAGCTGGCGTAGGGAAATACCTAGTTGTAGGAACATTGAGAAAATGAGTGTTGAAGTACTACATAGAACCTGTACTTTTGTATGGATGTGAAAAGTGGACAATGAGCAGATAAGCTGAACAACTGATGACAATGAAAATGTGGTATCTGAGGAAAATGCAAGGAATACACCATGGACAGACAGAAAAACTAATGAGCAAGTCGTACAAGAAACAAATCAAAATTGAACTCATGAGAGAAATTAGACATAGATAGCAAAAAATTGTGGGGCACATTATGAGAAGGGGTTACGGACAGTTTGCATACCACGTTTGAAACACAGCTGCATGCGATTTGGCAGCAGACCGCCATGCGCTGGTTATTTTATAAAATGGTATGAGTGCTGGTCGTTCAGAAATCAATGGCAAACTACTGAACATAAACTTGCCAAGAAATCACAAACAGCTAAAAAATGCTGGGGTTGACTGCAACGACCTGTACAAGAAATGCAACTAACTTTTTTTATGAGAAGAAATAAACTGGAGAACTTGGTGACAACTGGCATGATTGGGGAGAAAAGAACAAGAAGAAGGCAGAAAGGTAAATATCTAGATGGCTTGGCCAAGACAAGAACACAGAGCCGATACACGACTGGTGATCATGTGAGATGGTAAAACATGACCGCCCTCGCTTATCGACATGGCACATGATGATGATGATGATGAGGAACATACATAGTTGTAATTTAGACAAAGTCAAGGATTACAAGTGAACAGATACCCCCATAAGTGCTTCAGTCTCCTGCCATAGATCACACAAGGAGAATTACAGCACAGTACACAAACCCTGTGGAACCAGTGAGGATCAAAATGTGTGCCTACCAGAATCACAAAATAAATTTGCTATATTTTGGGGTAGGTTTGCTAATATTGAAATTTGGCCATGTTGGCAATCTATACAGCCTGTTGTTTTTCATCATCTAACAAGGTTAGATTGTCCTTGTGCTGCCAAGAACATCATCAACAACAGCTGAAAAATGCTGGTGTTGACTGCAATGTCCTGTATGGGATATGCAACTTTAAAAAAAATGTTTTTTTTTAAAAGTTGGCCACTGCTTTCTGAACAACCATCGTCTCATGCCATCAAAATCAACGCAAACACGGTCTGCTTCCAAGTTGCTTAAGGCTTATTTCGAACCCTCGGATTGTCGAGGAACTGTGAAACACAAAATGCCCCTAAGAACAGTGTTGGCGTTATGTATCTGTCTGCCCTTTCCTAAGTGTCAGTCACATGGCTGTTGAAAATGAGGATGTATGAGAATGCCCCGAGTGTTGTGATCTCGGTTCTTGACTCAACTCAAGGCTCAGACGACACGAATGCCACTGCATCAGACCTAAGAATTAAAATTCTATTTTCCAGAAGATTCTCAACCAACTAACCATCCTTTAGTATATATTTATCTTAGTGTCTGTTTGTTTTTTTAGGGAGTTAACTTGCTTCAACTTGTTCAACTGACCGGTGTAAGGGTTGAACCCTTTACCTCGGCATCAGCCCACCAGAAGTTTAAGAATGAGGATAAGAGTCTCTGTGGAGAGACATGAATGCCTATGCCAGCTGGCAGGGCACATGATGATGATGACAAATTACCATACATTTACATCCTGGCACAAAAAGATTCACACGTTGCCATGACTTGCCAGTATTACATTTTTAACTTACCTGCGTCCTCCATGATAAACTGTAGCTTGTCATCTTTTAAGTACAAGCCATAAAATTTGGCAATGTTTTGCACGTCTGCAAACTGAAGGGGAACTTCAATCTCATTCTTCTCAAGCTCAAACACACCCTTGGAATTCTTCTTCACCTGGAAACAAAACAAAAGACTGGAAACTAGTGACCAAACAATATTTTATGTGTGTTTGCTTGCTTTGTACTCAAGCGTAGTCCATGCTGGACTGATTTTTGCATGTGGGATAGCTTTCCCCATTACCAGTGTCCCTGGGAATCAGGTGAACCCACTCCGACTTCTGAGGTACTTGTAAGTTTCATCCCGAAATCAAGGATGAGAAATCAACGTTTTAGTACAACTGACCGGTGTACGGGCTGAACCCGCTACCTTGGCATTAGCACACAGGAAGTTTAAGAGCAAGTGCTCTTATCCATTCGGCCATGCTGGACCCCATCAAACAACAGAAAGCAGTATGAATAAATCTGGCAAACAAGGACATTAAATTAATGAGCATATACTGCTGGCACCTGGCCATCTGGAGACAATGGTTTGTTACTTTGTGCTTAAAGACATTAACTACAACCCATGACGGTAGCGAATGTGACTGATCAGACCAATTTGTGCGGTAAATGTTCATCCACAATTGATGCATGTGAACACATGGTCATTTCCACCACCAAGCACCATCTGACATGCTCAGCTGTCTGCAATCATTTTCTCCTTTGTCTTTATTCCATTTCTGATCTTTGCTCTCCTTGCAACGCCATCAACAGCGAACTTCTCCCAAGATGCAATATCAATGCCTGTATCAATACATCCCACTTACACACATCTTTATGCCATAGTAGAGAATGACCCTAAGATCTTTTCCTCATGAACACCAAGTGCCCTGCAAGATATTAGCATGTATATCATCATGAGTTTCAACCCTTGAGCTTGTAATCAAGCTTCTTGGCCATTGCATTCCATAGCTAACTGTCTAAATGTGGGGTGGTTTTCACCTGGCTTCCACTTTAACCTGATGTTGTTGCCAGATATCTTTAACAATGTTTTTAAATTGCTAGGGTAAGTTTTCAAATTGTCACGGTCTGGAGAAACATCATCATCATCATCATCAAGTGTCCTACCAGCTGGCATAGGCATTCATGTCTCTCCACAGATCTCGGTCTTTGGTGTTCTGGATCAACTCTACTCATATTCCTCCATGCTGCCATCTCAGTTCATCCAGCATAATTCCTCTTGGTCTGCCTCTGCCTCTCTTCCCCTCAATTTTTCCAGTTGTCACGGTGTTCTCCAATGCCTCTCTTCTCATCACATGACCAAAGTAAGCTGTTTGTCTCTTTCTTATTGTTGTATATAGTGTTCTAGTTTCATTAGCCTCTTTCAGGCAATCGTTGTCAGCTACTCTGGCAGTCCAAGGAATTTGCAACATTCGTCTTAAAAACCACATCTCTGTTGCTTCTAAGTTCTTCCTAATTTGTTCATTTACATTCCAAGATTCACTGCCATACAGCAAAACTGGTACTTGTCATAGTCTTGCTCGTATCTAGATAACTAAACTTGGGTTCATACAGGCAACAATAAACCTGGTGGTTATGAGATCGAAGATTTATTGTATTCTCATATACAGTATGCGTTGGCGCAGTGGGTAAACAGACCCGCGCTATATTACATCTGTCAAATAGGAAACATCACACACATAAGTATCATTTAACAGTCTAGCAAACTATCTAGCCTATGTCTATATATCTATTGATATCTATAGAGTCCCTCAAAGGCAGGCCCTGTTGCCTCTCTCAAGTCCATTCGTCCTCTGCCGGTCTCCGCGTGTCCTAACCCGACACGGGCGGTAACTCTGTCCGAGTTCCTCGTGGACCCCGCATTAGGCGGGCCACATCAGTGTCCACGGAATCATGGACTTGGTGACCACCTTCTATCTAGAAGGTTCTAGCTTACTTGGGTCCTGCTCGACTCAATGGTTTCCCTTGGGCTGGAATTGCAGCCCTTTACTAGATATATATACGTGAGGCGGTGACAGGATCCCCCCTCCCCCGTGACCTGATTTGTTGTTGGGAATTAGATCCGTTCTAATTCTGTCACCGACTCACCTACAGTTGGTGTTGTAGTTTGGTGGATAGTAACCTGGCAACCTACCTATTAGCACTAAAAACTCATGTATTCTACCATACAACACTTGTCTGATTTGGTGCAGAGATCCCTGTCTCTCGTGTGCTTAATTATGCTTATCAGACCGAAGTTCCATGGCATTTTAGTAGTTGTATTTACAACTTGCCCTTCTCATAGTACCCAAAATGGTACCCAGACAAATAACCCCTATATAACAAGGGTTAACAAGACCGAAGTCTTGGCTAAATAAGTACACCTCCAAATCTTGATCTGAGTGTGTATTTCTATACACTTTTACTCCCGTATGTTATATAATGCTAAATATGTAGTTACCTTGTTCTTTTATCCCTTTCATACTACAAGTGTCCCTGTTGGTTTGTTAGTGTGTTTTGACTAATAAGTTGATGTTTCTAATAAAGTGACTGTATTTTACCTTGATAGTGTTGAGTTTTAAGGTTTGTGTACTGTGTGTGCTGAATGTGTGGCGTATTTCCAAGCGTCAGTTGGGATAACCTCAATCATGAAATACTGCACTGTGTGCAATACATGAAAAGGCATTCCAAGTAGTGGTGCTTAGATGTATCCTAACTGCTAAGCTAAGTATATTAATTCACTATTAAACTAAGTACTACACATGTATTCACAAATTAGACAAGTCATACAATTTACATGAAAGACGCAGACAAATTAAAATAAATACGGTTTGCGTACAATTTGTCCGCCAAGTGTATCGTTCTCTCATTTAATCCATTCACACAGTCATTCACTCACTTTTGATTAAAAATAGTATTTGGTTAAAATATATAATTAAAGTTTAGGTAAGTGTTATTGCCCTTAGAAAAAATGGGCTAGGCGATATTTGCCCTTTAAGTAAATACGTACTTCTTGTACGATTAATGACAAATGGGTTACAATTTAGATAGAGACAATTGTATAGGATGGTTCTTTAGCTTAGGAATGGTACCGCCTGTAATATTAATGTCGAATATGTACAAATTACAGGTGAATACAATTTATATACAACAATAATGGAAATATAATACATATTTAATCTTAAACTAATTAATTAAATAAATCCAACGATGATGTGCGCGTCGTCCTCCTGTCGCTAGCGTGGTATGCCATGAATGGTAAAGCTAGTATGGATCTCTATTGAGTGTTGCCGTCGATGTTGTTCTGTTTCGGCTGTCAGTAAAGTTACGTAGTAACAGCAAGTATGGCATGTTCTTAATGTCCTATATAACGAGTTCTTACAGAATTCGGAGTTAGTTTGTTGGTTGATCTTATTGGTTGACACAAACACAGTTACTGTTTCTTGCTGGAAGTGTTCTAGCGCTTAGGCACTTGATGGTATAGTTCTCAAAGTAACGTATCATGTTTTTGGGTGTTGTAATTCAACTAATCACTGAGAGTACTCTAGCAGGTGTAGAGTTCCACTGTAATATGCAACCGACTAAAAGTATCACAGTTTATAATATGGCTAATGGTCGATGTGATCAGAGTCATTCTACTGGCGCATTCACTTGCCGTGACAAAAGGTCAGCCACAATGTTGTCGGTGCCTCTGATGTGGCGGATTTCGAAGTCGAAATCTTGAAGTAGAAGACACCATCTTTGTAGCCGATGGTTTTTAGGCGACCCCTGGTTAAGGACTAATAATGGCGAACTGTCAGTGAGGACCACAAAGTGACTCCCTAAGAGGAACTTCGACAATCTCAATATACAAAACAATAGGCTCAGACACTCCAATTCAACTGTGGCATACTGAGTCTCAGCCTTCTTTAATTTGCGGCTTACATAGAGAATTGGGTGTTTTATGCCATCCATTTCCTGCATCAAGCATCCTCCTATTGCGATAGCGCTCGCATCTGTGGTCAAAATAAAGGGTAAATTAATGTTGGGTAATCGTAAGACTGGTGGATTAGAAAAAATATGTTTCAATTTACACATTGCATCATCTAAGCTGGTACTTTTACAAATTTTTGATGGATGATTTTTAGTTAACATATCAGAAAAGACTGAGGTTAATTCTGCCCAATGTGGAATAAATTTTGAATAATAGTTAATCAGCCCTAGTAAACTTCTAACTTGCTTCTTTGTGGTAGGTACTTCTAGCTTAAGGATCTTGGAAACAATTTTATCATCAGACATTGCCGAGGGACTCAGATTACTTCTATTTTATCGCTAGATAGCTACTAGTTCTATGTAAATTTACAACGTTAACAATTTCTTTGATTTAACAAATCAATGTGTTATCAAAAATCAATGTTTTATCAACAATCAATGTAATATGATTAAATAATTACTTTTACATGGCATTTAACAGGTTTTTAAGAAACATTCTATGCCAAAACTGGAAAACGAGCCCCCAAAAAGCCTGTCATAGTCTTGCTCGTATCTAGATAACTAAACTTGGGTTCATACAGGCAACAATAAACCTGGTGGTTATGAGATCGAAGATTTATTGTATTCTCATATACAGTATGCGTTGGCGCAGTGGGTAAACAGACCCGCGCTATATTACATCTGTCAAATAGGAAACATCACACACATAAGTATCATTTAACAGTCTAGCAAACTATCTAGCCTATGTCTATATATCTATTGATATCTATAGAGTCCCTCAAAGGCAGGCCCTGTTGCCTCTCTCAAGTCCATTCGTCCTCTGCCGGTCTCCGCGTGTCCTAACCCGACACGGGCGGTAACTCTGTCCGAGTTCCTCGTGGACCCCGCATTAGGCGGGCCACATCAGTGTCCACGGAATCATGGACTTGGTGACCACCTTCTATCTAGAAGGTTCTAGCTTACTTGGGTCCTGCTCGACTCAATGGTTTCCCTTGGGCTGGAATTGCAGCCCTTTACTAGATATATATACGTGAGGCGGTGACAGTACTATATAGCATTTCGGCGTCTCTCTCTCTCTCTTACATTCATTATTATTGCATAAGATACTCTTCATTTTCTGAAATGAGGCTTCTGCTGCCATATTCTGCTCTTAATCTCTGTTGTACATCTTCCATCTGATGTTATAAATGCCCCTAGGTATCTAAAATTATCCACTTGGTTAAGAATTTTCCCTTCTATTTCTATGTCACATTTTGTTACTGTTTTTTTTATATTCAAGGAGAGTCCTTTCTTTGCACTCTCTGTCTCTATTGTTTATATTATAATCTCCAATTAGTATTCCTGGCTTCTTCTTTGATCTCTCTCATTATTACTTCACTATAGAGGGAGAAGAGATCCGGTGACAAGACACACCCCTGTCGTACTCCTAGCTTTATCTGTTTGTAACTACCCTCTTTATTTCCCATTTTAATTGCTGCTACTTGGTTCCAGTAAATATTCTTTATTATTCTTAAATCTTTCCCGTCAATGTTATGTTTATCCATAGGTATTTAAAATTATCCACTTGGTTAAGCATTTTCCCTTCTATTTCTATTTCACATTTTTGTGTCACTCTTTTCTTCAGAAACATCACCATGAATATAAAGGGGTGGAAATAAGACTTGGAATTGTAAAGATTATTTATGGACAGCTCTGAAGCAAATTCAACTTTCCCCTCAGATGCATGCACTCCAAGTATACTTCCTGCCATGCCCGACAAGTATGTTGATTTTCTAATCATATTCCCTTTTATAAATGACATTCAATGTTTACACTTTGGCATACACATGCCATTTATGCTGAAATCGGTAACCTAGCATGGTCTCAAAGTCTCAGGTTATGACAGTTAAACCATTTATAGCTTTCTTATTTGCAACAATTTTATGGTCGTAAATATCAACAATAACCAAAACCATGTTTTATGATCTTCACGTTGTTCTGTTCGTGTTTCCCAGATTTGTTCTGTTCTGCTGTTTTCCCCATTTCTCCAGAGTTTTTCCAGACCCTGGAACTCTTAAAAGCTGTTTCCAGGTTTCTCAAGTTTTCAAGGCTCACTACAACCTGTGTTTAAAAAATGTGTAGTGTTAGTCTCAAGAAAGAGAATTGTAGCTATGAGTGAACAATGAGAGAAGCATAGAACTGTAGAGTGACATGCAATTTTGAAGACCATACCTGCTTCACTATCAGATTGCTGCCAGTTTGAGAATCCTTAAATGTGGAAACAACTCCAAATGTACCACTGGTGGCTTTCATGCCAGGGACGGCTGTCAAGTTGTGCACGCTGGAGAAGTACTGCAAAATCAAACACAAAATGGAGGTCAGCATGGCTGAATGGATCCAAGCACTAATTCTTAAAAACACACCATGTATTGATGGCCAAGTAGTGGGTTCAATCCCTACATCTGTCTGTTGGACTAAAATGTTGACTTATTGTCCTTGACTTGGAGATGTAAATTACAAGTATCTCAGAAGTCGGAATGGGTTCGTCTGATGGCCAAGGACACTGGTAATAGGGAAAGCTAATACACGTGCAAAAATCAGTCCAGCGCACCAGAAGTGGTAGCATGTGTGGGGACTCCGCTTGAGGTCAAAGCAAGCAACTGCACACACAAAATACATTTTTTACAATAGTGTGAACCAGAAATTTTGTGCATGTTATTTTCTCAACATAGTCCCCCTTGCCTGACAACACACTTTGTCCAGTAGCTTGATGATACCTTCTATGAAAATGTTTCTGGGTGTGGGCTTAAACCAAATTTGCACCACCACTATTTAGCTTGTTATCTGCAATCCTCTGATCCTACAAATGCTCTTTCAAAAATCCAAACAAATGAAAGTCTGATGGTGCCAAGTCTGAGATGTATTCTGGATGTTTCTTCTTCTTCGTTCATCCTGAGTTTTTTTCGGACGTGATTGTGTTGTGCCTGTTTACAGCAGAGCTGCGTTCTTGCGCCGTTAGGCCGACACATCCGACTTCTGCGGTTCTGGATGTTTTAAAACCTCAAATCTCAGAGCATGTAGTATCCACAGCTCTGTGAAGGCAGGCATTGTCGTAAAGCAACAATACTCCTTTTGAGAAAATTCCCACAACATTTTGTCCGTACTGCAGACTTCAATGTGCTCACTGGCAGGTTACTATAATGAGCACTAATTACAGTTTCACCTCTTTCCTGGAAATGCAGCAATATGTCACCCAAATATAGGACAAGCAGAAACTGTTTTTGATAAAATAAAGAACCTACGACTGGCCTAGCAAGCCAGCAGGGGAATTTTAATAATGCTTATAGAAAAAGAAAGAAGCATAATCAGACCGACCCAAATGGAAACAGACCCAGCAATGTTAAAGGAGAGTAGATAGAAACAAGCTGTGGGAAATCCTTAAACGATATAGAGTGAGTATACATCTAGCATATCTATGTAGAACAGTGAATGCACGGTAAGAACAAATGGAGGACACTCAGAACCCTTCATCATAAGATCCAGAGTTCGACAAGGTTGTGTCCTGTCCCCTCTCTTGTTCATAATATATATAGACAGCATATGTAAAGAAACTAGACAAACAGAGCCTGGAACAACACTGCATGATGAACAGAACATAGAAGAAGAACCAACGGAAAACTACACCATTAAAGAACTATTTTTGGACGATCAAGCACTAATAGAAAAATCAGAAGCAGAATTACAAGTCCACATAGTCTAAACGAAGTGTGTAAGGAACATAACAATGAAAATTAGTATAAGTAAATCAGAGGTAATGACAATAAGCAAAGAAGAAAAAAGCAACGATTTATCTAAAAGAACACCCCCTGAAACAAATAAAGAACTTCAAGTACTTAGGAAGTATAATATCATAAAATGGCAAATCAAAAGATGAGATCAAAAATAGATGCAAAAAGGCAAACCAACTCATTGTACAAATGGTATGAATACTAAAGAACAAACACATATCAATAGATATTAAGAAAGCACTTTACAACACAATCTTCCTACCAACTTTATGCTACCAATACCAAACCTGGAAGACAGAAAAAGAGAAAGGAAAAATCACAACAACAGAAATGAGATTCCTGAGAAGTATATTCAATGTGTCAAGAAAAGAGAAATCAGAAATGAAGTAATCAGGACTAAAATTGGGGTAAAGCAGCGCTAGATTTCATCAGAAAATAGCAAGTTAAATGGTTTGGCCATTTAACTAGATTGCCAACTGACAGTATACCACAACAAGGAATGATCTACAGACCAAATGGAAGCAGGAGAAGAGGCCGGCCACATAAACGATCAACAAAGGGAATAGCAGAGTCCATGGGAATCGTTATATATGAAGCCCATAAACAGGCACTCTCCAGCTGTTTATGCTTCACCTCGTCACCGCAAGGTACAAGAGGAACAAGATGAGATGATGATGAGAACATCTTGTGAAATAAATCCCCGTCCTTGAAGGTTAGAAAAAACAATTTCCGCATGCTACAGAGAACCATTTTTAACATACAAACCCTGGACATATATGTTAAAGTCAGGTCTTAGTCAGATATGAGTGAGCTACCTTATGACAGTAGACAGTACTACCTGCTTTCTGTTAGTGTTGAATGTTGGGTGGTGCTCGCCAAACCCGACACCCCACATTATGCCAACATCTTCTGGTGGAGGAGCGCAATTGGGAGGGTACAAGCCTTACACAAGTGTGATAAAATGCAACCTAAAGACTAAATGACCAAGACTTAAGGCTTGGTCGGCAATTCATCTAGAATCATAGCTCCAAAAGGTGGACAGATACAGCATTGTTTTGCTGATCTGACAGCTTGTCTTGTTCCAGATGTATTGGTGTTACCTTTCCTCTGGAGTAAACTAGGCAGGCCGAGAGCGGGATCATGCTGCATGGGCAACACATGGTCTCTAAATTCAGCCCAGACTTTGTGTTATGGAGAGGTATAACTCCATTTTACAAACTATTGTCTGTCAAGACGGCAAGGTGCCAGTCAGTCAGTCTCTCTCTCTCTCTCTCTCACACAGATAGACAGACAGAGATAGATAGATAGATAGATAGATAGATAGAACGAACGAACAAACTTTATTTTCAAAGGGTTAAGATAGATAAAGAGAGAGAGAGAGAGAGAGAGAGAGAGAGAGAGAGAGAGAGAGAGAGAGAGAGAGAGAGAGAGAGAGAGAGAGAGAGAGAGAGAGAGAGAGAGAGAGAGAGAGAGAGAGAGAGAGAGAGAGAGAGAGAGAGAGAGAGAGAGAGAGAGAGAGAGAGAGAGAGAGAGAGAAAATAATAAGTTTACTGGAAACAAAAACAAATATAGAGGTCTTAGAGAAAGTGGAAATATAATGAGAACTGTAGAATGAAAGAAAAATTAGACAAGTTAAATGTTTTGTCTACATTAAAATATATGACACCTTTAAAAAAAATCTAAACTGAAGGTAAAAGTTGAAGGTCAAATGAGCAAAAGGTAGACAATGATACACATGAGAAGACAACATCAAAAGATGGCACAATTTGTAAATGTTGTGTGTCCTTTGCAGAACGTTACGATCAACCTTAAGTTGGTTTTCTAAGTAACTACATTGAGTAGTTTGCCATTGCTTTCTGAACGAGAAGTCAATGTTCAAATCCAACTGATCGGGATAAGGGTTGAACTCCATATGCCTCCATCAGTGCACCAGAAGCTTAGATGCAAGGGTTGAACTCCATACGCCTCCATCAGTGCACCAGAAGCTTAGATGCAAGGGTTGAACTCCATATGCCTCCATCAGTGCACCAGAAGCTTAGATGCAAGGGTTGAACTCCATACGCCTCCATCAGTGCACCAGAAGCTTAGATGCAAGGGTTGAACTCCATATGCCTCCATCAGTGCACCAGAAGCTTAGATGCAAGGGTGGAACTCCATATGCCTCCATCAGTGCACCAGAAGCTTAGATGCAAGGGTTTGAACTCCATACGCCTCCATCAGTGCACCAGAAGCTTAGATGCAAGGGTTGAACTCTATACGCCTCCATCAGTACACCAGAAGCTTAGATGCAAGGGTTGAACTCCATACGCCTCCATCAGTGCACCAGAAGCTTAGATGCAAGGGTTGAACTCCATATGCCTCCATCAGTGCACCAGAAGCTTAGATGCAAGGGTTGAACTCCATACGCCTCCATCAGTGCACCAGAAGCTTAGATGCAAGGGTTGAACTCCATATGCCTCCATCAGTGCACCAGAAGCTTAGATGCAAGGGTGGAACTCCATATGCCTCCATCAGTGCACCAGAAGCTTAGATGCAAGGGTTTGAACTCCATACGCCTCCATCAGTGCACCAGAAGCTTAGATGCAAGGGTTGAACTCTATACGCCTCCATCAGTACACCAGAAGCTTAGATGCAAGGGTTGAACTCCATACGCCTCCATCAGTGCACCAGAAGCTTAGATGCAAGGGTTGAACTCCATACGCCTCCATCAGTGCACCAGAAGCTTAGACGCAAGCACATAAACCTCGCGAACACGTACTCTCCCAACACTGGATTACCATAAGTCTATTTTTTCACACAAAATAGTAAAATAGTTTTGTTTTAAAAAGGATCACTTTTCATGCAATGAGATATATTGGGTATTTTAATAACGAAGACACAAACAATAGATTGCATGATTTATTGTCTGGCATATTTCGGTGAATCTCTTCAGGTTTTTTTTTATGTTGCATATCCCTCTTACAGGATGTTGCAGTCAACATCAGCATTTTTCAGCTGCTGGTGATGTACTAGGTAAGATTACGGTCAGTAGTTTTGCCATTGCTTTCTGAGCAAATGGCTCACATACCCCCATAAGTTACCAGCGCGGCTTGAACCGCTGCCAGTTCGGGCGCAGCTGTGTTACTCACGAGAATATACGGGGTTACAGCGAAAGCCGTAAACCCCTTCGCCAGGTACATACTGCAGAAATCACACAACATAAACTAAACTAATTAGATAAATCTTTCAAGCTGAAATATACAGAACACATATTCACGCAGTAATTTGAATTGTCTACCACAGCTATAACTAAAGAAGAACAAACAACAACAATTCACCTAAACGAACATCCCATGAAACAAGTAAAGAGTTTCAAGTACCTAGGAAGTATAATACCATCAAATGGCAGATCAGAAGACGAGATCGAAAATAGGTGCAATAAGGCAAATCAACTCATTGGACAAATGGCACCAATACTAAAGAACAAACATGTGTCAATAACTACTAAGAAAGCATTTTACAACACAATCTTCCTACCAACTGTGTGCTACCAATGCCAAACCTGGACAATGACAGAAAAAGAGAAAAGAAAAATCACAACAACAGAAATGAGATTCCTGAGAAGAATACTCTACGTATCAAGAAGAAATAAGATCAGAAATGAAGACATCAGGACTAAAGTGGGGGTAAACCCTTTACAAGGCAGAACGGCCATTTACGTCCGATACCGTAAACGGGCGAAACGTCCCAAACCGGCCCAAACTATTATGCATTGTAAAAACGCGATCTCTCGGCTTTCCGATACTTCAGACGGCTACTTTCGCTTTCACCGATAACTTGACAACATGGCCGCCATTTGTAAAGGGCCTTCTATGAAATTGAACAGACTTTTACGGACTTTTTTTTGATAGTTTTCGGGGTTTTTACGCTGTTTTTCAAAATGGATTTCGGCGATTCTTCAAGTGATAGCCGAGATTTCGCTGTTCAATTTAAGTGACACTAAAGGGCACGAAGTCGACTATTAATCGGAGCTAGATATCAGTGCAAAGCGTTACTTTGCATTAGCAGTATGAGTCGGACTTTAAAGAAAGTGATTATGATTCTGAAAATGTGTTTGTAAATTGCCGTATAGGTGACGGAAAATCACAAACAACATGCCGTATTTCGTAAATATTTGTGTTCATATATGGATTACCGACAACAATCACGTGAGTAACATATTCTGCATGCTTTTCCCTTCATTGTGTTGTTTATTTAACTAAAATCGGTTGACTAACACCTTATTTGTGATGTTTTTACTAACGCGACCCAAAATTTTACCGAACCTGAAAAAATCTTGCCCGTTCAGGGCTAAAAAACGGACAAGCGTCTGCCCTGTAAAGGGTTAAAGCAGCACTAGATTTTATTAGAAAGCAGCAAGTCAAATGGTTTGGCCATGCAAGTAGGTTACGTCAACAGCATGCCACAACAAGCAATGATGTACAGACCAGATGGAAACAGAGGAAGAGGCCGACTACGTAAACGTTGGACTGAGGGAATAGCAGAATCCATGGGAATGTCGATATATGAAGCCCATAATCGGGCACTCTCACGAAGTTTATACTTCACCTCGACACCGCAAGGTACAAGAGGAACATGATGAGATGAGATGAGACCACAGTAATTTTAAAATGACTATCACTTTTTCTGTTTGCACAAAATTAGCTTCTGTAAATTAATGGCAATTGCTTCTGCCAATTTTAAAAAGTGACCATTTCGTATGTTAAACAAGCCCTATCAATCACATGAAAAAAATGACCTTGTTTTTATTTAGAAAATTGAATTTTATCTTGGTGATACATGGTAATAAATTTCTCCAATAAATAATCTCCAAAATATATGTTGGTATGCCTAGTTTTAGTTGTCTTTAATGCGCTCACCTATTATTTTCACTGTCTCATGTAATGGAATGTTGGTGAAAAGGGAGACTATATACATGGATGCCATGTGTTTATTATTTATATCCATAGTATCCAATAAAAGTTTTTTTTGATCAAAGGACTGACGTACAGGCTTTAAAATTTCAGTTAGCCATTTCGCCATCCAATGTTGTGCAAAGTTAACTAGGAATACCAACATTGATTTTGAACAGGCTATTATTACTTTGAACCACCAATATAAAATTTAATTTTATTATTATTATGAACCACCAATATAAAATTTAATTTTCTAAATAAAAAAAGTAATACCGCCAAATTGATGGAGTGGCCATGGGTAGTCCTCTTGGTCCTATTCTAGCGGACATCTTCATGGCATAATTAGAAGAAAACTCTTAAACATTAAAAACTTGTCTTCTATCGTCGTTATGTGGACAGTATAATAATTATCACCACAGAAGAACAACAAGCAACATCGTTCCAGGCCACAATGAACCAGACTCATAATAACATCTCTCTTGTCTATGGAACACAAACACAACGAAGCTTTGCCGTTCCCAATTAAACTAATTAGACATAGAGCAGACACACAATTCAAATATCAGAGTACCGCAAAGAAACGTGGACAGGCCAATACTTAAATTTCCACAGCTTTGCACCCATCCAGCACAAACACGGCTTAGTACGGACTCTGTTTGACCGAACCAGGAAGATAAGCACCCAGGACACACTGACAGAGGAATTTAAAACTCTAAAGAATATCTTAAACCTGAATGGGTACTCCACTGGATTTATAAAGCGACTGCCAACAGCCAAAACCAAAAGCCAACGAAACACAAGTCCCCAAACTCAAGGTATTTATCCAGCTATCCTTTTGAGGGGTTGAGGTAATGCAATGTTTACAGGGCCAGCTGGCTCATTACAACAGTCGGCCGAACATTCTATGCTGCAACTCCAGTTATTATATACAGAACCACACCTATTCCCACCCTAGCACTAAAAGAACATGTCCCTCTGTACGCCAAATCCAATTGTATTGATCAATTTACATGAAGGTGCCAGTCTACCTACATCGGCAGAACAGAGAGGCAGTTAAACAACAGGGTGGTCGAACATATACCCAATTGGATAGACAGAATAATAAACAGACGCTGGTAACCTGACCAAGCTGACACACCACAAACCTCCTAGGTCATCGACTGGACGACACATTTTGGAAACTGGTCATGTGATTGATAGGGGCAATGCGTTTTGTGTATTTTTTAACACACAAAAAGGTCGCTTGTTAAAGCTGACAGAAGCAATCGCTTCAAAGAAGCCAATTTTGTGCAAACAGAAAGACATGATAGTCAGTTTAAAATTACTGTGATAGACAATTCAAATTGCTGTGTGAATATGTCTACTGTATATTTCAGCTTGCAGGATTTATCTCATTACTTCAGTTTATGTTGTGTGGCTTCTGCAGTATGTACCTGACGAGATGCAGCAAAATATGCCAGGCAATAAATTGTGCAATCTATTGCTTGTGCCTTCGTTATTCAAATTCACAACAGGAAAAAATTGTTTTGAAAATATTGGGTAGATGATGCAGGCACCATATTCTTATAGGTCAATATTCTCACCTGGCGGTTGTAATTTAGGCAGATTTCTAATTTATTAGCATTGCCTCCCTTGATCTGTTGGATGACCTTCTCTGTGACCTTCAGGGTTTCAGGGCATCTGTGAAAACAAGGAAGTACAACTGAGACACTGTTCAATGTGTGTCTATGGAGAAACAGCACTGATGACCTAACCCGGACAATTATTTTCCTGCTGCTGCTTCTTCATTTCCTCATTCGTATTCAAGTAACAGGAAGCAAAAGACCATATTTAACCGCATACTAGGTATCCAGTTTTAGCCTCATATTTGTATAGACCAATCGGCAGTCGAGGAGCTATGTGGCCAACATCACATTGTCCGCCTTTACTTTCCATACCATTTTCTGGTACCCATTTTGGGCTGGGGTGACCGGGAAACCTAGATCAATTTTTTAAATCTGTATCAATGCATATTCAAACCCATGATCGCCGGGCAACAGCTGTGGTGAGTTGACGGATGTAGGTTGAGAAATGAAGTTTACGCGAGAATGTCTTATGTGTATTAGACTGATGGTAAGTGTGAACTAATGTGTGAGTTTGTATTAGATTGATGGTAAGTGTGAACTAATGTGTGAGTTTGTGTTAGACTGATGGTAAGTGTGAACTAATGTGTGAGTTTGTGTTAGACTGATGGTAAGTGTGAACTAATGTGTGGGTTTGCATTAGATTGATGGTAAGTGTGAACTAATGTGTGAGTTTGTATTAGACTGATGGTAAGTGTGAACTAATGTGTGGGTTTGGTATTAGACTGATGGTAACTGTGAACTAATGTGTGGGTTTGTATTAGACTGAAGGTAAGTGTGAACTAATGTGTGAGTTTGTATTAGACTGATGGTAAGTGTGAACTAATGTGTGAGTTTGTATTAGACTGATGGTAAGTGTGAACTAATGTGTGGGTTTGTATTAGACTGATGGTAAGTGTGAACTAATGTGTGGGTTTGTATTAGACTGATGGTAAGTGTGAACTAATGTGTGGGTTTGTATTAGACTGATGGTAAGTGTGAACTAATGTGTGAGTTTGTATTAGACTGATGGTAAGTGTGAACTAATGTGTGAGTTTGTATTAGACTGATGGTAAGTGTGAACTAATGTGTGGGTTTGGTATTAGACTGATGGTAAGTGTGAACTAATGTGTGGGTTTGCATTAGACTGATGGTAAATGTGAACTAATGTGTGAGTTTGTATTAGATTGATGATAAGTGTGAACTAATGTGCAAGTTTGTATTAGATTCTTCTTCTGCGTTCATCCGGAGTTTTTTTTTCCAGGCGTGATTGCGTTGTGCCTGTTTACAGCAGAGCTGCATTCTTGCGCTGTTAGGCCGACACATCCGACTTCTGCGGGCATTTGTTGACCGGGTTAAATTTCCCGGGG
This sequence comes from Cepaea hortensis, assembly GCA_963921405.1. Taxonomy (NCBI): domain Eukaryota; kingdom Metazoa; phylum Mollusca; class Gastropoda; order Stylommatophora; family Helicidae; genus Cepaea; species Cepaea hortensis. The sequence continues at coordinate 86,460,797 of OY992894.1, read as the reverse complement.
GTGTTTGTATTAGATTGATGGTAAGTGTGAACTAATGTGTGAGTTTGTATTAGACTGATGGTAAGTGTGAACTAATGTGTGAGTTTGTATTAGACTGATGGTAAGTGTGAACTAATGTGTGAGTTTGTATTAGACTGATGGTAAGTGTGAACTAACGTGTGAATGTGTATTAGATTGATGGTAAGTGTGCAGTGTGAACTATGGGGGTGGGGTAGTTGGTGTGTGTGTGTATGCATGCATGCGTGGGTGGGGGGTGTCTCTATTTATTTATAGTACGCCATCTTACATAATCACCAGAGTCGTGCATCAGCTCAGTGTTCTTGTCTCGACCATGCCATATGGCCAAGCCGTACAGGTATTTACTTTTCTGTCTTTCCCTCATTCTTTTCCCCTCAATCTTGCCAGTTGTCACCAAGTTTTCTAGTTTATTTCTTGTCATAACATGTCCAAATAATTGTGACTGTTTACATCTAATTTCTCTAATCAGTTTACGGTTTTCATCTGCTTCTTGTATGTCTTGCTCATTGGTTTTTCTGTCTGTCCATGGTATTCTTTGCATTTCAGAGCTCAGATGATCTTAAAAGCACTGCACTGAACTCCTGAGTTAAAACTCAGTCTTTGAGAGGATTCATCAACCAGGAAATAAATGGCATGGATCTAATGGTTTGTAACAACAACAGGTATTACATAATAACATCACTTACATGGCACAAGAAGTATTCTGCTTATATACAGTCTGGTCTATGTGGCGCTTCTGTGGCTTCTTATGCTGGATGTTGAGTGACGGATCCACAACTGGAGCCGTCTCATCTTTTGTCTCCGCTGGTGGAACCACCTTCTTGGTGGCAAGCTTTTTATCGATGTCTAAAGCTGGAAGTAAAACAAATGATTGCTTATAATATGCTGACTATGCCATGTTGGCTTTTAAATGTTTCAAGGGCGAGAGGGTTGACTTCAGGACACTAAGTCTAATTCCCATCCACCAGGAATCTCTGAGAAAATTGCAATCATGAATGGAATAAATCCGGAATCGAACCCACAACCTTTGAAGCGCGAGGTAGGCAACTTAACCACTTCGCCACAGACGCCATCACACACACACACACACACACACACACACACCCCACCCTAGGATGTCCAGGAAAATAAGATCTTGTAGTGTTGTACTTCTACCCCAGGATGTTCAGGAAAAAAAAGGGCCCTGCAGACTTGTACTTCTACCTTACAGTATATAGGAAATATTACGTACAACATATAATCTTATGCCCTCGACTTGCCCGACGAGGTCAATGTGACAACTCTGGCAAAGGATGAAAACCAGAACAGCGGCAGCAGTATATGAGTGTCCTACTGACTTACCATGAAGACAACATCAGGAACAATTAACTTGTCACAGTCACGGAAGAATAAAACTTACCATTGGAACAATGCGCAGTCACATCTGCCACGGCTGCCACACATGATTCAGGAATCTTCTTGAGACGCAAGTTGTCATTCTTCAGTGTGACTTCAGGCATGAACACATCCATGTTACTGTAGTCTTCATGATGGCTGTCTGACATATCCGTTGCTTCAAAACAAGATAGCATAGCAAAGTCTATTATGTGTGCACATCCTGAGTTTATGCATACATTTGTGTGTGTAGGTATGTATAACCAAGTCCTACAAGAAACAAATGAAAACCATAAAGTGATTAGAGAAATTAGACAGAGACAGTCACAATTTTTTGGCCATGTTATGAGAAGAAATAAATTGGAAAACTTGAAGACAACTGGCAAGACTGAGGGGAAAAGAACAAGGGGAAGGCAGAGCAGTAAATACCTGGATGGCCTGGCGACATGGTATGGTCGAGACAAGAATGAGCTGATCCACGACTCTGATGATCGAGTGAGATGGCGAAACAATACTGCCCGCGCTTATCGATACAGCACATGATGATGATGTATGTATACACACATAACAGACCTTGCTGTGTTGTCTTATTTTGCAGCAATGGATGTATCAGAAAGTCAGCACGACTATTACACTGACATGAATGTGAGAGAGAATGTATGTGTGTTAACTCTTCTATACATACATTGGCACCTTGCCGTCTTGACAGACGATAGTTTGTGCTTTAAAAAGGCATAATAACTTTTAACTATGGCGGTAGCGAGTGTGACTGATAAGGCCAATTTGCGCTGTAAATGTCCGTTCACAGTGGGTGCATGTGAACACGTGGTCATTTCCACCATCATGCACCATCTTACGTCTCAAACGCTTGGTGTGTGACTTTTCTGCAATAATTTTCTCCTTTGACTTTATTCCATTTCTGATATTTGCCCTCCATGCAACACGTTCAGCGGCGACTTGCTCCCAATGTGCATTATCAATGCCTGTATCAATCATGTCCCGCTTACACACATCTTTGTATCGTAGTAGAGGCCGACCCTGAGATCTCTTACCCATCTGTAATTCACCAAAAAAGATATCCTTTGGTATTCTACCATCATCCATCCGCCTAAGATGTCCTATCCATCTAAGTCTACGAAGACTGAGCATGGAATAAACTGTCACACAACCTGATCTTTCCAATACTTCAGTATTTGTGATTTTGTCTTGCCACTTAATACCAAGAATTCTTCGCAGACACCGCATATGAAAGCTGTTTAAATTGTTCTCTTGGTGTGAGTAAGTTGTCCAGGTTTCACTGCCATAGAGAAGAGTACTAAGGACACAGGCTTGATAGACAAGGACTTTTGTTTTGGCAGTAAGCTTCCTGTTCTCCCAGACTCTTTTTCTTAACCTGTTCATTGTTGTTGCTGCCTTACCAATCCGGATGTTGATTTCCTGATCTAGGGATAATTTGCTATTTACCACCGATCCTAGATATGTAAAATGGTCTACTATCTCTAGTTCGGCGTCGTCAATAAAGATTGATGGTATCCCATGTGCACCTTGTGACATAATCTGTGTCTTCTTTTTGCTAATTGTTAAACCAAATTCAGAACAAGCATTGGAGAATGCAGATAGTAGACATTGCAATTCTTCCTCAGAGTGGGTCGTAACTGCAGCATCATCTGCAAAAAGCAACTCTCTGATCAGTACCCTCCTAATTTTGGTCTTAGCCTTCAATCTCTGAGCATTGTAGAGGCCGCCATCTGAGCGTGAGTGAATGTATATACCACCATCCTGATCACGAAATGCATATTTCAGTAGAAGTGAAAAGTATATTCCAAAGAGGGTGGGAGCTAGTACACAACCTTGCTTAACTCCACTCTTGATTTCAAATTCTTCAGAAGTTGCACCATCAAACTTGATTATACCCTTCATGCCTGTGTGGAACGATTCCACAATGGACAGAAGAGTTGGTGGGCAGCCAATCTTCTTTAGTGCCTTGAACAGACCCTCACGACTGACCAAATCAAATGCCTTTGTGAGGTCGATGAAGGCAATAAACAGTGGTTGATTCTGTTCACGGCATTTTTCTTGCATTTGTCGCAATGAGAATATCATATCAGTGGTAGACCGGTTCTGTCGAAAGCCACACTGTGACTCGGGGTAGACTTGATCTCCTAGGACTTGAAGTCTGCGCAGAACAATTCTGGCAAATACTTTTCCAACAATACACAGAAGTGAGATACCCCTATAGTTGTTGCAGTCGCTCCGATCGCCCTTGTTCTTGTACAGTGTTATGATGCTTGAATCTTTGAAATCCTGTGGGACTTGTCCTTCACGCCAGCATAGCTCTATTAGCTGGTGGATCTGTATAGTGAGTGTGTCTTGCCCACTCCTGATAACCTCTATTGGAATCCCATCCTTACCTGGAGCCTTGCCAGATGCAAGTTCATTTATAGCACACTTAACTTCTGTTATGGTGGGAAGTGTGTCCAGGTGGTCAAGAGTTGGTAGAGCCTCTATGGCGTTGATGGCATTATCCGCTAGTTTGGTCTCACTTGAGTAAAGCTCCAAATAGTGCTCTACCCATCTGTCCATATGCTGTTTCTTATCAGTGATGACTTCTCCAGTCAAGGTTTTCAATGGTGCACTTCTTTTGATCACTGGACCACAGGCTTTCTTTATTCCTTCATACATGCTTCTTATGTCTCCCTTATCACTTGCGATTTGAATGGACTCACATAACTTGATCCAATAATCATTTGCACACTGCCTGGCAGCCTTTTGCACATCCTTCCTAGCTTGCCTTAGCTCACTCAGAGTGTTACGCATTGGTCTTTCCTTGTTTCTTAAGAGAGCTTTCTTCTTCTTATCAATCAAGGGCTGCAGAGTCTCGCTGTTGGCCGCAAACCAGTCCTGCCTCTTATGATCCACAGTGCCGTAAACCTTTACAGCAGTTTTACAAAGAGTTTCCTTAAGTTTATTCCATTTATCATTTACTGTACAATTTTCTGGTGTATCAGTGAAAGCGTCTTCAAGTTGCTGTTGAAACTGAAAGCACTTTTCAGGATCATGAGTGTTAATAATATTAATCCTGGGGCTAGATTTGTGTTTAGCTGTGTAGATTCTCTTTGGTCTCAGTCTAACCCTTGCAACAACCAAAGAATGATCCGTATCACAGTCAGCACTGTGGTAACTACGAGTCAATGATATATGGTTCAGATGTTGTCTCCGTGTGATGATGAAGTCCAGCTGGTGCCAATGGCCGGATCTTGGATGTTTCCATGTGACCTTATGCATCTCTTTTGTTTTAAAAAAAGAGTTTGTAATACATAGGTCATTACTGGTGCAATGCTCCAGCAGCCTTTGCCCATTTTCATTCATGCGACCGATGTTGTATTTTCCAAGGCACACTGGCCATGAACTCGAGTCCTTGCCCACACGAGCATTGAAATCACCGAGCATATAAATGTAGTCGGATTTTGGAACTGCCTTGATCACAGAGTCTAACTCCTCATAGAACAAATCCTTCACATCATCAGAGGAATCGAGTGTCGGTGCATATGCAGTAATAATGGTGGCAAACCCACAAGAGGTTGCCAAGCGCAGGGATAATAGTCTTTCATTTCCTCCTGCTGGAATTTCAATCATTCCCAGTAGCAAATTCTTCACTGCAAAGCCCACACCGTGTTGCCTTTTTTCTGCCTGCCCTTTACCCTTCCAGAAAAAGGTGTAGTTGTTTTCCCTGAGTGACCCTTCCTCAGCGAGGCGAGTCTCCTGCAGGCCAGCAATATCAATGTTAAGACGATTGAGTTCGGCATCAATCACAGCCGTTTTTCTCACATCGTCAATATTGGTCAAGTCAGTGGAAAATCCTGGACACATGGTTCTCACGTTCCAGGTTGCAAGCCGTAGCTTGAGGTTTCTATTTATATTTTTGTTTGTACCTGGTGCATTGGTTTTACAGCCTGCGATTCAGATTTTGTCCTAGCCCCAAGCACCCATTGAAGCAAGCAGGCTGTGGCGGATCAGCACCCAATTGGCTGGGGGCTGCCCAGCTTGAGGCGGGCGGTAGCTGATCAGTGACACCTATAGGTGTCTCCCACCGTCAGAGGCAACGCGTGGCGCCCCATGTCTACGCCAACTGACAAGGACTTATAACCCGTAACAGTTGCCTCTCGCTTTGATTCCGAGACCAGTTAAGACCAGGGATGGAGTTATTGCCTCTCCATAGCACAAAGCCTGGGCTAAAATATAGAGATCATGTGTTGCCCATGCAGCATGATCCCTCTCTCGGCCTGCCTAGTTCACTCCAGAGGAAAGGTAACACCCCTACATCTGGAACAAGACAAGCTGCAGAAGCTGCCGGATCAGCAAAGCAATGCTCTAACTGTCCGCCTGTCGAAGCTTCGATCCTAGACCAGTCGCCAACCAAGGCTTAGGGTCTGGTCTGCCCTGCCATGACAATTTTGTCTTTAGCTTGCATTTCCTCGCACCAGGGTAAGGCTTGTACCCTCCCAATTGCGCTCTTCCGCCCGAAGCCGTTGGCACAATGTGGGGTGTCGGGTTTGGTAAGCGCCGCCCAACGTTCGGCGCTAACAGAAACCAGGTAGTACCGTCTACTGTTTTACGGTAGCTCAGTCATATCTGACTAAGACCTGTCTAAAGAGGCAAAACCTGAAAAGCAGCAGGAAGAGGAGATAATAGAGCTACCACTACCCTTATGTACACACCAGACGAGATGCAGTTAAACATGACGGACAATAAGCTATGTACATCTGTTGTTTGATTGTCCTTTATTTTTTTTTTCTTCATCACATAAGGACGGCTGCTTGATCTAAAAAAAAAAAACACATATGGATGTAGCATCAAATAGCCACTACACTTCGCAGTGTGAAACAGGGTCCTAAACTGTTAACTTAATTACATAATGACTCATTATCACTCTCTTCCCTTCTCTCTGTGTAGTGTCCACCAAAAAAAAAAAAACATTGACCAGTCACAAAAACAACATAATGAACTTCACAATATAATCATTAAACTTTCACTTCACAAGCATGTCTAGACAGTGTTATAACTCTTTACTTCATTTATGGGTCCAGTAACACGCAGGCATAAAAACCATGCTGAAGGTAAAATTATAGGCAGTATTAAGGTAGGCAAGCGAGAGGTAGACAGCAATACAAGTGGGAAGATAACAAGAGATGGACCAATACCAGAAGTGATCAAGTCTACAAAAACTAGAGCACGATTAAGACGCTAAAAATTCAGTTTAGCCAATCTTCATTGTGGAGGCTGCACTTAATTGATTGAGTGACAAGATTTGCCCCCCCCCCCCCTCCCCCCACTCCAAGCATGTCTTTGGGATCAAACAAGCTGAACATCTGTCCTAAAGTGTGGAGGGAAGGGAATTAAGACATGGTATCCTTGAGTTATAGAGTGTAGAGGAGAAAAAGATCTTGCAGTCTTGTTCTTCTACCTTAGGATGTAGAGGCATATAAGACAGTATGGTCTTGTACTTCTACCCTAGGATGTAGATGCATATAAGGCAGTATAGTCTTGTACTTCTACCCTAGGATGTAGAGGCATATAAGACAGTATAGTCTTGTACTTCTACCCTAGGATGTAGAGGCATATAAGACAGTATAGTCTTGTACTTCTACCCTAGGATGTAGAGGCATATAAGACAGTATAGTCTTGTACTTCTAAACTAGGATGTAGAGGCATATAAGACAGTATAGTCTTGTACTTCTACCCTAGGATGTAGAGGCATATAAGACAGTATAGTCTTGTACTTCTACCCTAAGATCTAGAGGCATATAAGACAGTATAGTCTTGTACTTCCACCCTAGGATCTAGAGGGGAAAAGATCTTGTAGTCTTGTACTTCTACTTTACAGTATGGTGTTTGTCCATCAAGAATGATAATGACCATTCATTTCATCCAGTGAGGTTGAGTTTGGAGCCGTGAATTCTATGATGGCTGGCAAGGCCTATTTTGGCTCGAAATGTTCTTTGACAATTTGGGCAAAGAAAATGTTCTTTGACAATGTGGGCAAAGAATCCTTGATGTTCCAGGAGGAGGATCTCCTGCATTGGTTTTACAGTATACAGGAAAAACGACGTACAGAGACAAATGACCTTATGCCCTTGACTTGCCCGACCAGGTCAATGTTGCAACTCTAGGGGATGGATGAAAACTAGAACAGCAGCGATACATGAGTGTCCTACTTATTTACCATGAAGACAGCATCAGGAACAATTCACTTAAATCAACATCACAAAGCCATAGAAGAATAAAACTTACCATTGGAACAATGCACGGACACGTCAGCCACACGGGATTCAGGCATCTTCTTCAGACGCAAGTTGTCACTCTCCAGTTTGGATTCAAGTATGAAGACATCCATATCACTGTAGTCTACATGGTTGTCTGACATATCCATAGCTGTAAAACAAGATAACACAGCAAGGTCTATAATGTGTGCACACGTACGTATGTGAGTGCATCCATGTATGTGTGTGTGTGTATGCAGGTATACACACATAACAATACAATAGCTTACTTTCAATTTCACAAATCTAATCTGGACTCTGGAAAGCGTCCTTAACTTTTACTTATATGATTGACTAGGCTCCATTTGTTTTTTCATCTTATTCTTCTTCTCCTCTCTCTCTCTCTGTCCATTCATTCATCCATCTATCTATGCATGCATTTATCGTGTATCAAACAAAACATGTAAAAGTGACAAAGACAACAAACGAGGGGGCTTCAAACACCTGAAATGCTTTGTGTGTGTGTGAGAGAGAGAGAGAGAGAGAGAGAGAGAGAGAGAGAGAGAGAGAGAGAGAGAGAGAGAGAGAGAGAGAGAGAGAGAGAGAGAGAGAGAGAGAGAGAGAGAGAGAGAGAGAGAGAGAGAGAGAGAGAGAGAGAGAGAGAGAGAGAGAGAGAGAGAGAGAGAATATATTCTGAAAACGTAAAGAACAAATATATCATTTTTCGATGAAGTCACCACTGTGTTCAATGCAAGTCCTCCAGTGCCGAAAAATGCTTGGATTCTTGTAGGAACAAAATGCTCTGGGTTCACTAATCAGTGTGCCTGACCCGGTCGTGAACAGTCTGTCACAGTAGTCACGCCATTTTGAAACTTCCTACTCCACTAATATACTTGCAGGACAGACAGGATGCATCGCCATACTGGACCTTCATTCGCCGATTAACTTCTATAAGTTTCAATGATAAAAAAACAAAACCGATAACAGATCGCTGCTCCTTTTTAGTGCATGTCAAAATTGGAGAGGCCAACTTTAAACTGTCCGTATGGAGTCATCGTGTCCATCTGCACCGTAATGTCATGTGCATAACACTCTTGACATTCTTAACAACAATACTGACAAGTTACAAAGACAATGGCATGGTTATTGTAATGTGTATCACACTTTTAATGTTTTCATATGAAGCCCCCTCATAAACTTCACAATACGATATTTTACCTTTCATTTCACAAGGCCTGGTAGGACTCTGGAAACACTGTACAATTCTGCTGTTTTCAGGATATCTTGCAAAGTTAGACCCACCAGGTAATTCACTAGGCCCAATGCCTGACTGCGAGTGTATAAATACTCGCCCACCCTCCCTCCCAGCTTGACGGAAACTTGCTTTATCCATCAAAGTACTGGAGGAAAATAAAGCAAGATGATATTTATCCTCAAATTTGTTGTAACTTCACATATAATTACATTAAAATTCTTCTCTGTCAACTATTCAAGAAATGCAAAGATGCTAGAAAACTAGTTCCATCTCTATCTTCACTTTTGATTCTTCTTGTTACAATCCATGTTCTACAATGTTTGCCCTCTTGTTTTATGTAATGCCAATCATGTTTAAAATTGACATTTGTCTACTCCATGCTGTTAAGCTGTTTCGAATCTCACTAGGTAGTCCCCTGTAACAGGATGTGGACTGTTTACTTTTGATATGTGTAACCAGTTCTCCTTTTGTTTTCATTTTTTCATATCCATGCTGTTGATGTCTTGGCAAGTTTACATACAGTAGTTTGCCATTGCTTTCTGAATGACCGGCTCCCTTACCTACACGTTAAAACCCAGCGCAACACGGTACACCTTCGTTTTTTTTAAATGTTGCATATCCCTTACAGGACGTTGCAGTCAACGACAGCATTTTTCAGCTGCTGTTGATGTACTTGGCAAGATTACACTCAGTAGTTTGCCACTGCTTTCTGAGCAACCGGCTCACATAACCCGTAAGTTACCGGCGTGGCGAGAACCGCTACCAATTCTCGTGCACATCATGTCACTCACAAGAATATACGGGATTACAGTGAAAGATGCTAACCCCTAGGCCAGGGAAACCAGTTTACAAAGGTAAAATCTAATAAGCTACTTCTTGCTAAAATGAACAGCAGAATGTCACTCAATGCTGCAGCCCAATACATGTTTATATTGTCAATCCATCAGTCTAGTATAGCCATCCCTAGTATGATCATGTTTCAGAGTAAATTTCCTTGAATGAACTGTTTGATGGGAATGTCCATGGAATCACCTCATCTTATTTAGAATATCATATATTGCAGGTGATACACAAAACAATCTTTGTATCAACTCTATGCTAACAATGCCAAACATGGGCAATGACAGAAAAAGAGAAAATAAAAATTACAACGGAAATGAGATTCCTGAGAATAATACTCAACGTGTCAAGAAGAGAGAAATGATGAAATCAGAACTAATGTGTGGTTGAAAGCAGCACTACATTTAATTAGAAAACAGCAACTGACATGTTTAGGCTACCAACTAACAGTATATCACAACAAGCAATGATGTACAGACCAAATGGAATCAGAAGAGGCCAACCATGTAAACGATGGACAGAGGGGTAACAACGTCCACAGGAATCTCGATACATAAAGCCCATAAGCTGGCACTTTCCCACTGTCTATGCTTCACCATGACACCACAATTTACAAGAGGAACGAGATGAGATACTCAAATCATGTTTAACAAAATATAGGGGTAACAAGACAAGAGTTTGGTCTCTCTCCGCAGAGAAGTTAACTACCTAGAAGTATAGAATTATGGAGTCCAAACAATGGACCCAGGACTTACTGAGCACAAGGCACCGAGACTCCCATGTGTAACACATTCACAGGTGCTGATTTATGTTCATAGAAGAAAACATGAAACAGAGCAGAAATTAGAGGACACACTAAACACCCAATCATGATCAAACTACTGTATTCAAACTTGATCAACATCTCTATCTTCTTCTTTTTCTTCTTGTGATTGCTATCCTTGATGATAACAATGTCAGTTGAGTTCTCAGGATACACTCCAAGTAACAACTATATGGAACATAAAGAGGTAATTTAACTATCTGAGGCACAAAGCGACACACCAGCAGTTATCAAAGAAAGAGTTAAAGTAACAACTATCTGGGAAAAAAGAATTAAAGTAACAATTAATTCAGAAAAGAATAGAGTTAAAGTAACAGTTACTCAAGAAAGAAAGAGTTAAAGCAATAATTACTTAAAATGAAAGAGTTTATGTAATAGTTACTCAAGAAAGAAAGAGTTTAACAGTTACTAAAAAAAAAAGAAAGAGATTAAGTAAGTTACTCAAGAAAGAAAGAGTTACAGTAATAACTATCTAACTATCTAGTAAGGAAAGAGTCAGAGCAACAATTATTGAAGAACGAGTTAAAGCAGCATTTACAGGAGAAAGAGTTAAATTAACAATTACCTGAAGTAGAAAGTGACAAAATAACAACTATCTGGGGGGAAAAGATTTAAAGTAACAACTATGTCAGACAGAAATAGTTAACGTAACAATTTTGTTGGAAGGAAAAAAAGAGTTAAAGTAAAACTATCTTGAGAAAAAAAGAAGTTAAAGTAATAATTACTGGAGAAAGAAAGGGTTAAAGTAACAATAATCTGGGTTAGAAGGAGATAGTGACAACTATCTGAGGCAGAAAGGGAAAGAATAACAACTATCTTAGGTAGAAAGGAAAAGAATAGCAACTGTCTGAAGCAGAAAGGGAAAGAATAACTATTTGAGGTAGAATGGGAAAGAATATCAACCATCTGAGGTACAAAGGGAAAGAATAACAAATATCTTAGGTAGAAAGGGAAATAATAACTATCTGATGCAGAAAGGGAAAGAATAACAACTGCCTGAGGCATAACAAGGAAAGAATGACAATAATCTTAGGTAGAAAGGAAAAGAATAACTGTCTGAAGCAGAAAGAGAAAGAATAATAACCATCTGAGGTACAAAGGGAAAGAATAACAAATATCTTAGGTAAAAAGGGAAAGAATAAGAACTATCTGAGGTACAAAAGGAAAGAATAACAACTATCTTAGGCAGAAAGGGAGAGAATAACAACTATCTTAGGCAGAAAGGGAGAGAATAACAATTGTCTGAGGCAGAAAGGGAAAGAATAACAATTGTCTGAGGCAGAATGGGAAATAATAACAACTGTCTGAGGCAGAAAGGGAAAGAATAACAATATGAGGCAGAAAGGGAAAGAATAACTACTATCTGAGGTAGAAAAGGAAAGAATAACAACTATCTATTAGAGAATTGTTTTGCTGAACTGGCAGCTTCTACAGCTGGTCTTGTTCCAGATGTACTGGTGTTACTTTCCTACGAAGTCAACTAGAGAGGCCAAGAGAGGGATCATGCTGCATGGGCAACACATGGTCTCTATAATTCAGCCCAGGCTGTGTGCTATGGAGAGGTATAACGCCATCCCTGGTCCCCACCATGGGATGTAGTTATTATGTCTGTTGTGAAGCACAGTGTAACAGAATATCGTCTGTTAGGACAGCAAGGTGCTAATAAATTTCGTGGAACCAAAAACAGAGGTTTTGTTAATCCGGTCATTATTACTGTCATCCCCTAACATATGGCAGTAGCTGTAGCACAATGGCTAGCATGCTTGCCCTGTCTACCCAGTGACATGAATTCAAATCCCATTATTTTAAATGGCCTGGACTCCCAGGTTGACCCAACCAAGAATGGTGCCAATAAATGACCTAGGAAGTCAAGGTCGCCCATTTAGTACTGACTGGATTAAAAGTATGGGGCTAGCAATACACACCCAATACGTCTCATTATAAAATAGATCATTGTTACTGCAATCCCTACCATAGACATTATGTCACAGGTCATTATTACTGCAATCCCTACCATAGATATTATGTCACAGATCATTATAATTATAATATCTACCATAGGTCAGCATGGCCGAATGGACAGGTGTGCTGATGCCGAGTTAAGGGGTTCAACCCCTACACCGGAAATTTGGACTAAAATGTTATTTTTGTACTTGACTTGTAGATGTAAATTACAAGTACCTCTGAAGTCAGAGTGGGTTTGCCTGATGACGAAAGTCACTATTAATAGAGAAAGCTAATCCATACCCAAATTTCAGTCCAGCACTACTAGAAGTAATGTGTATGGACCACACTTGAGTTCAAAGAGAGCGAGCGAAAAAAAAAAAAACTATAGTCATTACCATAGACATGCCCCAGATCACTATAATCTCTGCCAGACATTATGTCACAGATCACTATAATCTCTGCCAGACATTATGTCACAGATCACTATAATCTCTGCCAGATATTATGTCACAGATCACTATAATCTCTGCCAGACATTATGTCACAGATCACTATAATCTCTGCCAGACATTATGTCACAGATCACTATAATCTCTGCCAGACATTATGTCACAGATCACTATAATGTCTGCCAGACATTATGTCACAGATCACTATAATCTCTGCCAGACATTATGTCACAGATCACTATAATCTCTGCCAGACATTATGTCACAGATCACTATAATCTCTGCCAGACATTATGTCACAGATCACTATAATCTCTACCAGACATTATGTCACAGATCTCTATAATCTCTGCCAGACATTATGTCACAGATCACTATAATATAATCTCTACCACAGACACTATGCCTTAGATCATTATTGCTGTAATCCCTATTACAAAGAACATGTCATAGATCATTATTACTGAAATCAATTCCACTGACACAATGTATTATTATTACTTACTTTATTTAATTAAGTTCAATCAATAAATATTCTATGGAAGCTAATCAATAATTCTTCTTCCTCCTTCCTCTCCCAGTGGAGCCTGTCCTCACTTAACACACGCCAAATCTGTTATAGACTTGATGATAATTGGTTGGACTTTGCAACTAAAGAAAGGTTTCTACGGGATAAGATGGCTAGGAGTAGGAGTTAGTCTAACCACATCATGATCAACCCTCCTTGGCTGCCTCTTTTGACATAAATGGCAGGTTAAAGCGTTACTATCGGAACTATCCTTTGTTTGCTTCTCTTATGGACCCGAAACGCCAGTGGCAGTCAATAATTATTACCTACTGGTGTATTTACTTATCAATTAACTTACTAATGACAAATGAATATATAGTTACTTCTAAAAATAAACACGACTTCAAAATGGATGACAAATGTCAAACCCGGACGTTAAAAAAAACGTTAAGTTTCGACTTGACAGTTTCGACTTTCAAATTTCTGACAGCATAAAGTTTAAACTAAACTCGTCTTTTGAAACCCGATGTTCTTAACAAGAGGTGATAATATAAACATTTCTGCCCCCACACAGTACTGTATAAATATAGGATCATGTTATCATATTGCCAACGTCCCTTACTCTTAATTGAAAACGACCACAAATAGGAATCACAGCCAGAACCGTCACAGACATTGAATCGAAATATTTATAATAAACAACCTCAATCAATCTCATTAATTTCATTTCCAATGGGAATGATTAAATTATCATTATATTGTATATAATATAATGAATAACAACTGCTAACTACAACTGGCTAGGACAAAAGAAAACATGAAACTAATGCATGATCATAGCTCACATTTCCGATCTTACCAACAACATATCCATATCAAAAATGTAAGATCGCGTGATGCCTGATATCTATTTTTGAGCTTTCTGTGTTTTCCCTGTTTTCTAGGAAACTAGGTGGCAGCACTTGTTGTTGTTGTTGGCTTAAGCCACTTCGTGGCTAAATTTGGCTACACGATAAATGTAGCATCTTATTAATATTCTTAAACAAGTGAATAAGTACAACTATCTCGGGATAGTCAGTCATAAGTCATAAAACGTCTGGTGGGAGGTGCCTTGAAGAGATTAGAACAAGAATCGCACGACGAGGGTTGCCTTTTGCAAGATGGAAAACGTACTGACCAATAAAAAGATGGCATTTATAACGAGAAAAAGAGTGGTGAAGTGCTACATTGAACCTGTACTTTTGTGTATTTTTATCTTACTTGTACTGAAACTTCGAGTCTGCTGACGAGGAGGTGGTTGGCTCACGTAAACCCAAAGGTCAATTGGTTTTCAATGTTGACTTCTAGTTCAGAAGCACTGGCAAAATACTAAATGTAACACTGCCTAGAAAATTGTCCCGGAGTTGGTTCCAGCGTCTTGCAAAGGGCATGCACATTTATAATTAATTATTTGTTTTGATATTTTCTCGCTGCATCAGAATCTACTTCTTACTTTAACTATTTAAAAAGGCGGGAAGTCGGTTTTGGGGCCGATATTTTAGAGCGCGGGAAGAGGCGGTGACGTAGTGGCCAGACGCATGGCTGATCCACGACTCTGGTGATCGGGTGAGATGCCGAAACGCCCAGTCTTATCGGAATGGCACATGACGATGATGAGTTGTGGATGCCTAGTAGTTGGAGCGTTTGCCTGTCAAGACAGTGGTTCGTTTTTAATCTCTAGCAGAGACCATATTAAATTGTCCGATTAGTACAGGTCCCTAGCTGGCCCAGCCTCATAAAAATCAGTTATCAAGTATCTTGTCGAGTGGCGTGGACGATCAAGCTTCTCTACATCTTACGATTTCCAACAGCATGTCTCATCGCACTAACACCCTTCCATGCCATGGCACTAGGCTGTCAAGAATCGTCTCTGTCTTCCTTGACCTCCGTTTCCACAAATATTTCCAGTTGTCGCAATATGTTCTAGTATTTCTCTTCTGAAACTGGTCGAAATGATGACTGTCTCTTTCTGTTTGCGATAAAACTGTTCTTGTGTCTCAGCCTGTGCCAACACGCTTAGATTGCTCATATTGGCTGTCCAATGAGCTTTCTCTCTGAAGCATCACTGGATGTTTTTAAAACTAATTGTCAGGGGTCGGATCCAAAGGACAATATATTGACCGGAAAGATAGATAGAGGAAGACAGCTTGAGAAGATTCTTGACAGTCATGGGTCATGGCATGGAACGGAGCCAACACATGAATTGATCTATGACGTTGGAGATCTAATTTGTGGAGAGGAATGATGACCCACGCCAGCCGGCAAGGCATGATCACCCACGCAGCCGGCAAGGCACTGGATGATGATGATGATATTGAATTAGCAAGATACTAACTTGTGGAGTAGCGACTGACCGAGCGGCTAGAATGCCGCGTTCTCCTTCGTGAGACCCGGGTTCGAATCCTCGATTTGTTTCTGTCGGGGGAAAACAAGGAAACCCTAACCTGCAAAGTTCGCGGCGACTACTCTAGCCAGACAGCCTTAACTGCTCAGGCTCAAGACCCCCATCCCTCCCACACCGCAAGGTACTGCACGCAGAAGATGGCCGTTTTTTGTTAACGTAACTTATGGGTTGCATTGGAATACATTAAAAACAGGAAATGAGACGATAATCATCAACATGTGCCATGCCGACAAGTCTGGGCGGTCATGTTTCACCATTTCATACAATCACCAGCTGTGGATCAGCTCCGTGTTCTTGTCTCCATTATCTCACATGGCCAACCATCCATATTTTAACTTCTCTTGATTCTCCTTATTCTTTCCCCCTCAATCTTGCCAGTTGTCACCAAGTTCTCCAGTTTACTTCTCATAAAGTGACCAAACATGTTTGACTCTCTGCGTCTAATTTGTTTGTGGTTTTCATTTGCTTCATGTCAGGACACGCTCATTGGTTTATCTGTCTGTTCATGGTAGTCTTCGCATTGTCCTCTGAAACCATTGCCATCAAATATTTCTCGGCGTGTCAGCTTATTGTCCACGTTTCACATCTATATAAAAGTACATGTTCTATGTAGCATTTTTTTCTCGTAGCAACTGACATCTTTTTATTGGTCAGTATATTTTCCATCTCGCAAAAGGCCACCTTTGTCATAGCGATTCTTGGTCTAATCTCTTCAAGGCACCTCCCATCAGATTTCGTCACTTGGAGGTGACAGACACGAATCTCGGTCGGTCAATTTAACTTCCCATTTCTATGTTGTCAAGTGGGTCCTCTAGTCTCTACTTCTTTCTTCCACTTCTATGACTGTCAAACAATAGATGTGTTTATTTATGAACTGGCACATAGGGCCATGTCCCCTGTAAGTGGATCCTCATCACACAACTAGGTTAAACTTGACCCCCCTCCCCTCTATTAAATACGACGCGAGGAACTTGACCCCATATTAAATACGACCCGAGGTAACCTGACCCCTAACATTAGGGGTCAAACTGATACGAGTTTTTAGAGCCGTCTAGGAAGTAAACTGGTCACCCCAGCTCAAATATCGTGGCCTCGAATACTGAAGTACTAACATTTCACACCCCAGAGGCAGTATGTTAAAATCTTAGTTAAATATATCTCTTCGTAGTTCTATAGGTTTATAAATCTATATTTAACATGCCTTTCAATGCCACTGGCGAAGGCGTTACGGACGCGATTCGTGATCCCACATACTCGCGTTCGAAACACAGCTGTGCGTTATTTGGCAGCAGACCGCGATGTGCTGTTTTTTTGTTTGTCTTTTTTTTACAAAAGAGTATGGGTGCCGGTCTTTCAGAAAGCAATGGCAAACTACTGAGCGTAAAACTTCTTGGAAGCACTAGACTCGAGTTTTGCTCTCGTTTGAGCTTGTCAGTAGTGCATATCCCTGAATGGACCCGGGATCAAACCCGGATCACTGGCGTGTGACGCGATAGTCTAACCACTAAACAACGCGGCACACACTAGTCGCGACCAAATTATCACACTAGACTATGACAGTCACCCATCGTAGGCTATTATCAAAATTTGCCGAAACTCGAGTCTAGTGCGTCCAACTGACGTGGACAAGGCCTTAGTGCATACAAGAATACGATCAGCGTTGCCAGTAGTGGGTTGTGCTCAATGTTTGAATCTCACATCCGGAAGAAAAAAAAACTCCGAGATATTGATTGTATACATTATGTAGCCAAATTCAGCAACCTTTAGCAATACTATTATAGCTATGAAAACGCAGCTAAACAACGTTGCATATACAGTGTACTGTTAACATCGTCGGCGAGGCATTCCTTCTCGTCTGCTTTTCCCGATAAGCCAAATTTCGACATTTTACAACATAACCCAAAACGGATCTGGACTGAGATAAAATTTCATAGATAAGCTTGCTGTTGTTATTATTATTCAATTGTTCATTAAATGGCTTGTCCTGTGCAGAACTTCTTCCCAATAACGTCTTTTCCTTCTTTGAGTAGGCATTAGTTTTTTAGGCAGTGTAATGTAAATAAGGCAATCCGCCATTGCTTACCACTGTCTCTATGAAGGGGTTTGTCCACCAATGCGAACTTGAGAAGATAACCAACAACTATTGGCTGCTCTCATGCGTAATCTACCGCCAGGTCGAGTGATTTCACGTAACTCATCTGGGGGAAGAGCCTTCTATGGGTTAAGTTGGTTACATATCCTTTACAGGACGTTTGCAGTCAACACCAACATTTTTTGCCGTTGATGGTGCCTTGGCAAGCTTATGTTCAGTAGTTTGCCATTGCTTTCTGGACGACCGGCACCTATAACATTTCGTTAAAAACCAGCGCAACGCGGTCTGCTGCCAAATCGCGCGCAGCAGTGCTTTGATCGCGGGTATACGGGATCACGAACCGCGTTCGTAACACCTTCACCAGGGAGACGGCCTTCTATGGGTTGTTAGTTGCATGACCTTTACAGGACGTAGCAGTCAACTTCAACATTTCTGAATGCTCTACTAGAAGTAAGACTTTTGCGAGAACCAAGTGACGACTGTGAATCTACAACCATGGCCAGACTGCGAGAACAGTAAATTAAAAAAGGTGTGGCAAAAACAAGAACACTATGCAGAGAGCCAAAGAAGATTGATAAACCAACGCAGAGCTAGTGTCATTAGCCGCTACACGCTGCGGGATTTGCTGAAGAGGGGATCCGAGCACTTATGGACTGAATGGTCGCAATGAAGATGATCTATCGACTAACTAACTAACTTATTATTTGAAAACGTCCAAGTCGGCCACTCTGGAACATTTACTTAAAACCAATACAGTTAATAAACAAAACGCATTTCGTATACTGTATTCGACGAGTAACAATCGATTGCTCAAATATATCGAAGCGTTATCGATTAAGAGATTCCAGCCGTTATTATGCAAACAGAAGAACTTCCCGTTTAATCTCAGACATGTGGGGATAACTGTACTCCACAATCGAATAATATCAGTGACTACGCACTTAGTGCCGGTCTCTCTGGCTGTGGGGTTACAACACTTTCTCTCTGTAATCCCGTTTATCACGCAGAGTCTCGCAGCGGAGCGAGAACTGAGGTGGTTCGACCCCCGCTCGTGACTTGCGGATACTGAGCCGGCCGCTCAGAAAGCAATGGCAAACTACTGAGCGTAATCTTGCCAAGAGATCAACAGACAGCTGAAAGATGCTGCTGTTGACAGCTAAGTCCTGTAAAAGGATACGCAAAAACGCACTTAGTAGTTAATAGTATTCATTTATTTACTAAACTTGACATATAACTCTGCATAATTACATGACGAGACGCAGAGAAATATACCAGTCAATAGTCGTGCAATATGTGTTTTTGATGCTTTTGTTTATATTATTATTTAGACGGAATGCTGAAAGTTACGTCACCTCACAGAGACCGTGGAATGTCATACAAATACAAACTACCCGGGAAGGTTTAATCAGGGGAAAACAAGTTTTCACCCTGAAAATTTACGAAGATTGGTGCAGCAAACTCAACAACGTACCCGAAGAGGAGGCACTCAATCGGATGGCTATGATGCTCTTGGCAAAAGGCAAATAAGAAAGGAAAATAAGGAAACAAAGCAACTAAACCTAAGGATGAACCCTTCTAAGAACTTAGTTTAGTTTAGTCGACGGATCAACATCACGGCACACGGGTGTAACCCATGAGTGCTCCGTTTTCTACTCCTAACTCAAGCCTGAGTCGGGAGAATCTCAGCTCAGTGCACGAACTCCATAGCACCGGCGAGGATCTTGAAATACTTTGGATAGATTTTTAACTCGAAATTTTGCCCGGGCAGCGCCGTTAGGCTACTCTTGTTCGATTTCCAACTGCCAAAGGATATTTTACGCGCGCAACAATACACACGGGCGTTCGATCTCACTACCCAGAGCTTAGAGGAAATTTTGTTACTAGAAGACCACGTGAAAATATCCTGGCTGTCACCGGGGCTTGAACATATACCTCCAGCACTCGAGGCGGACACCATACCTCGAGACCACTCACCCCCCCCTCCTTCTAAGGACTACACCCACTCAAAACGGGCGAGCTAGGAGCCATCGCTGACAAACGGAAAAGCAAAAAAGACACGGGCACAAAGGAAAACTCACCGGTCAAACTCCTAGCTCCCGGGAAGGTTAACCCGGTCAACAAATGCCCGCAGAAGTCGGATGTGTCGGCCTAACGGCGCAAGAACGCAGCTCTGCTGTAAACAGGCACAACGCAATCACATCCGGAAAAAAAAAAAAAACTCCGGATGAACGAAGAAGAAACTCCTAGCTGACGTTACAGGCATAAACTCTGCTACATCGAAAAGTCATCTAAAACTGACGCAGAAGACAAGAGGAAACTAAACCCACACACTCAACAACCACACTTATAACCAAGGCTGCTAAAGCTGTTTGACCGAGTCTCCCCCCCCCCCTACCCCCATATTGGAGAAGGTTAACCCGATCAACAAAGGAAGCCGGATGTGCCTGCTGGGGGAATAGCGATTTAAACATATAATATATCTCCCAGCTTTGCTGTAAACAGACAAAACGCAGCTATACCTCGAACAGACAAGTATCGGGCGAATGAAGAGGAAGAACAACTATTATTAATAATATTTTAACCTCTTCACCTCCCGTTACCTCGTACATTACCAACTGTCAATATGAATAATCATCATCACGTGCCACGCCGACAAGCGTGGCCAGGTCTGTGTTCTTATTATAATTATATCACGTGGAGGCCAGCCTGGCCGAATAACGCGCGCTCTTAACCATCCGGTGTGATGATGCCGAGGTAACGGGTTCAACCCCTACACTAGACAGTTGGACAAACATGGTGATTTTTCGTCCTGGACTTGAGAACGGACATTATAAGTACCTCCGAAGTTGGAGTAGATTCGCCTGATGGCGAGGGACACAAGGTAACCCACGCGCAAAATGTAGACCAGTGCTAATACTAGAAGTAGTGTGCATGGATTACATTACGCTTGAGTTCAAGTGAGTGAGCGCAAAAAATATCATGTCTTCAAGTGGAACGCAGAGGTGTTTCCAAGCCACCAGGGCCAGGTTCTATACTGACCAAGACCTACTAACACCTCCTTGCTGCGCGTCCTGGGCAACAGGTCCCTTCGGGGTCCTGGAGAACGTAGTAGGATCGCTGATTCCTTCGAAGTCGGAGAGTATCTGCCTGCACGGCGAGGAACCACCAGTCTGCACACCAATAAGCCAGACATGGGATAATGGATACTTACGCAAACCTCAGTCCGGTATGACATCACAATGATGTTGGAAAACAGGACTTCACAGCCAGCGAACGCAAGCAAGCAATGTCTTCAAGTCATCTCTTTGTTTTCCCCCTTAAGTTTGCCAGTTGTCATTAAGTTTTCAAGTGTATTTCTTCTCATAACATGCGAATAAACATCTTGACTGCCTACGTTCTCTAATCAATTTACGGCTTTCAAGTATATTTTAAAGAACTGCTTCATTCATTGTTCTGTCAGTCCATGAAACTCCTTAAATTTTCACCAGAAACCAAAGATCTGCTGCTATTATATTATACCACAGATTTTCTGCTAATTGTCCAGATTTCACATGTATACAGCAGTTTAGTTCTATACAGCGTTTTAATACTCCTCTTTTCACTGCCACTTGACAGCTATTCTATTGGCGTGTATGTTTTCCATATACCATAGTCAAATCAAAGGAATTGGCGGAAGGGCCGTTTGCACGAGGCTCTAGGCAACCATTTGTTGTGAGAGTCACTAAATACAGGGATAACTGGTCTGTGGCAGCCTAACGTCCACTGCATCTGTGTCCGTCTCCAGTCGTCTTGCCATGCTCGCCACTAGAACCAGATGGGCGCAGAGAGAGTGAGGTCGATGGAGTTGCGCAACCACTACCTCACTATAATCCAAACTAAAGCGCAAGTCATTCGTTCTTCATCAAATAAAAAAAGATGCAAAGAATGAATGGTCCTCATCATCCGTGATGGACGAACATCCATGTTTTCCATCATGCAGATGACAATTGTAACCATGGCGACTCTTTCCTAATCTCTACAAGGCATCTTCCACCAGATGTTAGTAACATTGTTAGACTGTTCTAAGATTGTTGCACCGACTCTGTTTATGAATGTGTCAATTTACTTGGATGTTATTTTGTTGTATTTATTTCTTTAATATGAATGCTGCCAAGAAAAATTGAACCCTGTGAATTCTTTAAACTCGAAACTCTTTTACATCGGCTGTTGTTAGTGTGCACCATATGTAACCTCACTGCAATTTGTGAGGGAAAGCATGCATCATGTCAACGTTTGTCCACTAGTTGTCCATAGTCAAGAGAGAAACAAAGCATACAGACAGACATACAAACTTACAGATGAAGGTGTGTTTTACACACAAAAAAATCTTTATTTGCGTTCAAGACAACAAAAACAATAGCAAAGAGTTTAGCACCGTTCTAAGTGTTACATTACATAACAAACACTTGCAGTGGTGATGTAGATTCTGTGATGTGTTTATACTTTACAATATGCAGATCATTTTAGTGAAACCCCACCAGGGCTTGTGGAAAGGAAAAGAAGGCAATCCCAGCTACACTATAAAAGGAAGATGAGGGCACTAATGATCTCTTCTTCACTGCCACAGGTGCAGTTGAAGATAGACGTCCATGCATGAAGCTGATCGCATATGATCCAGGTCAGTGTTGAACTTGGTGGCTGTGAGCTGCTATGGCGGAAAAGCCAGTACAGTATTTGAGTGCTAGGTTATCCTGGGTATTTGTTGTGCCCTAAAAGTCTTCACTGTACTGTACATTTTTGCTGCTGCACACATCTGTTTTTGCACCCTAAATTCTTGTCTTGTGGCAGATTTATGGTTTGCTGTATAAGCTGGTGGAATCCGTATATACCTATTGTATAGAGTATAGTTTCATGTTCAACTTGAAGTATATGTTTTCAGCTTTCACCGTATGTCAGTGTTCGTATTTAGAATGTTTTGCAGAGACGACTAAGGATAATTCTATGTTGTTTTTAGTTTGCTAGTTTAGTTTTATTAATTTAATTTGTACATCCACAGTGATTGTCACTGCAGCCTAATTGTTTAATCCATTGACTGGGTTGGGAGCCACCAATTTTCAACCTCTGTCCTGTCTCAGATCTTTCTACTTTCCATTCTGTTTACTTTCCATGTTCTTGCTAGTTCAGGGTACTGTGCGAGGTTTCTTCTTTTTATTTATTTCTTCTCTGCTTCCTATCACCCTTCTCTTTAACTCTGACGCAGTCAGAATTGCGCTCTTTCCGCCTCACATTATCATATATCCCTCGGCTTCATTAAAATAGTGTTTGCACAAACAGGCTCTCTTTCTATCTTCTAATAACTCCTCTCCTTTGTTGTCTTATACTTGAAAACAGAGCTGACTGCTATCCAGCTAATGACAAACGTGAATGAAGGTGAAATAAAATATGAAGCATGATAGCCCACAAAATGCAAAACAAAAACAAATATTTCAACCAAAATTGTCAAAGCATAAATAACAGAAAATAAGAACACTAAGAAAACGAGAACACAAAGTTATCCAAACATGGATACACGCTGTGGCTAGAGGCAGTGAACACACAATTCCCCGACATACTGAGTCGAGGGTTTGAAATCAGCCAATGTGACTTGGAAACAAACCGCCTTGTGTTGATTTGGATGGTATAAGCATTGGTCACTGAGAAAGCCATGGCAAACTACTGAATGTAAACACTGTCTAGTAAATCACACACAACTAAAAATACTGGGGTTGATTGCGATTTCTTGTTAAGGAAATGTAACTAATTAAACTATCTAAATATCACAGCGCTGTACTTGATTTTAACAGTTAGCATCTTTAACTATAAATCTTTAGTCAGCAGAGTGGTTTAGGGTAAAGAGAGAGGGATAGTATCTCACGGTCAGTGGCAGCCGTATCCCAAGGGATAGACCAGGATCCTATCTGGTTCCCATCTCTTTACTCACCTCATGTATGGCTCCACGAATACTGCTTGTGTACGGCGGTGGCAGCCGGTCTCCTTGGCGTAGATTTTAACGTCTTTCTCCGTAACCCCGTATATTCTCGTGAGTAACGCAACTGCGCGAGATTCGGTAGCGGACCGCGCCGCATTGGTTACTTACGGGGGTATGTGAGCCGGTAGCTCAGAAAGCAATGGCAAACTACTGAGCGTAATCTTGCCTAGTACAACAAAAGCAGCTGAAAACTGCTGGTGTTGACTGCAAAGTCCTGTAAGGGATATGGGGAAAAAAAAAAAAACGGCGGTGGCCACACCACGTACAACAGTTTTGGCTGACTGGCTAAACTACATGAGTGAAGTAGGGGTAATATCCTACTAAGGGAATGTCTATCCCTAGTACACAAAAGCCTGGGCCGGGTCGGTGAACAAGGCAAGGCGGATGAATCTACATAGATCAACGGCTTCGAAGCAAAACAGCAGAGCGTGTGGCACACATGAGGCGCGTTCAAGACACGATAGTGAACATGGCTGGCCATCATGGAAGAGATTGGGACCTCACCACGCAGTATCCCAAAGACAGCAATGCAATCACAACAACGATACAAGTTGGAAGATAACACCAAGAGATGGACAAACATCAATCTGACAATGTACAGTCAGGGCGAGAGACAGTGTTGGAGATCCATTGTAGCCAACCTTCATTGTGGAGACAGCATCTGATTGACTGAGTCAGCAGATGTATGTTATCTTGGCAGAACATACTCGGACTCTGGTTGGTTTATGAATCCTTTGGAAGACAGCCTGTATGTGTAATGCTGAATTATTACTTGGTCACATCTTAATTTATCTCTCCACATATGTGAAAATTCAATATTTTGAATTTATATACAGTGCAAATCGCTTAAGGCGATCTCGGATGTGGCACATTTCTGTTGTGAAGAACAATGTTGTGTTGTATGTTGTAAATGCATTACTATATGCTTGAACCCTTATAAGAGGAATTTCTAATAAGAAGAACTATTTTGTGTGTCCCAGATGAGTTCACCTTATCACCTTGTGGCATGTGGTGTTAGCCCCATATTGTGATACCAATTTGCACACGAGGGGTGATGTGGTCAACATCACACTGGCCGCCTTTACGTCCCACAACATTTTCTTGTTTCCATTATAGGCTGGGTCAAACTGGAAGCCTAGGTCAATTTAACAAATTTGTCGTGGTGGGGATTTGAACAAAAAGCCACTCGACAGCATGCAAGTGTGCTACCCACTTCAGTACTGCAATATCCTTTGTGAGTGTCTGTAAAAGCAGCACCATGTCTCAGATGCTGAAATAATAGGTCATATTGAACATCACAGAGGAGCTGAAAGAATGTTGATGGAAGGCATGGCTCCTGGAAGAAGGGCAATAGGTCAACCAACAAGATGACGGACACAATATATTGATCATGTTATGAGAAGAAATAACTTGAAGAACTTGGTGACAACTGGCAAGATCGAGGGGAAGAAAACAAGGGGAAAGCAGACAAGTAAATACCTGGATGGCTTGGCCACATGGCGTAGTTCGAGACAGGAACACTGAGCTGATCCACGACTGATGATCAAGTGAGATGGCCAAACATGACCGACCATGCTTATCGGCATGGCACATGATGATGATGATGATGGGGGGGATGCACAAGGCAGGGAAACTAGCAAAGGAAAGAGAGTTTTCAGAGAAGGACGTGCTACACGATGATGGTAATGTGTGTGTGCACACGTATGTATATGTTACTTTACGAGATAATAGTCAGTCCCAGAAATCTTTGAAGCAGATAGAACAGAAGGGTAATACCTGCAAAAGAATCATATCTCTTATATCTCCACGTATATAAACCCCGTAAAGAATATGTACTTTCTTGAGCGTTAAACACAAGAAGCAAAACATTTGGTTTATAACAATATCTGTATACATTATGTGATCAGTAATCAAATATTAACATAAAAAGATGGCATGTATAGAGAGTTGTGTAAATATTGTATTTATGTATCAACATTACACAAATATGACATATAGAGAATTGTGTAAATATTGTAGTTATCTACATTGGCACCTTGCCGTCTTGACAGACGATAGTTTGTGCTTTAAAAAGGCATAATAACTTTTAACTATGGCGGTAGCGAGTGTGACTGATAAGGCCAATTTGCGCTGTAAATGTCCGTTCACAGTGGGTGCATGTGAACACGTGGTCATTTCCACCATCATGCACCATCTTACGTCTCAAACGCTTGGTGTGTGACTTTTCTGCAATAATTTTCTCCTTTGACTTTATTCCATTTCTGATATTTGCCCTCCATGCAACACGTTCAGCGGCGACTTGCTCCCAATGTGCATTATCAATGCCTGTATCAATCATGTCCCGCTTACACACATCTTTGTATCGTAGTAGAGGCCGACCCTGAGATCTCTTACCCATCTGTAATTCACCAAAAAAGATATCCTTTGGTATTCTACCATCATCCATCCGCCTAAGATGTCCTATCCATCTAAGTCTACGAAGACTGAGCATGGAATAAACTGTCACACAACCTGATCTTTCCAATACTTCAGTATTTGTGATTTTGTCTTGCCACTTAATACCAAGAATTCTTCGCAGACACCGCATATGAAAGCTGTTTAAATTGTTCTCTTGGTGTGAGTAAGTTGTCCAGGTTTCACTGCCATAGAGAAGAGTACTAAGGACACAGGCTTGATAGACAAGGACTTTTGTTTTGGCAGTAAGCTTCCTGTTCTCCCAGACTCTTTTTCTTAACCTGTTCATTGTTGTTGCTGCCTTACCAATCCGGATGTTGATTTCCTGATCTAGGGATAATTTGCTATTTACCACCGATCCTAGATATGTAAAATGGTCTACTATCTCTAGTTCGGCGTCGTCAATAAAGATTGATGGTATCCCATGTGCACCTTGTGACATAATCTGTGTCTTCTTTTTGCTAATTGTTAAACCAAATTCAGAACAAGCATTGGAGAATGCAGATAGTAGACATTGCAATTCTTCCTCAGAGTGGGTCGTAACTGCAGCATCATCTGCAAAAAGCAACTCTCTGATCAGTACCCTCCTAATTTTGGTCTTAGCCTTCAATCTCTGAGCATTGTAGAGGCCGCCATCTGAGCGTGAGTGAATGTCTCTCCATAGCACAAAGCCTGGGCTAAAATATAGAGATCATGTGTTGCGCATGCAGCATGATCCCTCTCTCGGCCTGCCTAGTTCACTCCAGAGGAAAGGTAACACCCCTACATCTGGAACAAGACAAGCTGCAGAAGCTGCCGGATCAGCAAAGCAATGCTCTAACTGTCCGCCTGTCGAAGCTTCGATCCTAGACCAGTCGCCAACCAAGGCTTAGGGTCTGGTCTGCCCTGCCATGACAATTTTGTCTTTAGCTTGCATTTCCTCGCACCAGGGTAAGGCTTGTACCCTCCCAATTGCGCTCTTCCGCCCGAAGCCGTTGGCACAATGTGGGGTGTCGGGTTTGGTAAGCGCCGCCCAACGTTCGGCGCTAACAGAAACCAGGTAGTACCGTCTACTGTTTTACGGTAGCTCAGTCATATCTGACTAAGACCTGACTAAGATTGTAGTCTATCAACTACAAAAATATGACAAATATAGAGAATTGTGTAAATATTGTAGTTAACAAATAACAATCGACATACAAAAAGATGTCATTTATGGAGAATTGTTCCCAGATTTCTTAAGTATTATCATCATCATCATCAATCTGGCTGACCCTCAATACTCAGAGAAATGGTCAGATGAAAACACAATCAGATGCAACGGGTACCATTAGTATTGGGATTCTTCGCTGGTTGTTGAAGCTGGGGATGGAGTGTGTATAGCAATGCTCAGGGTTCTGTATTGTGGATTCCTGACTCATCATCATGTGCCATGCTGATAAGCATGGGTATTATGGTTCACCATCTCACTCTATC
Organism: Cepaea hortensis; assembly: GCA_963921405.1. Classification (NCBI taxonomy): domain Eukaryota; kingdom Metazoa; phylum Mollusca; class Gastropoda; order Stylommatophora; family Helicidae; genus Cepaea; species Cepaea hortensis. The sequence continues at coordinate 86,432,872 of OY992894.1, read as the reverse complement.
ACAAGTAGGTCAGCATGGCCGAGTGGATAGGAACACATAGTCTTAAACATCCGGTGTGCTGATGCCAAGGTAAGGTGTTCAACCCCTACACCGGACAGTTGGACTAAAATACTGACCTATCGTAATTGACATGGGGACGTAAATTACAAGTACCTCTGAAGTCGGAGTGGGTTTGCCTGATGGCGATGGACATGTTAATAGGGAAAGCAAATCCACAAGAAAATTTGGTACAGCAATACTAGGTGTAGTGTCTGGACTATGCTTGAGTTCAAAGCGAGCAATTAAAAAAAAAAAACTATCACCAGTCATTAATCTGGTATTCTTGAGCATGCTCTCACCAAATGTTAAACTAAGGTCATGCATGACAATGTTTGGGACTCTGGGGAGAGCCAATCACTTCTTTTTTGAACTGATAAGAAGTAATTTGGAAAAAAAAAACAAAAATAAAAAAAACATATGAATAATGAAGACACAAACAATAGATTGCACGATTTATTGTCTGGCATATTTCGCTGCATCTCGTCAGGTACATACTGCAGAAATCACACAACGTAAAGTGAATTAACTAGATAAATCCTTCAAGTTGAAATATACACAATTTCGCACAGTAATGTCACTTATCTACCACGGTAATTTTAAGCTGACTAACATGTCTTTCTGTTTACACAATTCTGGCTTGTATTGATTTATCATAATTGCTTCTGCAAACTTTAACAAGCGAGTATTTTGTGTGTCTGGAGAGGCTACTACTACTATGTACCGCCAACATACAATTCAATTTTCTAACTAAGTCATACCGCCAAATTGACGGAGTGGCCATGGGGAGTCCTCTTGGTCCTATTCTAGCTGACATTTTCATGGCACATTTAGAAGAAAATAGATCTTCAGACATCAATAATTTGGCCTTCTACCGTCGTTAGTAGACGATATACTAATTATCACCACAGACGAGCTAAAAGCAACATCGTTCCAGGCCACAATGAACATGATGCATAAAAACATCTCTCTATCTATGGAACACGAACACAACGAAGCGTTGCCGTTCCTAGATATTCTAATGAGACGTAGAGCAGACGGCACAATTCAAAGATCAGTGTATAGCAAAGGAACATGGACTGGCCAATACCTAAATTTTCAGAGCTTCACACCTGTCCGTAAAAAACGGGGCTTAGTACGGACCCTATTTGACCGTGCTAGAAAGATATGCACCCAGGACACACTGACAGAGGAATCTGAAACTCTGAAAAATGCCTTAAACCTGAATAGGTACTCCACAGGATTTATAAAGCGCCACTGCCAACAGCCCAAACCAAAACCAGACGTAACTACAGTCCCTAAACTCAACATCCAGCTAACCTTTCGAGGGGATGACGTAATGCAACGTCTACAAGACTGGCTTACTACAGCAGTAGGCCGAACATTCTGTGCTGCAACTCCAGTCATTAGATATAAAACCGTACCAATTCCTATACCAGCAGTCAAAGAGCCTGTACCTCTGTACACCACAAACAATTGTATTTACCAATTCACATGTAGATGTCAGGCCTTCTGCATTGGTAGAACAGAGAGACAGCTTAACAAACGAGTGTCAGAACACATACCTCAATGTGTCAACAAGATACGACACAGGAGATGCTAGCCTAGTGGGGCCGACACACCGGAAACTCCCGGCGTCTTCAATTGGTAGGAACATTATCGAAAGTGGCCATGTGGTTGACAGAGACACTGCCTTTCGCGTGTTGTTTAACACACAAAATACTCGCTTGTTAAAGTTTGCAGAAGCAATTATGATAAATCAAGGTAGGCCAGAATTGTGCAAACAGAAAGACATGTTAGTCAGCTTAAAATTACCGTGGTAGATAATTGACATTACTGTGCGAAATTGTGTATATTTCAACTTGAGGGGATTTATCTAGTTATTACTTTACGTTGTGTGATTTCTGCAGTATGTACCTGACGAGATGCAGCGAAATATGCCAGGCAATAAATCGTGCAATCTATTGTTTGTGTCTTCGTTATTCAAATTCACTACGGGAAAACATTGTTTTGAAAAAAAAAAAATGGTAATTTTGCTTTCTTTCACCCCAAACAAACAGGAATCCCAGGGTATGACGTCACATCCAGGGGTTCCCTGTGTTGCGCGAACATTCAGGGGGTTTCCGTGTGTTCCGTAACTTGGTGCGCAATTCTATGCGGCGGCGGTGGTGCGCTATTCTTTCACTTTCCGGTTAGGGTTAGGGTTAGGGGGGTAGGGTTAGGATTATGGTTAGTGTGTGTACCCTACCCCTAATCCTAACCCTAACCGGAAAGTGATTGCAGGACCGATGCAAATGAGGATCCGATGCAAATGAGGATCGAAGGGAGACAGAAACGGTTGCCACAGCCCAAAGAAACAACACTGTGGTGTGGGGCAATTGAAACGCACTGACACGCACTCCACCCGAACACAGAGGAGATCACCGTCGGCGCTAAATATAGCTGGTGACTCTAAATATAGCTGGCAAAGTTTGTTTGGGGTTAAAGAAAGCAAAAGTACCAAAAAAACATATAATTCACATGGTTATTTCAATTATTTAGGGCTAATAATAACTTCAAACATTGAAGATTATTTTGAATTCATTATCAAGTCTTGCCATAAATATGACATGTAGTTAAGTTTCGTTGTGACAACACAAAATAAAACTTTTATTTTGTGTTGTCACAACGAAACTACATTAAAAGTATGGTCTCTCACTTATTAATTAATATTCCTGGGATTTGACAACCTATTAATTATTAAATAATAATTATATTTATAATAATATTATTAAAATTATATTATTGATTATTAATATATTATTATGATGCAGGTTCAAGGTTGCATCATTTTCGTGAAACCAGTTTAGAACATTTTACTGAAATACCTACCTTCAGCACTGGCTGTCGTTACTTAGACGTGACAGGCTGGACTCCGCTGAGTCTGTTTGAAGTTCGCTGCTTTTTCCTCTCTTAAGCTTCGTATGAATGCCCAGTAATCCAGTATTCTAATTTTTTATTGTACCAAAAGTGGTTTTCAACCGTTAGAACGCAATGCGCATGTCTATGAGCTCATCTTCCGGACCAGGTTCCCGCCGTAGATTGTTTGTCAACACTGTAACAGGACGGGTGGAGTCACGCAGTGGGGCAGTTAGAACATTGTCGGGTGGAAAATGTCAAAACGACGCAATCCTTTCGGTGATAATTCAAGTCCCCAACTAAAGACCCATGTTCGGGATAGGGAAGTAAACAGTGGAGTCAGTCAGCAAACCAGAATGCAGGCAGTCTATGGTAGGACTCCAAGGGCAGTTTTTGTAGTTTTGTGGTCAGTTTCAGACTTTCAGAATAACATCCATCCCCTGAATGAGTGAATCATTGAATTGATTCGTCCTGTCTGAACTGTTTCCCTGAAGGCCTAGTCCATTGCCCGTCCTATCCAACACAGCAGCCAAGCCTGCAAGCCTATCTGTTCATTTCCTCTTACACTCCACGGACAGTTAACTCAGTTAACTGCATGTTTGGTTTTAGTATATTAATTAAGTAAAGTTTAATTTAAATTCCGTTTATTTTTTGAACATAAAATGTACCACTAGACTTCAAAAACGTTAAAAATTACTGTAACTATTAATTTAGTATCTTAAACCCCACTGTGGAGTAAACAACACAATAGGGAGCTTCAGGTTATCAGATGAGATGAGGCAACTCCCCCTTTGTATGAATTTTTTGGCAGAGCTTTAGCTTCAACTTCATGACACTCATGGGGATACCTGGGTCAGGTTCTCGAAGCGTTTTTTCATGTATATCCCAGTACCTTGAAAGTCAGCTATAAAAATGTGCACATATATTGATGTCAATATGCCACACATGTTATGCATATCTAGTGATTTGTGATCAGTGTGCTTCACATGATTTCCTTTGAATTGTGTGGTAGAAAGCCAGCTTTTCTCTGGCTACCTAGCCTCTGTCACAGCCTTCACAGCTTGCCTCAGTACTCCAAGCACTTTGTCGCCATGGTACCTTCTTTGCACCTTGTTTCTAACTGAAAGACCTCAACTCTTTTGGCATGGTCAGTTCGATCATTTCATGTGGCAAGTTGAGTGCACAGCAATAATTGGTTTTTTTCGAAGACTTCTCAATAGTTTAGTTTAGTCGATGGATCAACATCACGGCACACGGGTGTAACCCCATAAGTGCTCTGTTTTACTCCTAACTCAAGCCTGAGTCCAGAGAATCTCAGCTCAGTGCACAAACTCCTTAGCACCAGCGAGGATCTTGAAATACTTTGGGTAGATTTTTAACTCAAAATTTTGCCCGGGCAGTGCCATTAGGCTACTCTTTTTCCAGTTCCAACTGCCAAGGGATTTTTTTACATGCGCAACAATACACACGGACGTCCGATCTCACTACCCAGAGACCAGAGACAATTTTGTTACTAGAAGTCCACGTGAAACAATCCTGGCCCTCACCGGGGCTTGAACCCTGGACCTCCAGCACTCGAGGCGGATACCATACCTCGAGACCACTCAGCCCTCTTGAATACTTCTGAATAATAACGGAGCGCTTATGGGAATGTCCCGAATGCTGTGATGTCGGTTCCTAAATCAATCAATCAATCAATAATAATGGTACATTTCTCTGTGGAGATCAGGGTAGTGCAATGGCTAGCATGTTTGCTGTCGGCCCAAAAGGTCGTGTGTTCATATTGGCAATGAGGTGGATTTGAAAAATGGCCCTGACCTCCCCGGTCGACCCAGACTCCCCAGTCGACCCAGCCTCCCCATTCGACCCAGCCAAAATTGTCACTTGGAAATGTCTTGGGAAAATTAGGTGGCCAGCATGCTTTTGACCACATCACCCCGAGAGCCGATTGGTTTATACAAGTTGTATTTTTAATGTCTGTGCAGTGTTTGAAAATATTGCTGGTCCAAGTTTTGTATTCACCCTTTGTAAAGTCCATGCAACATAATAGGTAAATACAAAACTTGGACCGTCAGTATTTTCAAACACTGCACAGTCATTAAAAATACACCATGTGCAAATGTGAGGATAGCCCCAAATACTGAATACACCTCAAAGTGTGTTTTTAAAAAACTTGGGCTCTTTTACTTATTTTAGTTACATTTCACAGCAGGAGTTGTGGTAGTGCATTAACTATAGTACTTGCCTGGCCGTGTGTCCAAAAACAAAAACTGTCATTTACTGCCAATATAGTACCTTGCGGTGTATGGCAGAGGGGTCTTTGAGCCTGAGGAATAAAGGCTGCCTGGCTAGTGCAGTCGCCGCGAACTTTGCAGGTTAGGATTTTCTTTTTGCCCCCGACAGAAAAAAAATCCCACACCTTACTGAGGGATCGAACCCGGGTCTCCCGAAGGAGAGTCTGGCGTTCTAGCCACTCGGCCAGCCGCCTGGCTGTCATGTGTTTCAAATTTCCCTTTGATAGAAGGCTTCAAATGTGTAGTCTTGTATCAAAAAGAGCACTTAGTTTTGTGTGTGTCATATACAAGACTTTTGATGTGTAGCTTTTTGTGTCAGAATACTTCAAGTGTGTAATCTTTTGTAACAAATAGAACATTTAAAATATAGTCTGTTATATGAGATAGAATTCTTCAAATATAGAATTTGTTATATCAGATAGAACTCTTCAAATCTGGAGTCTGTTATATCAGATAAGATAATTCATATATAGAGTGTGCTATATCAAATAGAACACTTCACATATAGAGTCTGTCATATAAGATAGAACACTTCATATGTTGAGTCTATTATATAAGATAGAACACCACATATAGAGTGTATTATATCAGATAGAACACTTTATACATAGAGTCATTATAAAAGATAGAACACCATGTATAGAGTGTGATATATCAGATAGAACACATCACAAATAGTGTCTGTTATATAAGATAGAACACTTCACATTTAGAGTGTGTAAAGATAGAACACTTCACATATAGAGTGTGTTATTTAAGATAGAACACTTCACATATAGAGTGGGTAAGATGCAACACTTCACATATAGAGTCTGTTATATAAGATAGAACACTTCACATTTAGAGTGTATAAGATAGAACACTTCACATATAGAGTGTGTTATTTAAGATAGAACACTTCACATATAGAGTGGGTAAGATGGAACACTTCACATATAGAGTGTGTAAGATAGAACACTTCACATATAGAGTGGGTAAGATGGAACACTTCACATATAGAGTGTGTAAGATAGAACACTTCACATATAGAGTGTGTAAGATAGAACACTTTACATATAGAGTGTGTAAGATAGAACACTTCACATATAGAGTGTGTAAGATAGAACACTTCACATATAGAATGTTATTTAAGATAGAACACTTCACATATAGAGTGTGTAAGATAGAATACTTCACATATAGAGTGTGTAAGATAGAACACTTCACATATAGAGTGGGTAAGATAGAACACTTCACATATAGAGTGTGTAAGATAGAACACTTCACATATTGAGTGTGTAAGATAGAACACTTCACATATAGAGTGTGTAACATAGAACACTTCACATATAGAGTGTTATTTAAGATAGAACACTTCACATATAAAGTGTTAAGATAGAATACTTAACATATAGAGTGGGTAAGATAGAACACTTCATATATAGAGTGGGTAAGATAGAACACTTCACATATAGAGTGGGTAAGATAGAACACTTCACATATAGAGTGGGTAGGATAGAACACTTCACATATAGAGTGTTTTATATAAGATAGAATACTTCATATGTTGAGTCTGTTACATAAGATAGAACACTCCACATTCAGAGTGTTATTTAAGATAGAACACTTCACATATAGAGTGTTTTATATAAGATAGAATACTTCATATGTTGAGTCTGTTACATAAGATAGAACACTCCACATTCAGAGTGTTATTTAAGATAGAACACTTCACATATAGAGTGTGTAAGATAGAACACTTCATATATAGAGTGTGTAAGATAGAACACTTCACATATAGAGTGTTATTTAAGATAGAATACTTCACATATTGAGTGTGTAAGATAGAACACTTCACATATAGAGTGTGTTATATAAGATAGAATGCTTCATATATAGTCTAATATATTAGATAGAACACTTCATATGTTGAGTCTGTTACATAAGATAGAACACTTCACATATAGAATGTTTTATATCAGATAGAACACTTCACATATAGAGTGTGTAAGATAGAATACTTCACAAATAGAGTGTGTTATATCAGATAGAACACATCATATGTGGTTTTCTTTTGTTTTAGACAGAACACAGCAGCTGCTGTTTACAGGAATGAAGGAGATGCGAGACAGGCACATTCCTCTGGACTTCAATGAAAACTGCCTACCTCATAGAGAAGAAGCAAAAACTGATAAGTCAGATTTGAAGCAGATGCACTTGAACAAAAGTTGCCAACTGGTGGAATCAGCTTCTCTGATGGATATGGATACAGACTCTAACAGTTGCCATGACTCCAGGGTGCAACACTCCCTGCCCCATAGTTTGGATACCTTCTCTGGTTTTAGTGGTGCTGTTGGAGCATATGCTACTGATAGCTGCAAAACTGTCTTACCATCCTTCGGGGAAAGTTTTGGTAGAAGTCCTGCTGAATATAGTCCTGTGTGTGTGCATTCACCACTATCATCATCACCATCATGCCTGGGGGTTGTGCCTGATGTTGTTCCATCTTCGAGTGCTGGATTTAATGCTTTTTCTTACATGAAACAGGCACAGTTTGAAAAGGCTCCAATTAGAGAAACCCTTCTGATACATAATGGTAAGGCATATTTGTATATATGATTTTCATTTGTTTTTTCGTTTTGATCATGCTTGTCTTTCTAGCGCCCTTAAATTAACTTAATTGTTTTATTTCTGCCTGTCTGCAGATGACAATTCTTGACTCAACTCAATATTAATATAGTTATGAAAACAGTAAAATAATAGTCAAAGCGAACTATCCTTTTTTGTGCCATGAGACGTATTATGTATCAGGCTGGCTTTAAGGCGAAGGGGTTACAAATGCAATTTGTTATTCGATTTCAAAACACAGCTGCGGGCGATTCGGAAGTAGACTGCCTTGCGTTGGTTTTCTTACAATGGTATGAGTGCTGGTCGTTCATTAAAAACAATGCTGAACTACTGAATGTAAACTTGCCCAGAAATCACAAACAGCCAAGAGTTGCTGGAGATGACTGCTACGTCATGTAACAGATTAGCTGTATATTATTTAAAGTTAGTTGCATATCCGTTACAGGACAGCAGTCAACACCAGCATTTTTGGCTGTTGTGATCTCTTGGCAAGTTTACGTTCAGTTGTTTCTCTTTGCTTTCTGAACGACCGGCACTCATACCATTCCATAAAAAAATCAATGCAAGGTGATCTACTGCCAAATCGCCTGCAGCTGTGTTTCGAACGCAGGTATAAGGGATTACAAACTGCATCCGTAATCCCTTCGCCATGGAGACTGCAGGTGTATATAGTAAAAAGTAAAAGAAAAAAAGAGGAAGTCATGGACCGTTTTCCAACCTTGAGACATTTTTGGATATAGGATGCTGTTCATCACTTTTTTTAAAGGCCAATTGATATTTGACGGGTCAGTATAATTCTGGCCCACATTACCTCCCAGAATATTTACCGGGGATCCATGTTAGGCTGGATCAGTTGGGTGGCAGCTGTCAAAAAACTAAAAAACTGTCATTTACTGCCAATATAGTACCTTGCGGTGTATGGCAGAGGGGTCTTTGAGCCTGAGGAATAAAGGCCGCCTGGCTAGTGCAGTCGCCGCGAACTGTGCAGGTTAGGATTTTCTTTTTGCCCCCGACAGAAAAATATCCGACACCTTACCGAGGGATCGAACCCGGGCCTCCCGAATGAGAGTCCGGCGTTCTAGCCTCTCGGCCAGCCGCTCCTCCAAGCGGGTGGCAGCGCAGGTTACATTATAATAAAATCTCCACCTCTAGGAGATTCAAACACATGCCCACTAGGACAGGAGGCAAGGGTGCTAGCCACTGTGCTTCTGCAGCTCCAACCATTGCCTGACCATTTAAAAAAAATTTTTTTGCACATGCTTGCTTTAAACTCAAGCGTAGTCCATACACTATTTCTAGTAGTGCTGGACTGAATTTTGCATGTGGATTAACTTTGCCTATTCACAGTGTCCTTCGCCATCAGGCGAACCCACTCCAACGTCAGATGTACTTGTAATTTACACCCCCAAGTCAGGGACAAGTTAACATTTTAGTCCACTGTCCGGTGTAGGTGTTGAACCCCTTACTTCGGCATCAGCACACAGGATGTTTAAGAACATGTGTTCCTGTCCATTCGGCCATGATGACCTTCAGGTTGCCTGACCTAGTAAACTTTCAAGTACAAATTTTAGAACCTGGTTACATCCTAATGTGCCTCTCCTGAACTCAACATGGCCGAAAAGATAAGAGCGCTTGCTTTTAGACTTCCAGAATACTGATGGCGAGGTAGCGGGTTTAACCCCTACACCGGTCAGTTGGACTAAAATGTTGACTTCTCATCCTTGACTCGGGGATGTTGATTACAAGCACCTCAGAAGTCAGAGTGGGTCCGCCTGATGGTGAGGGACACTGGTAATTGGGAAAACTAATCCACACACAAAATAAATCCAGTGCACTCCCCGGTAGTGGCAGCTACTAGAAGTAGTAGTATATGTATGGATTCACGCTTGAGTTCAAAGGAAGCGACAGCCAAAAAAATTATTACGTATATCTCTCCACAGATGTAAGCTCTAGTACTGGTCTTGCACGCCCTGCTGACTTCTGGGCTAGGAGATGGGAAGGAGAAATCTGTAACACAGCCCCCAAGGAGATGATGGTACTTAGATACTGGGTTGGGAGGAAAGTCTCTACACAAGCCTCACTATGATAAATGCAAGCTTTTTTCAGGACTCTAAATGCCTCAAAGCCAATGCATGAGACTTTAGAGTGAAGACTCTGTTCTTAAAGAGGATTCATTAACCAACCAATCTTGCTGTTTCTGCTTATATATTCTTAGTTTTCACCAAGTGAAAAAAAATCAGCCTTATAAAGGATTTATCAACTAACCAGCTTTACATTGGCACAATGCCGTCTTGACAGAAGATAGTTTGTTACATTGTGCTTCAAAAAAGGCAGAATAAATACAACCATGGCGAGGTCCGAGAATGGAGTTATCTCTTTATAGCACAAAGCTTGGGCTGAATTGTAGAGACCATGTGTTGCCCATACAGCATGTTCCATCTCTCGGCCTGCCTAGTTTACTCCAGAGCTAAGGTAACAAGACAAGCTGCAGAAGTTGCCTGATCAGCAAAGCAGTGTTCTAACCATCCGCCTGTTAAGGCTTAGGGCATGATCTGCCCGCCATGACATTTAGTCTTTAGGTTGCATTTCCTCACACTAGGATAAGACTTGTACCCTCCCAATTGCACTTTACTGCCCCAAAGTTATTAGCACAATGTAAGATGTCAGGTTTAGTGAGCACCACAACCAACCTACCAACAACCAGCTAGCAAATCAATCTACCAACCAAACTACCTACCAACTAACCAAATATCTTCCAGTAAATGAACAATATAACCAATATCCTTGTTAAATTAAAGAGAAAGAAGAAGATGAAGGTAACCAAACCAATGACACCACTGTTCTTCTACTCATTCGAAACACATTGTCTCCCTCGCATCATCACTGTGAGCACTATGCGTTAACAGTTTCTCATGTTATTTCAGCTTGCCACAACTGCAGGCAGCCTGTCAAGCCCCAGGATGTGGCCAAGTGTCAGTTTTGTGAGATCGGTGTCTGCAATGCTTGTTTTCGACAGTGTTCTGGCTGCTTCCTTTGTTTCTGTCAGTTATGTTCAGTTATTAAGTAAGTAGAAGATAATCGATGTTAATTTAATTCTGATTGGTTGATTGTATTCAGTACCCTGGTAGGTTGGGTGATTAGATATTTGATGCATATAGTGATGTTTCTTCTTGTTCTTTTTTTCGCATTCACCTTCAGATGTCAGTATGAGTAAATGCATAGAAAGCAGCAGCCAACTTGAGCTTGTTGACATCTCCATAGAATTTCTCCTCAAAAGGAGCGGGTGTAGGCCAAAATAGTTTTCTTTGTTCTGCGTATGTTGGACATACCAGCAACAAATTGTTAGCTATAATTTTACCAGTTGCACAGCTGCATTCATCAGTATCTCTTAACTTTAGTTAAGCACCTCTTGGTTTTAGTTTGCCTATGGACAAAGGGGAGGTGGTCGTGCGCTTGTGGGACTAGGTGGAGAAGGCAGAGGAACAGATTGAGAACCCATATGTGGAAAGAATGAGATTGCAGGGGTTCTGGAAGAATCTCAAAACTGAGAGGGAAGACCAGGAGAACATTTAATCAGATAGCGGTGGGAACAATTAGTAGTATGACTCTTCGCTGGCTGTTGAACGTGGGGACGGAGCACGTATGATAATGTCCTGAGTGCAGTGGTGTCAGTTCTTAACTCAACTCTTAACTTTAGTTATTAAACATGTGGTCATGTGGTTATTTATAATGAAGAATTAACATCACCGCACTTTAGACAAGCAAATAAGTGGTTGGTGTCGGTAGAAGTCAAAAGGTAAGTATTCTGATTATCTTTGCTCTGAACTGTGAAGCTACATGTCGGAAACATCCTCATCTAGAGTCACTGCGAATTCAAATTCCCCCACTCTTTTATTAGAAAGCTCCCGAATTCTTTTGTGTAATTATCTGGTATTTTTGCTGTTGTGTTGTTTTTCAACGTCCATGCAATTTTTGTCAAGCCATGCTTCTTTTTCATCTTTACATAATGTTCTGACTTTCCTGTGACTCTCTTTTTATTTGTCAGGATTATTTTTGCTGTGTCTTCTTGTTTCCAATAGTCTTAAAATTTCTTCAGTCATTCATTTCTTACAACCCACTTTCTTTAATTTTGGGATAGTTATTTCTGCAGCCAAATTGATTGAGTTCTTCAACATTTCCCATTGATCATTCACATCATGAAATAAGATCTCTAGATCAGACAATACATCAAATCTGTTCTTTACTTCTATGTTAAAATTGTCTTGTATTTCCTTGTCAGTTTTTAATGCACACAGATCATTTATGGTGTTTTCTTTAACAGTACCTTCAATGTGCCTGTAATCAATCTGTGGTCACTGTAACCGTCTGCATTTGGAACTGTTTTTGTGACTGTTAACACATTTCTAAACATTCTGCTAGTTAGGATGTAATAGACCAGGTTTCTAATCCTGCTGTCAGGACTTCTCCATGTCCATAATCTTCTATGATGTTGCCTGTGGTTATCTTCTATGATGACCATGTTTTTCCGACAATCAGTTCATGCTCTTTTGCACATTCTGCAAGTCTGTATCCTCTCTCGTTTTGTTCTTCCAAACCATGTTTACCTACTGTGCATCCATCACCTTGATTTCCTACTTTAGCATTGAAGTCACCCATTATGATGTTTATTTCTGATTTTTTACATTTCTTCAAAGCATTCTCCCTGTCATTATAAAATTTATATACACTATCTTCACTGCCTTCTCCTGTTGGGGCATATATTTTAAGGACGTTAATGTCAAAAGGTCAGCCGATTAACTTTACCAATAGAACCCTGTCTGAAACTGTCCAATATCCCTTAACAGATTTTGATGTTTTCGGATCCAAGATAATTGATACACCTCTTTGCCTTTCCTCTCCTCCAGAATATATAATCTTAAAATCCTCCCGTGTCAAAATTCCAGTCCCTTTCCATCTCATCTCACGCATTCCTAATATATTAATATTGCAGTGAATACTGTCCATTTATAAACTCTATACCCTAGAGAAACAACTGTGAAAGATAAACTGTATAGATCACTGAGTGAACTAACAAAGACAGCGGAGTGTATACCTAAGGTAACATTGAAGATAGACAATGTATTTCAAGCAAATGAAAAAAAAAGAGGAAGAAAACTCTAAACAAAAGTTACATTCTTTATCTCATCTCATCTCATCATATTCCTCTTGTACCTTGCGGTGTCGAGGTGAAGTATAAACAGCGGGAGAGTGCGTGCTTATGAGCTTCATGTATCGATATTCCCATTCTTTATGTTAGTGATATAATCAGAATCAGAAAGAGACTATTGAAATGTTATATCAAACCATTTCTGCTGTATGGCAGTAGATCTTGGACTGTGAATGAACAAATTAGGAAGAGTTTAAAGTCTCCATGGTGAAGGGGTTGTGGACGCAGTTTGCAATCCTGTAAACCGCGTTTGAAACACACCTGCGGGCGATTTGGCAGCAGACCACCTTGTGTTGGTTTTTTTATGAAAATGGTATGAATGCCGATCACTCAGAAAGCAATGGCAAACTAGTAAACGTGAAACTTGCCAAGAGATCAAAAGTGGACAAAAAATGCTGGAGTTGACTGCAAATTCTGTAAAGGATATGCAACTAACTTTTAACTTTTCGAGGCAGAGCAGAGATTTTCTGAGGTGAATGTTGTGAATACCTTGGACGATCAAAGTAACTGACAACGATTGCCTGGAAGAGGTTAATAAAAGTAGAACATGATACACACCTATAAAATATGTAGTATTCTCTGAATATATAATGAGAATAGAGGCATTGGAGAACATTGTGGTACTGGAAAAATAGTGACAAAAGAGCCAGAGGCAAACCAAGAGAAATGATGTTTGATGGTCTAAGATGGTGGCATGGGGGATGTCAGCAGTAGAATTGATCCAGAACACCAGGCACTGAGATCTGTGGAGAGAAGTGGGTGCCTATACTATTTTGCAGTGCAGATGATGATAATGATTTTCAAAATGAACAGGAAAAGTTTGGGAAATCTCAAAATGATTGGCAAAGTGATTGGAAAAATCCAAAACATAAAGGAAATTTCCCCGATTACTATGTTAATGAGAATTGTCACATCTTTGACACTGGGAATCTCCCAAAATATTCTTAGCGTTTTGAAAATGGGAATGTACAGTTGTCATTCTATATGTGAGTATTATTCTGTATGTAAGTCATACATTCAGAATGATGAGGAGAGATTTGGGAAATCTCAAAATGCTTGGCAACATTAATGGAGAAATCCAAAACACTAAGGGAATTTCCCAAATACCATTTTAATGAGCATGGACAAACCTTTAATTCTGGGAATTTCCAAAAAATCATCATCATCATCATCTTCTTCTTCATCATCTTCAGGTAGCAGTTCTTTTGCAGAACATCACCCTCATCGTAGTCCCCCGAAAAGTTTCTTAATGCCTTGCTAGATCCCTTGCCGGTTATCCTACCTCATGCATTTTCATTGCCCAAGGTGTCTGCCGTGCCCTGTATCCATAAACGTGCTAGTCATCCCTTGCCTCTTCTTTCGAGGAGCTGAGGGTCTGCTTCTGATGATCGAAAGCCTCCTGTCATGCTTGCTCTGTAGTGGAGTTCATACTGCATGCACATTCACAAACACACATTCACAAACACACATACACATTCACAAACACATATACACATTCACACACACGTACACATTCTCTCTCTCTCTCTCTCTCTCTCTCTCTCTCTCTCTCTCTCTCTCTCTCTCTCTCTATCTCTCTCTCTCTCTCTCTCTCTCTCTCTCTCTCTCTCTCTCTCTCTCTTTCTCTCACACGCGCGCGCACACACACACACACACAGTCTCCATGGTGAGGTGGTTACTCCACCTGCCATGTGCCTTGAAAGTCATGGGTTCAATTCTGGGCTACATTGTTCGCTTCACAAGTGCAGTTTTATTGGCGATTGTCACACGACGTTCTTGATGATACGTGCATGCGATTGGTCGTTGTCTAGGTAACGATACTCCTGGAGTGTCAATTGAGCTATCTAACTGTCTTGCAATATAACTCACCCCCGCAGTGCACATTCACCAGTCATTAAACAAGATTCAGTTGGCGCACATAATCCTTTATTACAGAAATAACACAGACTCACGGAACATATGTATATATCCAGAAAACAAGATATAATCCATCGAATATCCATATCCTCCTCACAACATTAACACGCACACATCAATGCCTTCTCAAGCCTGCTTCATATCAAATCCACAAGACATTTAGTCCAGCTACTATCCACGGCTGGATCTCACACAATACACCCACACACTGGGTCTTAGTTTCCACTAACTATATCACCCACTCTGGGTTCAGGCCCTCACTCACTATAGAACCTACTCTGGTTCCGGCCTGTCTTCACAACTAGGAGAACAACACAACACGGAGATCTCTAACTCAGCTTCTCCTTAGACCACCGACCAGTTCGGCATCTACACATCAACTGTCTTGAAGTCCCTTGACTTCACACAAAACTAAACTGTCCTTCGGCGACCGACTCCTCACTCGGGCCCAGCTTCCACTGACTAGTCACCGTTTTCCACTGTCTTTTAACCCTGCTGTGTAGCCCTCCCCACAACATTATAACCCAGCCTAAAACTGTCTCTCTCCCCATCCCCCCTGGGGTCTGCTCACACCCGCACCATTATTTCTCCTGGCTGGTTGTTTTTTCTGGTAGTCTCGCTACTGGGGTCACTCACCTCAATATCAATGACCCAGGCATATGTCATTATCCCCCCCCCCCCCCTAAAAGAAAACATCGTTTTCAAATGTTGGGAGACTAATACTTATCAAATATGTGACCCAGACATATTGCCTGGGTAGTCGTAAGTATAAATCCAACTTACTCTAACTACCACACTAAATAATACATCAAATGCTCATAGTACACTCCCCTATTCCCCACACATCAATACATCCAACTTTCTATCTTGTGTACCAATGCATGAACTAATACATCACATAATAATAATACATCATAGGAAACATCATATCTGTGTATGGGCAGGTCTATTAACATCCTCAAAAAGACACAACCTATTTGTGTCCCGACCCTGTATCAGGTGGTTCTTTTCTTGCATCAAACCTCCATCTATTTCTGTCGATGCTGTGTCTACCTTTCCTGTACCCATGCCTCATGTTTCCTATATCTTTAAAACATCTGTTTGCTAATCCTGGTTCAGTGATCACATAATAATAATACATCATAGGAAACATCATATCTGTGTATGGGCAGGTCTATTAACATCCTCAAAAAGACACAACCTATTTGTGTCCCGACCCTGTATCAGGTGGTTCTTTTCTTGCATCAAACCTCCATCTATTTCTGTCGATGCTGTGTCTACCTTTCCTGTACCCATGCCTCATGTTTCCTATATCTTTAAAACATCTGTTTGCTAATCCTGGTTCAGTGATGTCGTTAACACTCTTTTGAACTGCCTTAACTTTGCAATCTACACATTGTACCGTTACACTGGAGTCTCTGTTTAGTCTGACCTCTTTATTAAATCCTGGCCAATATACCTGGCATCCTGCTCTATGCTGCTTCCGCCTTACTCCTATGTGCCCTGCACCTGCCCTATCCTGAGCTGTTCTAGTATATCGGTCTCTATGTGTTAACGGTAATACTACTTGCCCACATGCAGTTCCGCCATCTGAAAACCTGCGAGTGAGAACATTATTCTTCCTCTCGAAGCACCATCTACCCTTCCCTGACTGACTATTTTCTACTCTACTACACCCTTGGAAACATTTGTTCAGAGTAGTATCTTGTCTCTGGGAGTCACTAGCACTATATTTGGGATCCATTCTCATCTGCTCAACTGTACTACCCTTGTCTTTAGTCCCTATGTTTACTTCAAGTGCCTCTTCTACCTCAACTATACTCTCTAATTTAGGTTCTCTTGTGGTAACTACCTCGTTACTGCTTACACTATATTTTTGGTCCCAATAAACTACTTCCTCTTCTGTACAATCTTTAACTCCCATAACATTTCCTATGATCAAATCAGCCACTGGTGCGTCCAGAACACACACTGTCACTCTTCCTGTGATATATGGTGTTTTCACTGTTATCAAGGCTAATGGGTAGAATTCTACTGTCCCATTAAATGTTATGGATCTAATCTTTTTCCCTGTGTACTCCGAGGGCTGTACTAAGCTCTTTCTCACCCCGATGGACATACATCCGGAATCCCTAATTGTTAACGCTGGCCTATCATTAACTGTGACAAGACCGCCGGGGCTTGGTCTGGTTTGCCACGATAGATAATTATCCCCAGCCTTTGCTCCAACCACCTCAATAGCACTCTACATCTACCAGGCCCCACACAAGCCGGGACAGCTGGACCTCCCCTCCCTCACCTAGGGTTCCCTACCCCAAGGGGGCTCGGACAAGACATCAGTCATATCACTGCACAAAGTCATAGCTAAGAGAACAAAAATTTAATTCTGAACTAAGTCAACCACAACGCAGAGAAGGATGGCTGAAAGCCAGCCTAGAAGGTACTATGTACAATAGCAGATAGGCAGATGAGTATTCTTCATCATGGAGGCGGACGATAGCTCGTGCGGTTGTCCAGTCGTGGTAGCGACTCACCCAGGCTCCTCCAGTGGTCCGGAACTCCAAGGTCTGCTGCCTCTCCAAAGTTCCCTCTTCACACAGAGAACCAATCAAGGGCTGATCAAGCGCAGTACCACTGCCTGACTGACACTGCACCGATGAACAAGGATCCTTCCTTGCTGTCGTACTATTTCACTCGTCACACTCCTGATGAAGTCTGGGCCGACCCTAGAACATTAGGGGTCTCCCACTTGCAGAAAAAGTACATGTAGCACCGTATCAAAATACACAAGAGCCTGGTCACTCTTCTATCTCATAAGTGACCCACACACTGATATGTCACCTACAGAATGAGCTGTTGCTCCACATGAACACAAAATGTCACTGGCAAAGTCTATCAGGTGACTAAACACTTCACCTTATTTCCATGTCCTTGGATCAATAGATCTTCACACAGTATCTTATAACTACCCTGATCGAAGGGTATCAATCACAACTTAGCATACACTGTCAACAGTTCACCACGTTGGCATGAGGTAGCTCCCTACCTTCACAAACATGTCACTCTGGTGTTCCCACCAATGATGTAATCAATGTCTTAGGTCATTGGACCACATGTTGGCTTCATAAAGGTAACCAATGTAGAAACACTATTTAAGCATCAAATTATACATGGTGTCCCATAACAACCCAGCCGGGCCAGAAGCATATAACACAGGCCATGGTGACCGGTAACCATGATCACTTTACTCAACTTGAAAGTTCCCGACCTTGTAATCACCAAGGTTTACACTGAGTTTGAATGTCACCAGTGCTTCACTGGCTAGAATCACCAGACGTTTCAGTGTTGGATCCTCTCAGGATCGGATGACACTCGTCGGACTCTTGACGGAGGTCCTAACCTAGACCTACCGACTTATTCAGCACTCAGCTCCTTCCAACATTGATCTCGCAGAATCAGACTACCACTCCCAGTATGGCCTCAATCAACTTCTTGATAGGCACTGGAATGAGTGGGCCCATAGAGCTCATGGTGAAGCTCTCAAATCTTCTTCAGTATAGCAATAACAGATCCTGAAACACGGAGAGGTTGGTGTGAGTACTCAACTACAACAAAGACTAACAGCATCTCCACCATGTCACCTGCCTCTCAGACATTCCTCATGTCTACCAACATGAGTATGAAATCATCACATCATAGATCTACGTAGTCACTATAATATATAGGCATAATGATGGTAGAAAAAGCAATAGCACACCTGTTCAGTCAAGTAACACTTCTGGGCTACAAATAACCCCTAGCACCAGAGTCGACTGTATGACTCTGTCAAGCATCCTTCGCCTGGTGCCAGTCCAATCCTGTTTCATCTTCCATCATCAATCAAGATATACACCTACTTCCCTTTCAGTGTAGTGATTACTGTATCGAGAAGGTGTCCAGCCGGACATCTCCTTCCTGACAGACTCATCAATTCATCAATCCCTTAACCCATGGACTGATCAATTATACACATTAATAACTATATACCCATAATAAATTATACTCCTGATAATTCATTACTATAGTATTAACTAAGGAGAACTCATGAATTGTTACACTTAAATAACAAACTCATATCACAGCCATAGTGTCAGTTCTGGGATCCCTGTCCCAGATCCTGAGTTGCCCTTTTATTCACTGACTATCCTCCAGGTCAGTCATACCTGTGCCGGTCGAGCACAGCTGTGGTGGCCATCCACCATTACACTTTCCCCCAGCTACTGTGGGTCCCGTGTACCTTGTCCCGTGACGAATTAAGTCACGTCATCCAATGTAGCAAGCCTCCAGACTCTCCACCACCACACTCTGGCTCCACCTTTTTTTTTTGGGGGGGGGGGGGGGGGGGGTTTCCCCCTCATATACTACTACTTCACGGCAGTATTCCCAATACTCCATGAACCGAATCAGGGTTCCAGAAGAGTAGAATATTAGAGACAGAAAAGGTTAGGTTCAACTCCTCGATCTATCTAGACCTAACGGCCTCGAATTACGGAGTGCCGCATCACCCTCGATCGGGTATGTTCAACCATCGGATATGCTCGATCGCTTTGGGTCGGACCCCTTCACCTAACGGGTTGGGTGTACCGGGCTACCTCCCAGTCAGCTACCTAGACAAACGTAAGATGGAACACGCACGGTCATTCTAGCGGACGGACATGACAACAAGCAGTAACAATAGTATCATGAATACTTCCTATCAACTGTTATCCTACCGATGCAACACCATTCTGCTTACGCGGAATAACACTGCTATCTGCACACAGCAAATACACCACGGCTGATCTCACCTTGATTCCTCGAAAAATCACCATCACTGATAGAACAATTCAGTTACAATTCTAATGTCACGAAGCACATTACACATCTCTAATAATAAGCTCTACCTTATCATTATTTACAGCGTCTAGCATGTTGATGTAATGACTGACAAACTGTCGCCTTGCATGCGTAATTAATAAACCAAACAAGTAACTGCTACACACTGTAAAGCACATCGTTCGGCCTATTTTATTTACACACCACTCGCTGTGGAATACGGCTTGTTCCGTCAGGTAACACATTACATCGCTGATCGATAAAGCCTACTTAAATATGCAGACAGCCAGCTGTAACTTGTAACGCTACGCGACGACTCATTTTCGACGGCAATTAATTCGTTCGGGGAGGTCGGCACGGCATCAAGACAACAGTTAAATAATAGAATAAGTATTCAACTAACCTGTGATTGAACAATCACAAACTAGACTGCAGATGTCCGCTCTGGCCGCGAATATTGACATCAAAATTACATCAGCCTGTTGGCTGTGATCTGTCTACGCTGAGGTCTGGTTGGCGACTGACCACGACTAAGTCAGTGCGCCTTCAACTCGCCTACACGGGCCGCGTGACTTCCATGATTCATGAAGAAAACCAGAGTCACGATGAGTTCCACCAACCCGTGCTGCATGAAGCACTCGTGAACTTAGAGATCTCTACCACGTACGCACTTGAGGGAACATTCTAGATTTTTCTATAAATAACTAGAATAGCTCCGCCCCGCACTACTTTTCTAGGGAAATCCCCTATTAATTGATATTAATTTCAAGGGAGACCAACGCATCGCACTCCCTTCAAAGGGATATTATGCAGAGATCTGCCGATCTGTAGGCGTTTCGTCACATGATGCATCTTCAGACTTCCTCCTTCATGGACTGCTGATCCTGCTTTCACTGTATGACAACATATTAAGACTGGCTGACCGTCTTTTTCAAAAAGAGGTTTGCACCCACTACAGTTTTCATTATTAATGGTCTCTATCACTTGCGCTGCATTAGAGTGCTCTGTTTTTCCACTCATACACTCATAACTAACGTGCCCTGTCCCTCCACATTTGAAGCAAATAATGTCCTTCTTCCTATTATTTGTTGGCACACTGGCTGGTTGCACGTCACACTCCGCTGCCTTGTGTCTCCAGCTTCCACAATTCCAACATCCGGCATAACTGTTTGGACGTCTCTAGAAATTCCCTCTTCTATATGGGTACCGTCCAACTCTACCAACATTGTTTCCTCGGAAACCATTATCTTGAGGTTCTTGCTGCTCACCTTTTTGTGCTGAATCCACACTTTTCGCCCTTGGTCTGATGACTGGATTCTGGTCCTGTTTAGTGTACGCTGCACAGACTATTTCCTCACTCATTAGTTTCCCAATAGATATGTTAGGATGTGCAGTCATGTAGTTTTGCCCTAACTGTGACATTGTGTCTATGTCCTTTGGCTTACGTTCCTCAAAGAAAGCCACTAAATTGGTATTACATGAAGCTAATACTTTGTCTCTTAACACTAAATCTACTAATTTATTAAAATCTTTCCCTACTTCTGCGAGCTCCATCCATTTGTTAAATGTGTTCTTTACTGTGTTAACAAAATCTGTGAAATCTTGATTTGTCTCTGGTCCTAACTGTCTAAACTTTGTTCTATAGCCATGCTCAGTTAGTTGGAACTTCGTAAGCAGAAGTTGACGCAAAATAGTGTAGTTGTTTCTTTCTTCCGCAGGTAAATTAAACATTGTATCTAGGGCCTTACCCGTAAGAAACTCGCCAAGTCGCATCACATACTCTTTCTCTGGAATACTTAACACTTTCGCTGATGCTTCGAACCTGGACAAATAAGTTTCAAGTTGGTCCCGGTCTGTAAAATATGGCAGTTTTAATCTCTGTGACGACTGCGACGGTCTTCTGCTTTCCTCACTTTGACCCTTCGAAGATAGTTCTAGTTTTCTTAACTCAATTTCAGTTTGCATCTGACACTTGATCTTCTCTTTCTCAATTTCCATTTTCATTTGTGTCTCTTTCTCTTCCTGTAGACGCTTGTTTTCCATTTCAGCTAGTTTTACTTGTGTCTCTTTCTCTTCCTGTAGACGCTTTGCCTCGTGTTCATTATGCCTCTCCTCTCTTTCCATCTGTTTTTGTTCTTTTGCTTCTGCATACTCCTGTAACTCTTTACCTTTCAGGCCTATTCGTTCACCTGCTTCAATATATTCCATTAAAGTAGGCATCTTGTACTTGTGGACACGTTGCTGTCTGTCAGCCAACTATAAATGTAAAGACTCTGCTACTAGTCTTTGTGTCACTTCCCTAAGTACACCAGCACTCCCTGTGTACCTAAATTCATAGTGCTAAAATATCACTCTGTACTCACCCAGTCACTCTATAAGCACTAGGTAGTGAGGGGGAATATCACCTATGCTCCCTTATATCTATATATCTATGACCACAAGTTCATAAAGTCCCTGGAAATATTGTTAAACATACATATAAATACATATACAAACAAATGGATGATAACACTAAGTGTTTTCTATAAAAAGCTAGACTCACAAGCGATGTACACGGAGACGGTGATCACACAGAAATAAACCACAGTAACACCAACAAGCTTGTGTAGGGACATCCACAGTGCGCGTAATATATAAACTGACACAGACCACTAGACAGCAGAAATGACGAAAGATCACAATAATAACATATATCCGAACACCAAAAATATCATATGTAAATATAACGAAAAGAAAGAGAAAAAGAAAAGGAATATATACTGAAAATATACACAGATCTGACGTTAGACCCAAAAGGCACTGTATATAATCCAGGACCACCCTGCTTCACTGCAGAATCAAACAAACCGACCTTACGATTTACTTCCCAGAAAACACATGGTGCACAGTAAGAAAATAAATTTTTTGACCTGTCTCCCGACCCTCGAGAAACAACCCAAAAATCCCCTACTCCTGACAAACACCGGACCACATACAAGTAATTGCTTAACACCCGAAAACAGTATATATAAGACAATGAGTAGCAAACAGAATGTCCAACTGATTGGCCGACAAATATGTGTCTATTAATACGTCGCCAAAAGTTCTTATTAATCAGTCACAAAAGGTTTTGTTCGTTTTTATAGTTATTCGCAATCCGCTGGAAATGTCTACGACCCTAGATTTCAAAATGACTGATTGATTTGTTGAGTGGTTACTGAATTCGCGTGGTGAGCATAAGTTCCAACTGTCGCAAAAATTGAAGATGATGATTGATTATCCAAAATGTTCTGTCTCGACACAGTCTGTCATGTTATTGTACTTTCCTTGGACGTGGTGGCACCACAGTAGTAATCCAAACGTCTTTATACTATCGTTGTGGAGATGGCGCTTCGCTGTATCATTTATGTGATAGACTCACGTTTAAAGGCAAAGTTAAGCAACAAAAAAACAAAAAAAATAATAATGCCACCAAATATCCAGCGCTTTAAATTTTTATATATAAATCCTTATTGGCAAAGAAATACGACCATGGTTGCGATGACGCCACGTTAAAAATGTTTGCTCATAACAGAATAATGATGACAAAGGGCTTGAACAAAGACGAAACATAAAGTCTGGCTTTCTTTCAAAACAACCTTGTTTTGTTCATTCACAATGAGTCATCTTGACCACACTAGGCCGTGGAAATTTTCCTGAGTACCTTTACTCCTTCCACCCCCAACTCACAATGTCACCTCAATTTCTCTTTATCACCCTCAGTGAAAAATTCCTCCGTAAAAACAGTTTCCACACAACCTTGACAGCCCCACCCGGCTGCGGTAGGGGTAACGTACCTCTCCCCCGTCGTATCTTTCCGGTGAATCAGCGACTGTCAATTTTCTCTGTTTTTCAAACATGTACTTCCCCAGTACCTGGACGCTGGTGTCTCCACCCGTCCTATTAACTGCGTCGACAAATCTTGACCAGTCAACTTGCGACAACACAGTGCGTTGCCTCAGCACACACACACACACCTGTCAGTATCTTTGAATTTTCAATCCTGTCTTTATCACCGACAGCGATATCCAGCCCGTCTCGCCGCGCAGACTTTTGTGCCGCGTATTCACCAACGCGCTGTTTGTGACTAGTGACTAACTCCGTCACAGTAGTCCCCTCTCTCAGTTGATCTGTGCCGCTGTTTTCTTAACGCGCGCTGACAGTTTTTCCCGATGTGCGGTCTTACACACACACACACACGTAGGATATTCCACCACCTTCTGGATTAATCCTGCTTTTCCGTTAGCTTGAGCACTACTGTCTGGTATCAAATTTACCTGTCGTGAACTTCACATGAACTGTCTGCTAGCTTGAGTTTTTACTCCCGTCTGTCTGTGTGAATGATCTGGCGCACACACAAAGAGTTCACATTACCCTCTTGAAGCCACACAATCCAAATTGTCAAGGGTTTGCTAGTTTGATGGAACGAAGTCACCAGATAATAACTCCTCTCTCAGCGAAGAGCCCACAGATATCTCAGAATGACAACAATGTCTATATTGTTCTTGACCGTACGTAGCCTTCCAGATAATCAATATATCCCCGTCGTCCTTGACCGGAGAGACCCCAGATGTCACACGACGTTCTTGATGATACGTACGTGCGATTGGTCGTTGTCTAGGTAACCTGTATTCGTCTCCAATCGTCTCGACTTGTCTTGCCACTGGACTCAGATGGACTCAGGCGAGAGAGTGAGGTCGACGAATTGCGCAACTCTTCCTCACTTTAATCCAAGTCATCGCGCAAGTCATTCTTCATCCAACGTACACACCAACACCAGGTAACGATACTCCTGGAGTGTCAATTGAGCTATCTAACTGTCTTGCAATATAACTCACCCCCGCAGTGCACATTCACCAGTCATTAAACAAGATTCAGTTGGCGCACATAATCCTTTATTACAGAAATAACACAGACTCACGGAACATATGTATATATCCAGAAAACAAGATATAATCCATCGAATATCCATATCCTCCTCACAACATTAACACGCACACATCAATGCCTTCTCAAGCCTGCTTCATATCAAATCCACAAGACATTTAGTCCAGCTATTATCCACGGCTGGATCTCACACAATACACCCACACACTGGGTCTTAGTTTCCACTAACTATATCACCCACTCTGGGTTCAGGCCCTCACTCACTATAGAACCCACTCTGGTTCCGGCCTGTCTTCACAATTAGGAGAACAACACAACACGGAGATCTCTAACTCCGCTTCTCCTTAGACTACCGACCAGTTCGGCATCTACACATCAACTGTCTTTCGCCCCATCCACCCTAGGGGTATCCACTCACACCCGCACCATTATTTCTCCTGGCTGGTTGTTTTTTCTGGTAGTCTCGCTACTGGGGTCACTCACCTCAATATCAATGACCCAGGCATATGTCAGCGATTCCTGGTAGACATCGCTGGAGTTATGGAGTTCGCGCTTTGGGCAGGCCTCCCTGTGGAAAGAGGCCGAGTCATGTGGGATAAAACCTGGTGCAATGAAGTTGCACCTTTTGTATTTTAAACTTGTTTACTCTCACACACATTTATTGGTCTTGTATTCCTCTCCAGCTACGATCTACCTACAGAGAGATCTTTCTGCTTGAATTGCCAGGACAGATGATACAGCACAGATATGACGTAGACATGCGGGCACGGAGACGGTGAGATAGCAGTTGTCGGTGAGCACATGAAAGTGACAAGTCTGGATGCTGATGTGTCAAGTAGTCCCGTGGATGGTGACGTGAGGGGTTTCATAGACAAAAATAAACAACCCTGCACTTTTGATGACAACGGCAGCGCTTGCTGCTTGACCATAAATACTTTAGTCATTTATTTAACTCACTGTATTAGTTCTCTTTTGCCAGATTTTTTGTTTGAGCAATGAAGACACAAAAAATAGATTACACGATTTATTGCCTGGCATATTTTCTTGCATCTTGTCAGATACATACTGCAGAAATCTCACAACATATACTAAAAGAATAGGATTAATCTTTCAAGCTGAAATATACAACACATAAAACATTGTTTTGAATATATTTTCTTGTCTGTACTCTCTTTGTCTGCATATCTTCTGTGGTGTGTGTTCTATTTGTCCCCATATCTTGTGTGATCTTTTATTTTCTTTGTCCACATATCTTTTCTGTTCTGTATTTTCTTTGTTCACATATCTTGTGTTGTCTGTACACTCAGGTTGCTAATATTTCCTCCTCAGGTTTGAGCTATTTCATTGTCAACAGGCTCCAACCCAATGCCCAAGGGAAGCAAAGTTATGTACTCCACATGTTATAAAATAACAAAAGTATAACTATAAATGTGCATGATAACTGAACACTGAATGTAAGAAATGACATCACTGCACTCTGAACATTCCCACATATGCTCTGTCTCCCTCTACAAAAGCCACCGAAGTTTCCGCGCTGATTATTCCAGTAGCAATTTGATTAAAAGGCTGCCTTGTTTTTCCTCTACACTTTGAATATCATCGAGACCCTCAGCTCACCCACTTCTGAGCCAGTCTGTCCAGATATGGATACCCTATCTGTTCAGTTGCACTCTACCCAGTTCTAAAGAGCCTTCACGACATCACCTTTATCATAAAGTAGCTCTTCACCTAAAGGGTCAGCAGCAGCTGATCTATCAGCCTGTTCATTGCCCCACACACCTGCATTCCCTGGACAGATCATCCATGAGGTTCACAATCCCCGCCCTGTCAAGCCATGCTAACATTCCATTAAGCCATGCCAGCGTCCACTGTCTGAAGTCTGTTCTGTGAATCTGCTACATACACATGTCTGGTTCTGGTAGTCAGCATGGCCGAATGGATAAGAGATCTTGCTCTTAAACTTCCGGTATGCTGATGCTGAGGTAGAGGGTTCAACCCTTCTACACAGGTCAGGTGGACTAAAATAACTTCTCGTCCTTGACTTGGGGACGTAAATTACAAGTACCTCAGAAGTTGCAGTAGTAATAGGGATAGCTAATCCACACACAAAAATCAGTCCAGTGCACTAGAAGTAGTAATTTGTGTATGGTTTATGCTTGAGTTCAAAGCCAGCAAATACCCACTATGACGAAGATGGAAAGTCCAATGTGAATATTGTAATTGCTCTAGAGACACGAACAAACACATAACAAAGCCATTATCTAAAATAATAGGCACTGTATAATTCAGAAGGGTTGTGCTGAAAATTTCTGTCTTTAATAAAAATATTGAAGTTTCATAATTATTGTTTATTATGTTATCATCTTTTGAATAACATTAGAGCTGTGTCTGATTTAATTTACAGCTCTGCTGTCAGTATGTCATTAATACCATTTTC
This sequence comes from Cepaea hortensis, assembly GCA_963921405.1. Classification (NCBI taxonomy): domain Eukaryota; kingdom Metazoa; phylum Mollusca; class Gastropoda; order Stylommatophora; family Helicidae; genus Cepaea; species Cepaea hortensis. The sequence goes on along the minus strand of OY992894.1, from coordinate 86,405,718 downwards.
TTTGAGTAATTTGTGTAAATAATCGCGTATGTTATGTTAGCTAACTTTCATATTGTCATTTTCTCCCGCTGAGTTCATGAATTTCTGCACACACTGAAAGATTCTGTACATTTATAGATCTTCCAAAAAAGAAAAAAAAATACTTGATATGCAAGAAATATTGTTTTCATGTCTTCATTTTTACTTTTGTTTGTTTTTGCTGTGGTATCCGAGCCATCATTCCCCTCCACAGTTCAGGTAAATTAAGGGTTGGAAATGTGCGACCCATAAAATAATTTGATCTGAACTAAAACAATAAAAATAAACTAAATGAAACCATTGTAGTGAAAGGAATATCCAGTAGCAACAAAACAAACATTGAGGATGTTGCTGGTGAAGGAAGGAATGAAAGACAAAGAGAAACTCTGCCTGGCATGCATCGGTGGAATCCGTCTGAAGCACAAAGGGCCAGAAAAAGATTAAATACGTCTGAAGTCGGAGTGGCGCATGATGGCAAGGGACACTGTTAAAGCTAATCCATGCGCAAAATTCAGTCCAGCACTACTAGAAGTAGTATGTATGGACTGCTTGAGTTCAAAGCAAGCAAGCAACAACCAAAAAATAATAAAAAAACAGATTAAAAACCGCACTGTTAGTTAGTTAGTCGTGGTTCCAACTTCACGGCAACGGGTTGTCCCCATATTGCTCCGTTCCTGTGCCAGTGAATATCACACAAAATGCTCCTCACTGCCAAAAGTGAACAATGGAACAGACAGGAGTATCACACTGTGAACGACCTTAAGGCTGAAGAAGCCTGTTGAACAAGGTGCAAACTTTTGATTTTTTTTTTTTTCTACAAATAAAATTGGATTTGATCTGGCCCTGCCATGACAACTTGAGTTCTAAACTGAAAACGTTATGTAAGGATTGATAAATTTCCCACTTTGAGGAGACCTGCATTGAAATACGCACATGTTTAAAATAACACTGCTGCGAGCAGTTCTTTTCAAAACTTACCATCACAAAGAGAAATGATGCTGGGTGGATTGAGACGGTGGCATGTAGGAATATCAGCAGAGATGATACAGAAAACCAAAGACCGAGATCTGTGGAAAGTCATGAACGCCTACGCCAGCCAGCATGGTACTTGATGATGATGATGATGATGATGACCATCGCAAAGAGTCAACTGTTGTCCAGACTGACCCACACAAAAAGTAGTTGAGAGTAGCACTATGAACATCAGCTAACATTACAACATCATAAAAGAGAAGCAGGTTCAATCATCACATTAAATAGTTGCATATCCTCACAGGATGTTTGTGATATGTTGGTAAGTTTATTTTGAGCAGTTTGTCATTGCTTTCTGAACGACCAGCACTCATACCATTGTTACGGCTTCTGTGTTGAGTGTCTTGGGGTGTTTAGTGTGATATTAAATGTTATAGAACAATTCCTTAGAATATTGAGGACTGAGAAAAAGAAATATACCGATATTCTACAAGATCTGAACATCAAAGAAAACCGGATCATAAACAGTGTGATCTCTGGGAAACTGAAATACATTGGCCAAGTTAAATGTTCGAAGAGAGGCTTTGGAAAACATCGCCACGACTGGAGACATCCAGGGGGAGACAGGCAGAGGCAGACCAAGAGAGATGATGCTGGGTGGATTGAGACGGTGGCATGGTGGGATATCATCAGCAGAGTTGACCGAGAACACCCAAAACCGAGATATATGATGAGATATGAACGCCTATGCCAGTTGGCATGACACTTGATGATGGTGATGATATAGGGTGTATGACTGTGCAGTGTTTGAAAATATTGCCAGTCCAAGTTTTGTATTCACCCTCTGTAAAGTTCAGGCAACAATAGGTAAATACAAAACTTGGACCGGCAATATTTTCAGACACTGCACAGTCATTAAAAATACACTGTATTAAAAGTCACAGTGGCTTGGAAAGAACAATGATGTGGAAGGCGTGGTTCCTGGAAGAAGTAGCAGGGGTCAACCAGAATGAAGATGGAGACTGGACATTGCAGGCAGCTTTGGTATGGGCATGCATTGGGCCGGTGCTACGGAGTTCATGCACTGAGCTGAGATTCTCTTGAGTTAGGAGTAGAACGGAGCACTTATGGGTTATACCCGTGTGGTGTGATGTGGATCCGTCAAATAAACTAAACTAAACTGTGCATTGGGCACGGAAACTGGTTGCCCGTATGTCATCAGGGCCCCAAGGAAAGCAAAGAATAGTAAGACTTCTTGCATGTTACATAGAACCAGTGTTAACATACGGGTGCGAATCCTGGACAATTAGTAAACAGGCGAAAATATCCCTGAAAGTCGTGAAGATGTGGTTTTATAGAAAAATGCTGAAAATTAATTGGACAGCCAAAATGAGCAGTCAGGACGTTTTAAGGGAAGCTGAGTCGCGAAGACAACTTATCGCAAACATCAGAAAGAGGCAGTTATCGTTTCTGGGCCACGTTATAAGAAGATAAAGACTGGAACATGTGAAAACGGGAAAAATGTGCGGAAAGAGAGATAGAGGAAGACAGCGTGAGAAGATTATTGACAGTCTTGTGCCAAGGCACGGAAGGGAGTCAACACACGAACTGATCCATGACGTTGGAGATAATTTGTGGAGAGGCATGATCGCCCACGACAGTCGGCAATGCACTAGATGATGATGATGGTAACCTACTAAAGTAACAGATTACCAAGGAGAGATGACATGCGAATGGCTGCCCCATCCCCTAAGAAACAGCTGCAAAATACAAGCAATCATGAAACAAGCCTACATAATTCTTTGTTAATTGGTGGAAAGCCTATGGACAAGGGAGAGTTGGTCGTGCGCCTGTGGGACCAGGTGGAGAAAGCGGTGGAACAGACTTGAGAACCCGTATGTGGAGAGAATGATATGGGCAAATCTCAAAACATAGGGAAAACCAGGAGAACTTTTAATCAGACGGCAGTTGGAACAATTAGCCGTATGACACTTCGCTGGCTGTTGAATGGAAGGGGGGGGGGGAGCGTGTGTGGGAATGTCCTGAGTGCAAGAATGTCGTTTCTTAGCTCAACACCAACATCTTGAGGGCCTATGCAAGGCAGCAGCAGACGAAGGGAGGGAGATGACAAAGGATCCAGAGTCTTGCCAGCAGACACAAGAAGGTCGTTCCACACAGTATCTGCCAGTTAGTTAGTTAGTCGACAGATCATCCTCATTACACATCGAACCATTCAGTTCATAAGTGCTCGGATCCCCTCCTCAGCAAATCCCGCAGCGTGTAGCGGCTCACGACACCAAGTATCTGCCACATAATGACTATCCGTATATGTGCCGTGTGTCCCGGAAGAGTAATTTTCCAGACCGAGGAATTCAGGCCGCTTGCCCAAGTAGTTTGCCACACTGGATAGGATTTTATATGCGTTTTATATAAAAATCAGCTTGGGGATTCAGCGCATGACTTGTAAGAGGGAAGTTATAATCCTGTAACCTACCTGCACCCCTGTTCATATTTACTTCCTTATTGTAGCGGTTTTGCCTCTGTGTGTGTGTGTGGGGTGTGTGTGTGTGGGTGGGGTGGGTGGGTGTGTGTGTGTGTGTGTGTGGGGGGGGGGGGTGTTTGTGTGTGTGTGCTCGCTTTGAACTCAAGTGTAGTCCATACATGTGCTACTACTTTTAGTGTCCTGGACTGAATTTTCCGGTTTGGGATTCTAGGTTAGTTGCATATCCGTAACAAAACGCCGCAACATTTTTTTTAGCTGTTTGTAATTTCTGGGCAAGTTTATGTTCAGTAGTTTGCCATTGATTTCTGGACGACCGGGACTCATACCATTGTATGCAAATCTACGCAAGGCGGTCTGCTGCCAAATCACCCGCAGCTGTGTTTTGAACGCGGTATGCGAGATTACGAATTGTGCCGGTAATCTCTTCGCCCATTGCGTATTAGCTTTCCCCATCACCAGTGTCACTTTGCATCAGACTGAATTTGACTTCAGAGGTACTTGTAATTTATATCCCCAAGTCCAGGACGAGAAGTCAACATTTTAGTTAAACTGGCCGGTGTAGGGGTCTCTGTAGCAGAGTTTGAATATAATACTCAATACTGTTAAGAAGTGTTTGGACAAACTACTACGCAATAAACACGATTGCGTAATTAGTTATAAATAACTGGGGAAATTATTGTGGTTGTTTCCCCTTGCCTGGCAGATCCGTAAAGGAGGTTTCATACATCCATCATGTGCCAAGCCGATAGATAAGCGTGGGCGGTCATGTTTCGCCATCTCACTCGATCACCAGAGTCATGGATCAGCTCTGTGTTCTTGTCTCTACCATACCACCTGTGGCCAAAAATTTGTGACTGTCTACGTCTAATTTCTCTAATCAGTTTACGGGTTTCATTTGTTTCTTGTACTTTTGTATGGATGTGAAGCGTGGACAACGAGCAGACAAGCTGAAAAATACACGATAGCTGTGGAAATGTGGTTTCTGAGGGAAATGCAAAGAATATCATGGACTGACAGAAAAACCAATGATCAAATCCTACAAGAAACACATAGTTTAGTTTAGTCGACTGATCAACATCACGGCACACGGGTGTAACCCATAAGTGCTCCGTCCTACTCCTAACTCAAACCTGAGTCCGGAGAAGCTCAGCTCAGTGCACGAATCCCGTAGCACCGGCGAGGGTCCTGAAATACTTTTGGTAGATTTTTAACTCGAAATTTTGCCCGGGCAGCGCCGTTAGGCTACACTCTTTCGATTTCCAACTGCCAAGGGATTTTTTACGTGCGCAACAATACACACGGGCATCCGATCTCACTACCCAGAGACCATGGGAAATGTTGTTACTAGAGGTCCACGTGAAAAAATCCCGGTCCTCACCAGGGCTTGAACCCGGGACCTCCAGCACTCGAGGCAGACACCATACCTCGAGACCACTCAGCCCCCCCCCCCCCTCAACAAGAAACAAATGAAAATCGTGAACTGTTTAGAGAAATTAGGCGTAGACAGTCACAGTTTTTGGACATGTTATGAGAAGAAATAAATTAGGGAACTTTATGAAAACTGGCAAGATTGAAGGGAAGAGACACAAGGGGAAGGCTGAGAAATAAATACCCGGATTGCTTAGCCACGTAGTATGATCGAGGCAAGAACACAGGGCTGATCCACGACTCTGGTGATCGAGTGAGATGGTGAAACATGACCGTCCACGCTTATCGACACGGCACATGATGATGCTGATTGCGGGGCCCTGTAAATGACATGCGACTAATATTGTTTTCATATCTCGAAGATTCCAATTCCAAATTTTAGAAACTAGATGTTCTGGTCCCTTTCAACCGTCGCACCTTCGATTGGTTATAATTGGGGTCCTTATGTTGTTTCTTTTTCTGCTTGTGGAAATACAGTTGCGTATTTTGCTTTGGGAAATCTAGGCGTGTTCTGGGTGTGCATTACATCTTTGTTGCCGTTTCTCAAGTGTGGTCAGAGTCGCGCATTTGTAAGGCCTGGTATTCGGTTCCCGCCCTGTCTCATGGTGTTCTTTTTTCTCATGGAGTAGATCATCGGTAGTCTTACCGTTTGAGACGCCATCTATATCTCCCGTGTCTTGGTTTATCGTTGAATCTTAGTGGTCTATCACTTCTTTCAAATCTTGTGTCTTGGTTTATCGTTGAATCTTAGTGGTCTATCACTTCTTTCAAATCTTGTGTCTTGGTTTATCGTTGAATCTTAGTGGTCTATCACTTCTTTCAAATCTTGTGTCTTGGATTATCGTTGAATCTTAGTGGTCTATCACTTCTTTCAAATCTTGTGTCTTGGATTATCGTTGAATCTTAGTGGTCTATCACTTCTTTCAAATCTTGTGTCTTGGTTTATCATTGAATCTTAGTGGTCTATCACTTCTTTCAAATCTTGTTACTCGGATTCTCAATCTTGATGGAGTGTAATCTCTTCTCCTGGCGCCGTGCGTTCGTGGTCGGTTTCGTTTTCACTTTTCTGTTTCTTTCTCCTCTGCTGTTACTTCTTCTTCTGTCTGGACTTGCTCTTGATGTCGTATGTTTGTGATGTTTCATTCTTTGTCTGTTTCTTGAGCCGTACTATCTGTCCTCTTTCTTCTTCGATTTTTGCCAGTTTCCTCCATCTCCGCTTTGACTGCAGTCATTCGAGCAGCATCCTGCTAGATCAATTCCTCCAGGATGCGCTGATCGGCTGTTGTATGTGTTTCTTGTACCTGGTCGCTTCTCTTCCCCACGTTAGTTACTTTTGACTTCACGTCCTACAGTTGGCCCTCCAGTTGTGTCTTTTATGTTCTTGTTTGATGGGTAGTCACCTCATACTGCCTACTGGCCTCTTTATAAGGTATGGTTGACTTTACTAGACGCTTCATCGCTGTCTTGGTATCTAGCGCCGTGGTTACCGAGGCAGTTGATGTACTTTCTGAATACGTTGGGCTTCCTGAAGTCCGTGTCGATCTTGACGTGAGGGCATTGGTTGTATGGGTGTGTTTCAGGGCAATATCGATAGACCTCCACCTCACTTTTACAGCTGACACTGATGTGCCAAAACTTCTGGCACCCGGAACACTGCATGCAGCATTCTTGTAATGTAGTGCTCCGGGGCTGGCTCTTTCTTGTCCCATATGATGATCTGTGGCATGGTTATGTCCTCTGATGTAATGATAACGACTGTTGAGGGTGTGTTGTTTTTCGCGATGATTATTTCAGGACCGGAGATCTTGAGTGTCGAGTTTTCTCTCGATAGCATCTCCCTGATTCGTTCATTGGTGAGATGTACACTTGTACCCACCATGAGACGCTGTTGTCATTTAGAGTGGCAGGTTCGAATCCTGATATGCTACCTATAGCTTCCAATTCTTATGTTGTCTAACGTGTTCTCTAACCTCTACTTATTTTTCTTCTGCTTCTACGAGCGAAAATCAATACTTACGCTTTTGTTTATGCTGTCTCAGTGTCCTCGAAGATTTCCAAATTGATATTTCTGAGTGTGACGCCTGCCGGGCAAAATATTGAATGTCTTTGTACAGCAACGTATTAGATGTACTTGTCTTGCATATTTTTAGATTACATTGTCCAACAAATTATTGGATTTACTTGTTCTGCAGAATTTTGGATTACATTGTCCAACAAACTATTGGATTACCATGTGCATGCAACTATTGGATTGACTTCTTCTGAAGATTTCTGGATTACATTGTCCAACAAACTATTGAATTTACTTGGTCTGCATATTTTTGTATTACATTGCCAAGCAAAGTATTGAATTTACTTGTTATGCATAATTTTGGATTACATTGTCCAACAAACTATTGAATTTATATGTTCTTCATAGTTTTGGATTACATTGTCCAACAAACTGTTGAATTTACTTGTTCTGCATATTTTTGGATTACATTGTCCAACAAACTGTTGAATTTACTTGTTCTGCATATTTTTGGATTACATTGTCCAACAAACTATTGAATTTATTTGTTCTGCATAATTTTGGAATACATTATCCAACAAACTATTTAATTTCGTTATTCTGCATAATTTTAGAATACTTTGTCCACCAAACTATTGAATTTACTTATTCTGCATATCTTTAATTACATTGTCCAATAAACTATTGGATTTACTTCTTCTGAATAGTTTTAGATTACTTTGTCCAACAAACTATTGAATTTATTTGTTCTGCATAATTTTGGATTACATTGTCAAACAAACTATTGGATTTACTTCTTCTGAATATTTTTGGATTACATTGTCCAACAAACTATTGCATTTACTTATTCTGCATATTGTTGATTACATTGTCCAACAAACTATTGAATTTACATGTTCTGCAAACTATTGGATTTATGTGTTTTGCAGACTATTGGATTAGTTTGTCCTGCGCACACTATTCTACTGTTTCACGTTGTCTGTTTTGCTATAATCTATTTTGGTGTGTTGTCTGGTGTGTTCTCATCTATTTCTTTGTGTGGTCTGGTGTACTGTCGTTTACTTCTTTGTGTTTTCTAATGTACTATTATCTATTTCATTTGTGTTGTCTAGTGTATTGTCATCTACGTGTTTGTGTTGCCTAATGAGTAGTAAGGGACGTTGTAACTAATACCTAAATAAGGATCCGGATCCTTCTGGTGACGTCATTTTTTACTATACAAAAGTCATGATCCTATGCTCTGACGTCACCAAACCAGATCCTTTTCCGACCTCATTTTCAAAAAATTGGCGGGTATTTTCTTGGGTCTGGTTGTCCTGTTAACTACTTTCTGTTGTCACATCCGGGAGCGGGCGGGCGGGCGGGGCGGGCGGGGAAGACAGCGAGACAAGCCTCGGGCATGTGGAATACATATATAGATAAGTAGACCAACTAGTCGCCGGGCACCTGGGTTCGAGTCCCAGTGTGTGTGTGTGTGTGTGTGTAGGTGTGGTGCGGTGCGGTGTGCTCGAGCCCCAGTCATCTAGATATCGAACCCCTTCGATGAGGAGAACGAAATCAATATGACAGATTGGAAAAAATGATTTATTCCATCACTAGAGTTACCCCGAGTAGGCCAAGTAATGACCTCGTCAATAAACTTTCCACGCTGATAGCTAATTCGGCAGAAGTCCATGCCCATGTATCAACTTTACGCGATTGGTGAAAATCTGGTTTAAAAATATACTAGACAGGCATACAATATTATTAAAAATTAAGAGTAATAAACATAATAAACGGCAAAATTTCTTGTATGTATAGCGGAGAATGATAATGTCAATGTAAAAAAATATTATTCTCAATTAATGTAAGCCATAACTTGCTAAGATAATCATAAAAATATGTAATATTATAAAACCTCATAGTTACATCCCCCTTTTCCAAACAAAATAAACAAGTAACCAAAGGGAGACAATTCGTTTCTCTTGGAAATAACTGTGTCCCCTTGTGCTTGATCTTGCAGCTATCTAATTACATTCCTCGCCTCTTCTGCCTAGCGACCGTCGTACGAGATTTACTGATTAGCGGTCAGCCAGAACGCCTAGGGAACTTTCAATTAACGTTAATGGACTTCAATACTTATCTCAGGTAAAAGGTCAGACGACGTGGTATGGCTGGGACTATGAAGGGAATATTTGTGCAGAAAAAATAAGCTATTCTCAAATATAGCTATACGAAGGCGTTACACAAATGGTTTGAAATATTAAATATAAATAGATATATATTTATGTATTTACTAGATGACCCGGCCCGGCTTTGCCCAGACCCTGGCGGGATCTGTATGTCAGTCTGTCTGTCTGTCTGTCTGTCTGTCTGTCTGTCTGTCTGTCTGTCTGTCTAAAAGGTCAGACGACGTGGTACGGCTGGGACTATGAAGGGGAAATATGCGCAGAAAAAATAAGCTATTCTCAAATATAGCTATACGAAGGCGTTACACAAATGGTTTGAAATATTAAATATAAATAGATATATATTTATGTATTTACTAGCTGACCCGGCCCGGCTTCGCCCAGACCCTGGCGGGATCTGTCTGTCTGTCTGTCTGTCTGTCTGTCCCGGCCCGGTTTCGCCCAGCTCCTGGTGGGGAGTATCTCATTTAATTCATATAAGTAGTCATATAAGCTCCCGTTCCCGTTCCCGACTATCTGTCTGTCTGTCTTTCTGTCTGTCTGTCTGACCCGGCCCGGCTTCGCCCAGCTGCTGGTAGGGAGCATCTCATTTAATTCACATAACTAGTCATAAAATATTCCTTTCCCGACTGTCTGTCTGTCTGTCTGTCTGTCTGTCTGTCTGTCTGTCTAGCTGTCTGTCTGTCTGTCTGACCCGGCCCGGCTTCACCCAGGCACTGGTGGGGAGCATCTAATTTAATTCATATAGGCAGTCATATAAGCTCCCGTTCCCGACTATCTGTCTGTCTGTCTGTCTGACCCGGCCCGGCTTCGCCCAGCTGCTGGTGGGGAGCATCTCATTTAATTCATATAAGTAGTCATATATGCTCCAGTTCCCGACTGTATGTCTGTCTGTCTGTCTGTCTGTCTGTCTGTCTGTCTGTCTGTCTGTCTGTCTGTCTGTCTGTCTGTCTGTCTGACCCGGCCTGGCTTCACCCAGGCCCTGGTGGGGAGCATCTAATTTAATTCATATAGGTAGTCATATAAGCTCCCATTCCTGACTATCTGTCTGTCTGTCTGTCTGTCTGTCTGTCTGTCTGTCTGTCTGACCCGGCACGGCTTCACCCAGTCCCTGGTGGGGAGCATCTCATTTAATTCATATAAGTAGTCATATAAGCTCCCGTTCCCGACTATCTGTCTGTCTGTCTGTCTGTCTGTCTAAAAGGTCAGACGATGTGGTACGGCTGGGACTATGAAGGGAATATTTGCGCAGAAAAAATAAGCTATTATCAAATATAGCTATACGAAGGCGATACACAAATGGTTTGAAATATTAAATATAAATAGATATATATTTATGTATTTACTAGCTGACCCGGCCCGGCTTCGCCCAGACCCTGGTGGGATCTGTCTGTCTGTCTGTCTGTCTGTCTGTCTGTCTGTCTGTCTGTCTGACCCGGCCCGGTTTCGCCCAGCTCCTGGTGGGGAGTATCTCATTTAATTCACATAAGTAGTCATATAAGCTCCCGTTCCCGTTCCCGACTATCTGTCTGTCTGTCTTTCTGTCTGTCTGTCTGACCCGGCCCGGCTTCGCCCAGCTGCTGGTGGGGAGCATCTCATTTAATTCATATAAGTAGTCATATAATCTTCCTTTCCCGACTGTCTGTCTGTCTGTCTGTCTGTCTGACCCGGCCTGGCTTCGCCCAGCTGCTGGTGGGGAGCATCTCATTTAATTCATATAAGTAGTCATATATGCTCCAGTTCCCGACTGTCTGTCTGTCTGTCTGTCTGTCTGTCTGTCTGGCTGTCTGTCTGTCTGACCCGGCCCGGCTTCACCCAGGCCCTGGTGGGGAGCATCTAATTTAATTCATATAGGTAGTCATATAAGCTCCCGTTCCTGACTATCTGTCCGTCTCTCTGTCTGTCTGTCTGACCCGGCCCGGCTTCACCCAGTCCCTGGTGGGGAGCATCTCATTTAATTCATATAAGTAGTCATATAAGCTCCCGTTCCCGACTATCTGTCTGTCTGTCTGTCTGTCTGTCTGTCTGTCAGTCTGACCCGGCCCAGCTTCGTCCAGCCTCTCGTGGGGAGCATCTCATTTAATTCATATAAGTAGTCATATAATTTTCCTTTCCCGACTGTCTGTCTGTCTGTCTGTCTGTCTGTCTGTCTGTCTGTCTGACCCGGCCCGGCTTCAACCAGGCCCTGGTGGGGAGCATCTAATTTAATTCATATAGGTAGTCATATAAGCTCCCGTTCCTGACTATCTGTCCGTCTGTCCGTCTGTCTGTCTGTCTGTCTGTCTGTCTGTCTGTCTGTCTGACCCGGCCCGGCTTCACCCAGTCCCTGGTGGGGAGCATCTCATTTAATTCATATAAGTAGTCATATAAGCTCCCGTTCCCGACTATCTGTCTGTCTGTCTGTCTGTCTGTCAGTCTGACCCGGCCCAGCTTCGTCCAGCCTCTCGTGGGGAGCATCTCATTTAATTCATATAAGTAGTCATATAAGCTCCCGTTCCAGACTATCTGTCTGTCTGTCTATCTATCTGACCCAGCGCGGCTTCGCCAAGCTCATGGCCGGGAGTGTCTCATTAAATTCATTCAACAACAAAAAAAGTAACTTAAGAATGTCCTTCCACACACCATACATTATGTTTAATGAAAACTGTTTTAATCACCTACATGACTGTAGATAACGTCTTTAAACATGAAAAGATGAGTTACAATGTTATGCATTATGCATTATTTGTATGAAAACTTTGAAAATGCCTTAAAGATTATATCATTATTTATAACTCATATGCCTGTAAATAACCGTAGACAAAGAGTTTATAAACCTTTGAAAACAATGCAACAATCTATATATAAAATATATAGCAATGCTATTAAAAGTTATGCCCCTTGAAATAACATTTCTTAAGTTAAGTCCCCTTGCTATATATAAATGATAATGAAAAATGAAATATTAAATGTTAGTAAGTAAATAGCTAATTTTACACTAACAAACTATGACAGATGGCTGCACGGGGGTGAGAAGGAGACGTGTAGAAAATTTCATCTCAATCGGATGGACCTTCGCGAACGCATAAATAACAGACAAACATACATCCTCTTTTATATATATATAGATGTATTTATGTACTTATATATATATATATATATATATATATATATATATATATATATATATATATATATATATATATATATATATATATATATATATATATATATATATTATTTATTTCTAAAGCTGCATGTAGGTTGTCCCAGTGGGTAAGGCATCTATAAGTAGGTGCCTGGATGACATGGTCATGTGGGATATTTGTGCGCGTCTGTGTGTGTGTGTGTGTGTGTGTGTGTGTGCGTGCGCGTGCGCGCGTATTCTATCAATTACAGGACATCGCAGTCAGCCACACCATTCTGTTGAGTGTCGTGTTTGATGGGCAAGATTGCTGTTGTCTTTTTGAACGAACGGCAGCCATGTCATGTGTGTGCGCTCTCTCGCGCGCGCGCGCGCGCGTGTGTGTACATGCGTGTGTGTGTGTGTGTGTGTGTGCTATCAATTACAGGACATCGCAGTTAACCTCAGCATTCTGTGGAGTGTCAGGCTTCATGGGGCAAGTTTGCAATTGTCATTTTGAACGAACGGCAGCCATGTCATGTGCGTGCGTGTGTACGTGCGCGCGTGTGTGCTATCAATTACAGGACATCGCAGTCAACCTCAGCATTCTGTGCATTGTCAGGCTTGCCCCAGCTGCTTTCTCTCTCGCTCTCTCTTTCACTCCCTCTCTCGATCGCCCTATCTCTCATATTCTTTTACATATCACAGTCAAGCTTTAATGCATTGCATTTACAGGACATCACAGTCAGCCCCAGCATTCATGCTTCCTGGGGAAGGTTGTCGTCTTTCTCAACGGTTGAATTTCTTTTACATATTGCAGTCAAGCTAGAGACTACATGCAAACTAGCTAAAACCGGTGAAAATGACGTCACAGCCGGGTATAGCTGTAATGTTACAGCTAGAACACGTGGATAACAAGGATACTACACTATGTCTTGGTGATAGACGACGACCTTAGCATGTGAATACATCAAGGTCAGACATGTCCAGACAATATTCAACTCATTCAGGAGTCTTCGCCAGCAGATATCGTGTATATAACACCCACCATTCGTCGTCTAGAAGTCCCGGTCTCAGTGAATACCGATCAGTTCACAATGTGCCAAGTCTCTAAAGGTAAGATGGCTTTTTTTATTTAAATAAATCTTCCAGATTTTTGTTGTGGTTCTCCAAGTAGGCATACAGTTAACCTAACAATACTAGTATAATAAAGAGATATATGGTGCTAATCACATATAACTGGAATATGTGCTCTGCTGGCTGCTACACCAATCAACACGTGCACATGGCTGATTCATCAAGCCTGCATACAGAAAGTAGTGTCCTTAGTACAGGCAATGTTCCACAAGGAGCGCCTCGAGCACTGATTTTTGCATTTGCCAATAGCAACTAATGATACAGCCGAGACACGAGTGTAATGACCTAGTAGGTCAAAAACAGAGGTAATGGAAGAAACCAACGTGGAAACTAACCCACAAAATAAACCAGAGGGGGAAAGAAATTCGTTCTGGTGCATGTGTGGTTGGCGAGTGCCGCGACTAGAGATTGTCTTCTTCTGTCAACTAGTTGTTATATACATAGTCATTGGTGTATCACTATTCAATCTGTCTCGAGTCAGCGTCGACGCAGTCGAGGGCAAGTTGTGAATCGCTCTTCTAAACAGCTGTCTGGGTTACATGCTACCAAACCCTAAAATATGAGCTTCTACCTGACATTACCGAGTAATGCTTTGCCGAACATGTTTCCCAAGAACACACCAGGTCACTATTTCGTCAGGTTACCGCAGACTATTGAGGCGAGTCAACATTTCGAAGTGGGTCTGGCCGAAATTCACTTCCCCAACTACTACTGCAATGTGCTAGAGAATGCAGCATGGCTAAGATACATCCCACCAAACGGTAGAGTGATAAGAAAGACATGTCCCCCAAGCCTGTACACTTCACCAGACGCGTTTATAGCTGCACTGAATCGCCTAATGAAAGATCGGAAGGTGGACGATCAACTCTGTGTTCTATTCCATTTCGACAATGAATCAAAGAAAGTCATCGTGAAAATACTCGAACCCGGGGCCACTATTACATGTAGTGAGAAGTTGCAAGAGATACTAGATACAATTGAAGGTGAAGGGGAGATTGACCTGAATAACGACCTGCAAAATGTCTACGTATACTGCGATCTCATTGCGGCGAGACCAGTCTGAAACGTCATGGTCCCACTACTAAGGACGGTTCCTATCATGAATCAGCGATCGACCTCAGTGTTTTGCGCCTACGAGAAACCTCACTACATACCGCTGAGTCGTTACTCCTTCGACACGGTGGAAATACTTCTAACCACTGATACGGGCACAAAGGTCACATACACTACCGGGACTTCAGTGTTGACGTTACATTTTCGAGTTCGGAAGAGATCAGACCTAGAATAATGGTGAAATACATCGCGGTATGTCGAAACCCCAGACTGTTCGAAGACATGATGTGCCCGACACTCAGATTCATAGCTATTAACTGTAATATCAATGTCTATAACGCTGATAAAGTGCCATATTCTTCTCTGTTTTACAGATACTGAGCCCCACGAAAACCTAATTAGCAAACTGTGGAGCATACTAAGAGCTGAACCATACAGTTATTGCATGGCGTGTCTTAATGTCCCACAAAATCAAGAAGCCGAGAATCCATTCAGTCATTCTTGTGATTATAGTGAGGGTGGTAGTTTTGCGGACCTATTAACGATTCGACTGCGGGATGTACTACAACAGAACTTCACCAAACAAGAAATACTCACATTAAGCCTGAATAGAATTGAGGAGTGCATCCTCGACTATAATCGACAACAGGATACCCCAGAACCATCTTCACCAAACGTCGAGCGACCATCGTCACCGGCATCCTTAACCTTTAGTCAATCCACACTAGCGGAAGAGTATTAAAACACCTACATAAAAACAAAATGGTTGTAATATACTTACAGTCCTGTATTTAATAACTGACCAGACCTCAATACGAAGAAAACTACAAGGGGTGTGAGGAGACTGTACATGTATATCATTGGTATTCTGACTTCGCAGACTATAGCTCACAGTGACTACAACGCAAGTAACACGGCGCCCTCTACGCTATCTATTTCATCATGGCTAGAGGTCATGTGGCGAGCATGACCCGCATTCCGCAACACAGCTCAAACATACAACAGGTCAACGAGCGGGTAGTAGAACGCTTAGTCGCGCCATCCGGACAGCCACGTCAGCGTAATCTGAACCATTTGACCTAAGAAACTGGCTGAAACCGGTTTTACGCGTGGCTCACAAACAAGTATATAAAATCAGAGGCTGGTAACACTCAACCGTTGTGATCAGAAGATGATTACAGACCTCACGACTGTGCCTGCTAACTGGGTCTACATGACTCGTAGTGGTGAGACTATTAGACCAGTGGGCGGTGGTGATAAGGCCGTGTTTGTCTCATCCTACAGAGGAACGAGCACGTTACACATCCGAAGATTTTACGGTAAATCCGACCAGAAATTCCCGACTAAGACGGATATGACACTTACTCGGCAAGAATATGAACAGATGAGGCCATGCATCGCGCCATCATAGCTGACTTTGACAGACTCAACCAAGTTAACCAAACCAGTAACGAAGTCAAACAAGGTACTAACAGAGACAAGCAAGGCAGTAACCAAAACATTCAAGTCAGTGCTCATGTCAAACAAGGCACTACCAGAACCAATCAAGTCCAAAACACTCAAGTCAGTGCTCAAGTTAAACAAGGAACTAATCGAAACCACCAAGTAGACGCATACTATACCGCCAGTTTTCAACCCAGCTACAGTCAGATGTGTGATGACCCCAGCAACCAGATGTGTGATGAGCCCAATAGCCAGCTGTTTGATGTGAAACAAGACACCAACCGAAGCAATCAAGTCCAACACACTCAAGACAGTACTCATGTCAAACAGGGTACTAAACGAAGCCACCAAGTAGACGCAAACTATACCGCCAGTTATCAACCCAGCTACAGTCAGATGTGTGATGACGCCAACAGCCAGATATGTGAATAGTCCAATAGCCAGATGTTTGATGTGCTCGACACTCAGATGATTGATGCCCCGGTTGTCTACAATACTCAGATGTCAGCCCACCAATCATGAGACCAATTTTATGACTACATACCAAGTGACATATACATACCAGCATAACAGCCGGAAAAACAAACCTACTCAGACAGTGGTGTGAAGAAGCCCAGAAACAACATATAATTTGTATAGCTCTATATGTGAAAATAAAATGTTTTTGATGATACTATGTATACCGGCTCATATCACATCATCCAGTTCGTATAATGACATTATGCATGTAAAATGTACTGAAATACTGTAAATAAACAGGTATATAGATTATAATTACGGCTTGGTTGTTGAATACTTAGTGTTTACGGTGTATATAGTTGTCATATGGTGAGAGAATGAAGGGCAAAAATTTTGGTCAAGTAATAAAATTTGTTAGCCAAAGTGCAAAATTTTGGTCACATTTCAATCAAACTTATAAAAATCTCAGTCAAACTTATGAAAAGTACGAACATTTGGTAACCAAATGTGAAAAGGTTAGCCAAATTTCATACCAAACTGATAAAAATCTCAGTCAAACATATGAAATGTAGGAAAATTTGTTAACCAAACGTGAAAAGTTTGGTCAACTTTCACCCAAACTTATGAAAAGTGGGAAATTTTGTTGTCCAGATGTGAAAAGTTTGACCAAATTTCACCCAAACTTATGAAAAGTATGAAACTTTGTTAACCAAATAGCAAAAAAGCTTGGCCAAGTAAGAAAAATGTGTTAACCAAATGTGAAAAGGTTAGCCAATTTCAAACCAAACTTATAAAAACCTCAGTCAAACATATGAAAAGAAGGAAACAAAGTAAAAAGTAGGAACAAGTAAATTTCTGCATGAAACATTCAACTTGGAAACATAATGAGAAATTTACTTGTTAATTATTTTGTACAATTTTATTGTTGAAATTTTATTTTTTCATTCAACCCTAGTGATTTATTGCATACGATACATTTAATTTTCTGAAATACCTCTGTTGTTTGCATAGGGGACAGGCGAATATCTCTAGTAGGTTGTGATGTATAATGAGAACGTGAGATATTTTTTCCTCTTTGGTTAAGGAATTTTCCTACTTTTTATGAGTTTGGGTGAAATTTGGCTAATATTTTTCTTATTTTATTAACAAAATTTCCTACTTTTCATAAGTTTTGGATGAAATATTTCTTCACTTGTTCAAAAATTTTCACATTTGGTTAACAAAGTTTCCTACTTTTTATAAGTTTCGATGAACTTTGGCCAAACTTTTCCCATTTGGTTAACAAAGTTTCCTACTTTATATGAGTTTGTTTGAATTTTGGTCAAACTTTTCACAGCTGGACAACAAAATTTCCTACTTTTCACAAGTTTGGGTGAGATATTTATAAGTTTGGTCGAACTTTGGCCACAATTTTTTTCACATTTGGTCAACAAAATTTCCTACTTTTTTTTTTATGGAATTGGTTGAAGTTTGGCCAAACTTTTCATCTTTTGGTTAACAAAGTTTCCTACTTTTTTATGAGTTTTGTTTGAAATTTGGCCAACCATTTCACATTTGGTTACCAAAGTTTCCTACTTATTTTATGAGGTTGTTTGAAATTTAGCCAAACGTTTCACATTTGGTTAACAAAGTTTCCTACTTTTCATAAGTTTGGGTGAAATTTAACCAAACTTTTCACGTTTGGTTAACAAATTTTCCTAATTTTCATATGTTTGACTGAGGTTTTTATAAGTTTGGTTTGAAATTGGCTAACCTTTTCACAATTTGTGAACACATTTTTCTTACTTGGCCAAGCTTTTTGCCATTTGGTTAACAAAGTTTCCTACTTTTCATAAGTTTGGGTGAAATTTGGTCAAACTTTTCACATCTGGACAACAAAATTTCCCACTTTTAATAAGTTTGGGTGAAAGTTGACCAAACTTTTCACGTTTGGTTAACAAATTTTCCTACTTTTCATATGTTTGACTGAGATTTTTATAAGTTTGGTTTGAAATTTGGCTAACCTTTTCACATTTGGTTAACAAATGTTCCTACTTTTCATAAGTTTGACTGAGATTTTTATAAGTTTGGTTGAAATGTGACCAAACATTTTCATTTTGGTTAACAAATTTTCCTACTTTTCATATGTTTGACTGAGATTTTTATAAGTCTGGTTGAAGTGTAGCCACAATTTTCCCCATTTGGCTAACAAATGTTATTACTTGACCACGATTTTTGCCCTTCATTCTCTCACCATATGACAACTATATACACCGTAAACACTAAATATTCATCAACCAAACCGTAATTATAATCTATATACCTGTTTATTTACAGTATTTCAGTACATTTCACATGCATAATGTCATTATACGAACTGGATGATGTGATATGAGCCGGTATACATAGTATCATCAAAACATTTTATTTTCACATATGGAACTATACAAATTGTATGTTGTTTCTGGATTTCTTCACACCAATGTCTGAGTAGGTTGGTTTTTCCGGCTGGTAGCCTGGTATGTATATGTCACTTGGTATGTAGTCATAAGACTGGTCTCCTGATTGGTGGGCTGACATCTGAGTATTGTAGACAACCGGGGCATCAATCATCTGAGTGTCGAGCACATCAAACATCAGGCTATTGGGCTATTCACATATCTGGCTGTTGAGGTCATCACACATCTGACTGTAGCTGGGTTGATAACTGGCGGTATAGTATGCATCTACTTGGTGGCTTCGTTTAGTACCCTGTTTGAATTGAGTACTGTCTTGAGTGTGTTGGACTTGATTGCTTCGGTTGGTGTCTTGTTGCACATCAAACAGCTGGCTATTGGGCTCATCACACATCTGGTTGCTCGGGTCATCACACATCTGACTGTATCTGGGTTGATAACTGGCGGTATAGTATGCGTCTACTTGGTGGCGTCGTTTAGTACCCTGTTTGACTTGAGTACTGTCTTGAGTGTGTTGGACTTGATTGCTTCGGTTGGTGTCTTGTTGCACATCAAACAGCTGGCTAGTGGGCTCATCACACATCTGGTTGCTCGGGTCATCACACATCTGACTGTAGCTGGGTTGAAAACTGGCGGTATAGTATGCGTCTACTTGGTGGTTTCGGTTAGTTCCTTGTTTAACTTGAGCACTGACTTGAGTGTTTTGGACTTGATTGGTTCTGGTAGTGCCTTGTTTGACATGAGCACTGACTTGAATGTTTTGGTTACTGCCTTGCTTGTCTCTGTTAGTACCTTGTTTGACTTCGTTACTGGTTTGGTTAACTTGGTTGAGTCTGTCAAAGTCAACTAGGATGGCGCGTTGCATGGCGCTCATCTGGTCATATTCTTGCCGAGTAAGTGTCATACCCGTCTTAGTCGGGAATTTCTGGTCGGATTCACCGTAAAATCTTCGGATGTGTAACGTGCTCGTTCCTCTGTAGGATGAGACAAACACGGCCTTATCACCACCGCCCACTGGTCTAATAGTCTCACCACTACGAGTCATGTAGACCCAGTTAGCAGGCACAGTCATGAGGTCTGTAATCATCTTCTGATCACGACGGTTGAGTGTTACCAGCCTCGAATTTATATACTAGTTTATGAGCCATGCGTAAACCCGGTTTCAGCCAGTTTCTTAGGTCAAGTGGTTCGGATTACGCTGACGTGGCTGTCCGTATTGCGCGACTAAGCGTTCTACTACCCGTTCGTTGACCTGTTGTATGTTTGAGCTGTGTTGCGGAATGCGGGTCATGCTCGCCACATGACCTCTAGTCACGATGAAATAGATAGCGTAGAGGGCACCGTGTTACTTGCGTTGAAGTCACTGTGAGATATAGTCTGCGATGTCAGATTACCAGTGATATACATACACAGTCACCTCACACCCCTTGTAGTTTTCTTCGTATTGAGGTCTGGTCAGTTATTAAAGACAGGACTGTAAGTATATTACAACCATTTTGTTTTTATGTAGGTGTTTTAATACTCGTCCGCTAGTGTGGATTGACTAAAGGTTAAGGATGCCGATGACGATGGTCGCTCGACGTTTAGTGAGGATGGTTCTGGAGTATCCTGTTGTCGATTATAGTCGAGGATGCACTCCTCAATATTATTCAATCTTAATGTGAGTATTTCTTGTGTGGTGAAGTTCTGTTGTAGTACATCCCGCAGTCGAATCGTTACTAGGTCCGCAAAACTACCACCCTCACTATAATCACAAGAATGACTGAATGGATTCTCGGCTTCTTGATTTTGTGGGACATTAAGACACGCCATGCAATAGCTGTATGGTTCAGCTCTTAGTATGCTCCACAGTTTTCTAATTAGGTTTTCGTGGGGCTCAGTATCTGTAAAACAGAGAAGAATATGGCACTTTATCAGCGTTATAGACATTGATATTACAGTTAATAGCTATGAATCTGAGTGTCGGGCACATCATGTCTTCGAACAGTCTGGGGTTTCGACGTACCGCCATGTATTTCACCATTATTCTAGGTCTGATCTCTTCCGACTCGAAAATGTAACGTCAACACTGAAGTCCCGGTAGTGTATGTGACCTTTGTGCCCGTATCAGTGGTTAGAAGTAGTTACACCGTGTCGAAGGAGTAACAACTCAGCGGTATGTAGTGAGGTTTCTCGTAGGCGCGAAACACTGAGGTCGATCGCTGATTCATGATATGAACCGTCCTTAGTAGTGGGACCATGACGTCTCTAACTGGTCTCGCCGCAATGAGATCGCAGTATACGTAGACATTTTGCAGGTCGTTATTCAGGTCTATCGCCCCTTCACCTTCAATTGTATCTAGTATCTCTTGCAACTTCTCACTAAATGTAATAGTGACCCCGGGTTCGAGTATTTTCACGATGACTTTCTTTGATTCATTGTCGAAACGGAATAGAACACAGAGTTGATCGTCCACCTTCCAATCTTTCATTAGGCGATTCAGTGCAGCTATAAACGCGTCTGGTGAACTGTACAGGCCTGGAGGACATGTCTTTCTTATCACTCTACCGTTTGATGGGATGTATCTTAGCCACACTGCATTCTCTAGCACATTGCAGTAGTAGTTGGGGAAGTGAATTTCGGCCAGACCCACTTCGAAATGTTGACTCGCCTCAATAGTCTGCGGTAACCTGACGAAATAGTGACCTGGTGTGTTCTTGGGAAACATGTTCGGCGAAGCATTACTAGGTAACGTCAGGTAGAAGCTCATATTTTAGGGTTTGGTAGCATGTAACACAGACAGCTGTTTAGAGGAGCGATCCACAACTTGCCCTCGACTGCGTCGACGCTGACTCGAGACAGATTGAATAGTGATACACCAATGACTATGTATATAACAACTAGTTGACAGAAGAAGACAATCTCTAGTCGCGGCACTCGCCGACCACACATGCACCAGAACGAATTTCTTTCTCCCTCTGGTTTATTTTGTGGGTTAGTTTCCACGTTTGTTTCTTCCATTACCTCTGTTTTTTTTTTACCTACTGGGTCATTACACTCGTGTCTCGGCTGTATCATTAGTTGCTATAGGCAAATGCAAAAATCAGTGCTCGAGGCGCTTCTTGTGGGACATTGCCTGTACTAAGGACACTACTTTCTGTATGCAGGCTTGATGAATCAGCCATGTGCACGTGTTGATTGGTGTCGCAGCCAGCAGAGCACATATTCCAGTTATATGTGATTAGCACCATATATCTCTTTATTATACTAGTATTGTTAGGTTAACTGTATGCCTACTTGGAGAACCACAACACAAATGTTAACGATTTATAAAAAAAAAGCCATCTTACCATTAGAGACTTGGCACATTGTGAACTGATCGGTGTTCACTGAGACCGGGACTTCTAGACGACGAATGGTGGGTGTTATATACACGATATCTGCTGGCGAAGACTCCTGACTGAGTTAAATATTGTCTGGACATGTCTGACCTTGATGTATTCACATGGTAAGGGCGTGGTCTATCACCACAACATAGTGTAGTATCCTTCTTATCAAAGTGTTCTAGCTGTAACATTACAGCTATACGCAGCTGTGACGTCATTTTTACCGGTTTTAGCTAGTTTGCATGTAGTCTCTAGCTTGACTGCAATATGTAAAAGAAATTCAGCCGTTCAGAAAGACGACAACCTTGCCCAGGAAGCATGAATGCTGGGGCTGACTGTGATGTCCTGTAAATGCAATGCATTAAAGCTTGACTGTGATATGTAAAAGAATATGAGAGATAGGGCGATCGAGAGAGGGAGTGAAAGAGAGAGCGAGAGAGAAAGCAGCTGGGGCTGACTGTGATGTCCTGTAATTGATAACACACACACACACACACACACACACACACACACACACACGCATGACACGGCTGTCGTTCGTTCAAAATGACAATTGCAAACTTGCCCCAGGAAGCCTGACAATCCACAGAATGCTGAGGTTGACCTGCGATGTCTTGTAAGTGATAGCACACACACACAAACGAATGTACACACACACACACACACACACACACACACACACACACACACACACACACACACACACACATGGCATGGCTGCCGTTCGTTAAAAATTACAATTGCAAACTTGCCCCAGGAAGCCTGACACTCCACAGAATGCTGAGGTTGACTGCGACGTCCTGTAATTGATAACACACACACACACGCACGCATGTATACACACACACACACACACACACACACACACACACACACACACACACACACGCACGCACATGACATGGCTGCTGTTCGTTCAAAAAGACAACAGCAATCTTGCCCGGCAAACACGACATGCCACGGAATGGTGTGGCTGACTGCGATGTCCTGTAATTGATAGCACACACGCGCGCATGCATGCATGCACACACACACACACACACACACACACACACACACACACACACACACACACACACAGACACGCACACATATCCCGCGTGACCATGTCATCCAGACACCTACTTATAGATGCGTTACCCACTGGGACAACCTACATGCAGCTATAGAAATACATACATATATAAATAAATAAGTACATAAATACATAAATACATATCTATTTATATTTAATATTTCAAACCATTTGTGTAACGCCTTCGTATAGCTACATATGAGAATAGCTTATTTTTTCTGCGCAAATATTCCTTTCACAGCCCCCGCCGTACCACGTCGTCTGATCTCTTACCTGAGATAAGTATTGAAGTCCGTTGACGTTAATTGAAAATTCCCTAGGCGTTCTGGCTGACCGGTAATCAGTAAATCTCTTACGACGATCGCTAGGCAGAAGAGGCGAGGAATGTAATTAGATAGCTGCAAGAAGCACAAGGGGACACAGCTATTTCCAAGAGAAATGAATCGTCTCCCTTTGGTTACTTGTTTATTTTGTTTGGATAAAGGGGATGTAACTATGGGGTTTTATAATATTACATATATTTATGATTATCTTAGCAAGTTATGGCTTAAATTAATTGAGAATAATATTTTTTTACATTGACATTATCATTCTCCGCTATACATACAAGAAATTTTGCCGTTTATTATGTTTATTACGCTTAATGTTTAATAATATTGTATGCCTATCTAGTATATTCTTAAACCAGATTTTCACCAATCGCATAAAGTTGATACATGGGCATGGACTTCTGCCGAATTAGCTATCAGTGTGGAAAGTTTATTGACGAATAATGGGTCTCGGTAAGTGGCGAAACAAAACAGACTTTCTCCCGACTTAACAGCCACAGACAACATCAAACTATATGGGATAACATTTCCTAACAACTCCGGACAGATGCACGCACAGACATGGCAAAACCTCACACAAAAAATTATAGACATGCTGCACAGATACAGGTATAAGACATCTACAATATTTGGTAGGAGCATCATAGTTAACACTTTCATCATTCCCAAAATAATATATTTAGTCACAGTGCTAGACCCTCCTAAACAGACAGTCACAGACATCAACAAACACATCAGACGTTTCATCTTTGGCAGCACAATCTATTCCATCAAACATAAGACATTCATACAGGACAAAAGACAAGGAGGAATAGCACTACAAGACATAGATACAAAAATACAAGCGCTTAGAATCCAACACATAGGACATATCCCCAATCAACCTGAAAAGCACCCACTAGCACTCTATTACATATAACTCAGACTGCAACACCTTAGAAGAATACAACTTAATTCACCACACCATTTTGGAACACAACCCGCTTTCTACAAGACATGCATACACGCACTTCAAGGACGCGAGCATTTACTACACCAGACAACAAACCAGATTTACAAATATCTAGTCAATCAACAAGCACCCCCACTACGACTCAGAATAAAAAGGGGACAAAAATACTACATACAAGACTACACATGTACTTTCACTAATCTCCACAATCCACACATCAAACCCAAAGCCAGAGAAATTACGTACCGTTTAATTTTTAACATGTCACCTACTTCGGAAAAACAAGCACGCAGGTCAAAACAAATAACACAATGTCAACTCTGCAGACGGAACATACAGGAAACCGAAGATCATATTTATTACACTTGTCCAACAGTCCAAACCGCACTAGACACACTAAGACAACTCATTGAAACATTTACTAAAAAGAAAACAGATATGTACAAAGCAATTTTTTTAAACACTTTACTCAAATCTACCAAAGACAACCACACGAAATTGCTGATTTCTCTAGCAGAATACAGGTACCTAGTATGGTCCTGTAGAAATGCCGCATTGTACAAATACAAAACGTACAATTCACGTTTAATACTGCATATGTTCCAAAACAAAATAACACAAATATTCACAAACACACAGACATAACGAAATAAAACCAGTTTATTTGTTTACTCAATTGAATACCCATAATATGTATGAATGTGGACATGCACACATATAGATGTACATGCACACATATAGATGTATGCTTGTATGGTAGAATGTGGAACATAGAATATGGATATACATGTTTTATCTCAGAGAGCTATCATATAATACCGACACCCGGTCGTTTTGACTAACAACAGTGCAGTTTGCACGGGAGTGTCCCAGACCAGTCACTGTTGTGGAAATTTTAGAACGTGTGTGCGCCTCGCGACGCGAGCCCTGTGTGCGGTTAATTGTGTAAATACTTTGGAACACTTCTCACTAGGTGGAACAAGCATTGGAGAGCACAGATAGTACACGCCGCAGCTCCTCTGGCCTAGGTAAACAAAGGCTTTGTAGAAAACTGGCTGCGTGTCCTTTGTAAGACCCGGCCACCGGCCTTGTGTGTCTAGTGGCTGCTGGTCACTAGGCATTTTTGCGTTCAGCGGTTTGCCCTTTGCCTATTTTCAACATGGTTTCACAGCACGAATACATAGTTGTAGAATACCAAGGCCAACATGTATGGTATTTGTATATGGGTAGCCAAGTATGGGTAATTCGTGTAGGTATCTATGTAAATATAACTATTGCTTTGTTTGATACACAGGTAATTATATTAATATATGCACATGGAACCCCCCCCCCCCCCCCACACACACACACACACAATTTGAATAGAATGAGAATGTAAAGTTTATTGCTCTAGATCACCGAAATCCATGCACTATCATCTACAGAAAGCAAGAGATAGATCAAGACAGAATGTGTGTGTGTGTGTGTGTGTGTGTGTGTGTGTGTGTGTGTTAGAGAGAGAGAGAGAGAGAGAGAGAGAGAGAGAGAGAGAGAGAGAGAGAGAGAGAGAGAGATGGACAGGAGTAACATG
Source organism: Cepaea hortensis (assembly GCA_963921405.1). Taxonomy (NCBI): domain Eukaryota; kingdom Metazoa; phylum Mollusca; class Gastropoda; order Stylommatophora; family Helicidae; genus Cepaea; species Cepaea hortensis. Next base: position 86,379,696 of record OY992894.1, on the reverse strand, counting down.
CATTCCACTTGTGGATACGGAAATGAAACGAGGAATGTGTGTTTACATGCACTATGCTATGAATGTCATATTATCATAACTGTATATGCATGTATTTGTTTTATTAAAGCATGTGACACATAACACTAACAAACGGCAACGCTCTGTAATATACACAAACAAAGAAACACACATTACACCTTGTAAATATACATTGCTTTGTATGAAATAAACGTTGGGGGAAAAAAAAAATGAAAAAAAAAAAAAAGGTGGTGCTCCCAGGTTGAGGCCCTTCCATTGCACTTCGGTTGGGTTGACGCCTGCGATCACCCCAAATGTGGGTGATTTGAGTGCGTAATTTTTTCGTAAGGGGGACTGCGTTCGCGCTATCCCCTCAAAATAAAATAAAATATCCAGTTGAATTTTAGGTTTAGATTACGTCATGCATGCAGGTATGTTTACACATATGTCAAGTCCGCAAAGAAACACGAGTAGCTTTTATCATTTTATATGAATACTTGTCTCGGTGTGTGCTGATGAAGACTGGCTGCAACGCCCATTTTGTTATTTGCAATCGTGTTCTAGTAAAGTTAACCGTTTACTTAAAAAAAGAAAAAAAAAAAGAAAGAAGAAATCACAAGATTGATCACTGACTTTAAGAAGACATCACAAGATTGATCACTGACTTCAAGAAGACATCACAAGATTGATTATTTACTTTAAGTACACATCACAAGATTGATCATTGACTTTAAGAAGACATCACAAGATTGATCACTGACATTAAGAAGACATCATAAGATTGATCATTCACCTCAAGAAGATACCACAAGATTAATTATTCACTTTTAAGTCTGGCCCAAAGGTGGCGACATTACACTCAGTAATACAAGTAGACACCACAATATTGATCACAGACTTTAAGAAGACATCACAAGATTGATTACTGACTTTAAGAAGACATCACAAGATTGATTACTGGCTTCAAGAAGACATCACAAGATTGATAATTTACTTCAAGAAGACACAAGATTGAAAATTGCACTGACTTTAAGAAGACATCACGAGATTGATTATTGACTTCAAGAAGACATCACAAGATTGATCATTTACTTCAAGAAGACACAAGATTGATAACTGCACTGACTTTAAGAAGACATCACAAGATTGATCACTGACTTCAAGAAGACATCACAAGATTGATTACTGACTTCAAGAAGACATCACAAGATTGATCACTGACTTCAAGAAGACATCACAAGATTGATTACTGACTTCAAGAAGACATCACAAGATTGATCATTAACTTCAAGAAGACACAAGATTCTTCTTCTTCTTTGCGTTCATCTGGAGTGTTTTTTCAGATGTGATTGCGGTGTGCGTTAGGCAACATTGGGCGGAAACCCTTAGGTCAACACATCCGGCTTTTGCGTGCATTTTTGACCAGGTTAGCATTCCTGGGAGACTCTCACTTTTTTGGTACCGTCCACATTCCAGCTGGTCAAGTTGGAACAGTCGAAGACTTCTTTCATCCCTCAAGGGAAGGCAGGGACAGTCTATAGCATTTTCCGCCATCCAAGGTGGCTTCCATAGTTGCAGGGCCGACACATAACGCCCTGGTTCTGGGCTAGCCGAGGGAATCGTCACGTCCTGCTCATGGCTGCTTTAAATCCTCACTTCAATATATTGGGCATTTCGTTCACCACGTGCCGTTCCCGCACAAACCAGACCGGTCTGCAGACGGTATCCAGTCAGCGAGTTTTCGATTCGGACATGTGCTTGTCTTTGTGCCCTTCAGAGCTGTTCCAGGCACGACGGACATTCCGAAAACTACCTAGTCAGAGCTGTTCCGAACAAGAGCGGCATTCGGAAACTAGGTAGACAGAGCTGTTCCTAGCACGAGAGACATTCGGACGAGACAATTCACTCGGACGTAAATGCGTAGTGCCAATTTTTATTTTGCCTCCCGTAGGACGGCACTTCCGGCTTCAGCGGACATTTTTAAAAAAATGAGGTTAGCCTTCCTCGGGTTTCGAGACACGTTAGACTTATTGTTGTGATGTCGCCCACATCTCAGCTGGTCAAGATAGAACGGTCACGACATTATGGTCAACCCTCAAGGGAAGGCAGGGGCAGACCATGGGCATTCAGTCACTAACCAAGGAGGCTTCCATAATTGCAGAGTCGGCACATATTGCTCTGAGACTGGGCTCACCCGAGGAGTTGCCACGTCCTGCTCATGGCTGCTTTAGTTCCTCATTTCCATGTGTTGGGCATCTAGCTTGCCGCTGGTCTCTCAAGCACACACCAGGAACGGTCAGACTGCGGGCGATATCCACTCGGTAAGCTTTTGCTTTTGACTTCGGACCTCGTAATGGATTCGCTAGCCGTGCGTTCCATTTCGTGTTATTGAGACGTTTTTTCCACTTTTGTCTACACTCTCTACAAGTGATACAGACGGGTTACGCAACCATTTCATTGGACTGGGGCACTTTTCTGCCTTTTTGTTCTCGCTCACGAGGTAGGCTACATGTGCTGCCGGCTCAGCACCTTACCTCCGTGCAACAGTGAACGAGAAACAACCAGGCCCTCTCATCCGGGAATCCCTCATATCCCCCAGCTGCCTTCGAACAAGTATCAGAACTGGGCATGTAGCGTGCTCAGTATCTCACTTCTATTTTTCGATAGGTGGTATCGGTCCGGCTCTCACATCCGAGGGTTTATGGCTTAGTGGCGTTCAGCCTCAACCCTCGACAGAGAGCCTTAGAGTATGTCCGGACCAAGAACTTCTGCCTTCGTGTACCTGATTTAAACTTTTGACTGCTATCCTCAGTCTACCTGCGGAGCAGCAGGTTGTGTCCCTCTTAGTCTGGCCCCTATCACATAAGCTGTCCGACATGTAGTTTTCATCCATCGGCAAGCTCATGGGGTCGATGGGACACGCAAGCTCCCACACCACGGAAAGGTGGAGACACATCGGGGGAGTGACACAAGATTGATAACTGCACTGACTTTAAGAAGACATCACAAGATTGATCACTGACTTTAAGAAGACATCACAAGATTGATCAATGACTTTAAGAAGACATCACAAGATTGATTACTGACTTCAAGAACACATCACAAGATTGATCATTTACTTCAAGAAGACACAAGATTGATAACTTCACTGACTTTAAGAAGACATCACAAGATTGATCACTGACTTTAAGAAGACACACAAGATTGATCACCGACTTCAAGAAGACATCACAAGATTGATCACCGACTTCAAGAAGACATCACAAGATTGATCACCGACTTCAAGAAGACATCACAAGATAGATCACTGACTTCAAGAATACATCACAAGATTGATCATTGACTTCAAGAAGACATCACAAGATTGATCAATGACTTCAAGAATACATCACAAGAATGATCAATGACTTTGAGAATACATCACAAGAATGATCAATGACTTTAAGAAGACATCAAAAGATTGATCATTTACTTCAAGAAGACACAAGATTGATAACAGCACTGACTTTAAGAAGACATCACAAGATTGATCACAGACTTTAAGAAGACATCACAAGATTGATCACCGACTTCAAGAAGACATCACAAGATTGATCACTGACTCCAAGAATACATCACAAGAATGATTACTGACTTGAAGACGACATCACAAGATTGATCACTGACTTCAAGAAGACATCACAAGATTGATCAATGACTTCAAGAATACATCACAAGAATGATCAATGACTTTAAGAAGACATCACAAGAGAGATGATTCACTTTTAAGTCTGGCCCAAAGCTGGATACATTACACCCAGTAACACATGTAGACACCACAAGATTGATCACAGACTTTAAGAAGACATAACAAGAGAGATGATTCACTTTTAAGTCTGGCCCAAAGCTGGAGACACTACACCCAGTAACACATGTAGACACCACAAGATTGCTCACAGACTTTAAGAAGACATCACCAGAGAGATGATTCAATATTAAGTCTGGCCCAAAGCTGGAGATATTACACCCAGTGACACGTGTAGACATCACAAGAGAAATTTGTCATTTGAAAATTGGTCAAGTTATCATCTGTCCCCAAACCTGGGACAATTACACCCAGTAGCTGTCTTTCTGTGGCTGCTTGGGTTCTGCCGTAGGCTGACCTGTGCCTGTTGCAGCTCTCAAGGCCTCCTCAATCTGTTCCTCGCCTTCTTGGTCCATCATCTATGGAAATGAGCAATTGTTGAGACACTGAGGATGGACTAAAGATAAATAATCCACATCATATATGAAATTATGGGAGCCACAGTAGGGTCATGGCTAGCACACTTGCCTGGCAACCATGAGTTCAAAACCCCAATGACGCATATTTTTTACAACTTACCAGGCTGGACAAGTGGCTAGAATGCCAAATTCACCTTCAGGAGAACCGGGTTCAAATCCTTGGTAAGGTGTGGATGTTTTTCTGTCGGGGGCAAAAAGAAAACCCTAACCTGAATAGTTCGTGGCGACTGCACTAGCCAGGCGGCCTTAATTCCTCAGGCTCAAGACCCCCCCCCCCCCCCGCCAGGAAATACAATGGGAAGTCAAGGCAGCTGGCGCAATACTGTAGAAGTCTTCACAATGAGTTTGCTGCATGGGCAATCAACATCACTACATCATCTCATCTCATCTAGTTACTCTTGTATCTTGCACTGTCAAGGTAAAGTATAAACATGGGCAATCAACATCACTATATCATCTCATCTCATCTAGTTCCTCTTGTATCTTGCGGTGTCTAGGTGAAGTATAAACATGGACAATCAACATCACTATATCATCTCATCTCATCTAGTTCCTCTTGTATCTTGCGATGTCTAGGTAAAGTATAAACATGGGCAATCAACATCACTATATCATCTCATCTAGTTCCTCTTGTATCTTGCACTGTCAAGGTAAAGTATAAACATGGGCAATCAACATCACTATATCATCTCATCTCATCTAGTTCCTCTTGTATCTTGCGGTGTCTAGGTGAAGTATAAACATGGACAATCAACATCACTATATCATCTCATCTCATCTAGTTCCTCTTGTATCTTGCGGTGTCTAGGTAAAGTATAAACATGGGCAATCAACATCACTATATCATCTCATCTAGTTCCTCTTGTATCTTGCACTGTCAAGGTAAAGTATAAACATGGGCAATCAACATCACTATATCATCTCATCTCATCTAGTTCCTCTTGTATCTTGCGGTGTCTAGGTAAAGTATAAACATGGGCAATCAACATTACTATATCATCTCATCTCATCTAGTTCCTCTTGTATCTTGCGGTGTCTAGGTAAAGTATAAACATGGGCAATCAACATCACTATATCATCTCATCTCATCTAGTTCCTCTTGTATCTTGCACTGTCAAGGTAAAGTATAAACATGGACAATCAACATTACTATATCATCTCATCTCATCTAGTTCCTCTTGTATCTTGCGGTGTCTAGGTAAAGTATAAACATGGACAATCAACATCACTATATCATCTCATCTCATCTAGTTACTCTTGTATCTTGCACTGTCAAGGTAAAGTATAAACATGGACAATCAACATTACTATATCATCTCATCTCATCTAGTTCCTCTTGTATCTTGCACTGTCAAGGTAAAGTATAAACATGGACAATCAACATTACTATATCATCTCATCTCATCTAGTTCCTCTTGTATCTTGCGGTGTCTAGGTAAAGTATAAACATGGACAATCAACATCACTATATCATCTCATCTCATCTAGTTCCTCTTGTATCTTGCGGTGTCTAGGTAAAGTATAAACATGGACAATCAACATGACTATATCATCTCATCTAGTTCCTCTTGTATCTTGCGGTGTCTAGGTAAAGTATAAACATGGACAATCAACATGACTATATCATCTCATCTAGTTCCTCTTGTATCCTGCGGTGTCTAGGTAAAGTATAAACATGGACAATCAACATTACTATATCATCTCATCTAGTTCCTCTTGTATCTTGCGGTGTCTAGGTAAAGTATAAACATGGACAATCAACATCACTATATCATCTCATCTCATCTAGTTCCTCTTGTATCTTGCGGTGTCTAGGTAAAGTATAAACATGGACAATCAACATGACTATATCATCTCATCTAGTTCCTCTTGTATCTTGCGGTGTCTAGGTAAAGTATAAACATGGACAATCAACATGACTATATCATCTCATCTAGTTCCTCTTGTATCCTGCGGTGTCTAGGTAAAGTATAAACATGGGCAATCAACATTACTATATCATCTCATCTCATCTAGTTCCTCTTGTATCTTGCGGTGTCTAGGTAAAGTATAAACATGGGCAATCAACATCACTATATCATCTCATCTCATCTAGTTCCTCTTGTATCTTGCGGTGTCTAGGTAAAGTATAAACAACAGGACAGTGCCGGTTTATGGGCTTCGTGTATTGATATTCCCATGGAAATCATTATATTATCATTTATTCAGTTCATTGTCACCAATTCCAATTACTAATTCCCAGTTCTTCATCATCAATCCCCAGTTCTTCATCACTAACTCCCAGTTCTCCATCAACAATCCTTCATCACCAGTCCCCAGTCCTTCATCACCAGTCCTCAGTTCATTATCACTAATCCCCAGTTCTTTATCACCAATCCCCAGTTCTTTATCACCAATCCCCAGTTCTTAATTAGTTAGTTAGTTAGTTAGTTATCAGTTGGGGTATCTTCGTTGCACTCCGGACATGTCTATAGGTGCTCAGATCCTCCCCCCAGCATATGCATCAGCGTCCGGTGGCTAATAGTGCCAGTTCTGTGTTGGTTGACGAGGCGCTTTGTTTTCCCGATGTACCTCTCGCGTCTGGCTGTGCCGATTCTTACTCCCAGGTCTTTCATCCTGGAAAGCGATGTGGAATCACTGGCGTCAAAATCCTCTGTTCTCGCCATATCTTTAAGGGCGTTAATAACATCGGCACGATCCATGGGCTGGCCATCTACAGGGGGTGCAGAGCCAGCCAATTTATCAGCTCGTTCATTTCCCTCGACTCCCGCATGTCCCGGGACGAAGATGAAGGTGACTTTGCGGACAACGGACTTCCGCAGCGACTCAGTCCACTGTCTACGTACAGATCCAGCTTCGACCTTCTGAATCATGCTCATTGAATCACTTAGTACACACACGTTGGTATAATGCTGTGATTCCAGCCATATGAAAGCCTGTATAACTGCCATCACCTCCATCGTCATGCTGCTCGTGGTCATAGAGTGGGCACCACTGGATTCTTGAACGGTTCGGCCCGCTGAACGGGCTGTAAATGCCCACGCACTTCTCTGCTGCTTTACAACAGATCCATCTGTATAGATGAGCACTTCGGGGCTATCTGAGTGATCATAGATGAGCGCGTTAACCTCTGCATTGACAGCGGCAGGGTCCCCAGTTCTTAATGTCATATGCAAGAGAACAACTAGATCTGATGGAGTTAAACAACATACAAATGTATGAAGAGTTCACGAGTTACGTACCTGTAAAATCATGGGAACATAATACCATTTTATTGTTCTTCTTCTTCTTTTTCAGCGTTCCGAGCCATTGAGGTTCTTTGCTGCAGATACAATCCGTCTCCATTCATCTCTCTGGTTGACCTTCTCTTGCCAGTCGTTGATTCCAAGTGCTTGTAGGTCTGTATATATATTATCTCTCCACCGTCTTCTTGGTCTACCTCGGGGTCTACGGTCATTTATTTCCTGAGTGTAAGCGAGTTTTGTTTCCCTATTATCTTCCATTCTTTCTATATGCCCCAACCATTGTAGTCTATAAGCCTTCATTTTATTGTTAGCAAGGGAAATAACTCACCCAGTTTTATCTAATAAAGAAATTAGATAAAATATTTATTAAATGTCTAAGATAATGAAGCTAATCCATCAAAATTAGCAAAAAAATTTGCCAATCTAAGGTTAAAAATGAGTTAATTACACAAAGGTGTATAAAACATATTTTCTACCATGATATATACAATGTATCAACACTGCAATCTTCTTGCACAATTTTTACTTATACACCTCAACTGACGCCCAGACATTTCTGGTTTCTCTTCACAACGTATTTTTCGCCTTTTTTTACCACTTCAGTGCAGGTCCGTCGGCTTTTGAGCGTGCGTCGTCATTCGCACTGTGAGTGTTAACAAGTCAAGTCGCATTATTCTGTCAAGAAGGCTGATCAGCGGGAAAATGTCACGTTGAAAGTCCAACAACAAGAAACACGCTGTTGCCAAGATGTGCAGCGTGGGAGCCGACAAGAAGAAGAAGAACGTCGTGAGCCCACCTGCTAGCTGCATCAAAGAGCCTGATACTACAGCTATTACTGAAGCTACTACGAGGGAGAAGAATGACAGCCCAACACAGTCAAGAACCAAGACAGCAGAGAAGGAGGAGAAAGACACCAGAGTCGGAAACACCGACTCAAAAACAGTCCGATGGGTTGTCAAGCGGATTCCTGTGGAGCTGACAGATGAAGAAATCCTGAAGCAGCTACGTGAAGAGAATCTTCACATCCGATTCTTGTAGGCTCTCACCTACTCCAAGATATCTACAACCTTGGCAGTAGTGACGTCGGAGGGCAGCGAAATGCCGATCACAGTATCATTTAGCAAGAAAACTCAACAGCCAGAGAGATTCATACCAAGAATCACTCAATGTTCCAGATGTCAGAAGGCCGGCCACAGTAGAGCTACGTGTCGCAGTGAGATGGAAATCTGCCGATACTGCGCCGCTCACAACGCCTTCAAGGAGTGTCCGCTGGCCAAGATGGTCACGGACTTCCGAGCACCCAACAACAAAAGAAAGTGTGCTAACTGCCTGGGCAAGCATGGAGCAAGATATCTGGGCTGTCCGTATCTGCAGAGACATAGAGACGTCTTAAAGATCGCCATCATCACAAAGACACCCTTCAAGGAAGCAATGCAGAGGGGCGAGACAGCCACGGGTATAGCACAAGCTGAAAGAGATCAACTTCAAAAGGAGATAGACGAGTTGAAGAAACAAGTCAAGGCACTGCTGACGCCTAATCCGACCAGCGACGACAAGAATCTACGGGCGGAAATAAAGGAGATCCAGCAAAACATCAAGCGAGAAGTGGAACAGATGACCGCATTGAAGCAGGAAAACGAAGAAATGCTACGTACTATAAAAGCGGAGAGAGCGCGGCTAAAAGCTGAAATGAAATCAACTCAAAACAAATCAACAGAAGTCAGGCAAGTGACCACAAAGAAGCAGCAAGAAACACAACAAAAAACCGAGCCGGAAACGCAAGATAAAACCAGCAGCCGAACCTCGACACCCAAACCATCCAAGGGGAAACCAACATCCCACCAGACAGCCGAAGAAAGACAAGATAAGGTACCTTCCGACGGCATACCGTGGATTGGAGGGGAACCTACCCGGGAGGAAATGGAGGTGTACATAGAAGAAGGAAAGAAACAAACAAGACAAGAGGAACTCAGACACGAGGAATACATAAGGAGACAGGAAGCAAAAGGAAAGAAGCCCAAGAAACTCAGGGGGAAACCGATAGAATACCCGGAATTACACTATGACGTCGATGCCGACCTCGAGTACTACATAGAAGACGAAGAGATCGTCCCATGGCTGACCGCAGAGGAAACAATCGAAAAACAGCAAAAACTTACACAAGAAAGTGAAAGAAAGCGCAAGGATTTAAATAACATCGAAAAGCTTCTAGGGGCATTACACAGAACAGGAAGCAAAAGTACTAAATAAAAAGTCCTTTTAAGGACTGAAACCATTCAAGCCAGGAGCCTGCGCCAACAAAGAAAACAACAAGAGGAAACATGCACTAAGGACGGCCGCCGACCGACCCCCCAGCTGGAGTGGGATAACGAAAAGTACTTATAAGGACTGCAGCCAGTCAAGCCAGACGAGCCAGGAGCCTACACCAACAAAGAAAACCACAAGCAAAGACGAGCACAAAGGATAGCCGCCGACCACTGCTGACGTCACAGACACAAACGCTACATCACCAGTCCGAGATAGGACTCACAAAACAAGAATTAGGGTGAATAATCCCACAAAAAATACGTACCTCAACAATAACCACAGCTGATGAAGCAGGTTAGACGAGGTCGAATTTGGAATTTTTGTTTTTGAATTGGAATTGGAATTGGAACCATTTCAGAGAAGACACTCGATGGTCTCCATCAAGAAAAATCGAAAGACCACAGCCCTGTTATACAAGATCGCACAAGAGGAGAAGAGCATTATACAACTTCACCACGGCATAGTTCTGGAAGCCGCCCGGCACCGCACGACGAAACGATGGGTCATCAGACGAGTCCAGACCCATCACTCAGATGAAAAGATCAGGGAGATGCTGCTAGAAGAGAACAAGAAGCTTAAGATCACCAGGGCGGAGCGGATCATCGGGAAGAACAACATCCCCTCTACAGTCGTCATTGTCACATCAGAGGACCGAGTGATCCTCCGTACATCGTATGGGGCGGAAGAGATCAAAGACCAGAGCACTACATATCAAGAGTGCTGCAGTGCTCCAAGTGCCAGAAGTTCTGGCATACCCGTGCCACATGCAAGAGTGATGTGGAGGTATGCAGGTACTGCTCTGGTCCCCATTCCTACAGTCAGTGCCAACAAGCGAAGAACGACTCGGACTTCAGGAGGCCTAACAACAACAGAAAGTGCGCCAACTGCCTCGGCAACCATGGCGCCAGGTACCTCGGCTGCCTCTGCCACCAAGACAGCAAAGAAACAATGAAGATAGCCATAAAGTCAAACTTGCCATATAAGGAGGCCAGGAGGCAGTACGAGACCACCAACCGACTCACTAAGAGTGATAAAGCACAATTGGAAGGTAACCTGAAAGAGCTGCGAACACAGGTCAAAAGCCTCGAAGACAAAAGTGACAAGACGCAAGAAACACAGATAACGGCCGTTCAGCGCATCCTGGACGACCTGAAGCAAGTCCAGCAGAAGATAGAGCAGGATGTCGCTCGAATGGCCGCCATAAAAGCTGAGACTGACGACACTTTACTGAAAATTCAAGAGGAAAGAGCAAAGACAGAAGAAACGTTGAAGCTAATACAAGAAGAAAGAGAACAGACTGAACTACTCAAAGCACAGAAAGAACCAGAAAAAGCCAAAACCCAGACAGAAGAAGAAATATCAGACGAAGAAATAGCAATTGAACTGGATGAGGAAGGCTACCCAGATCAAGACCAATTCTGTCGGGCGACACACAAAACCAAAGACGAACAAGAAGATTCGACGAAATCCCAAGACGTGGAAGAAGGAGAAACAACAGGTGGGACGAAGATGGTAGAGCTCCCTGAATGAAACAGCACCATATGACGGGGTGGGTACACAATAACTCCAGGCCTCAGCAAGTGCGCGACTCTGTTCAGACATGTAAAATAAAACCTTATCAAGACAGGAACGAACGAAATCAAGCAATCAGAAGCCAGGAAGCTGAAAACAAGCAACCAGATCTACGAAAGAGTCAACTCAAGCTACTCAATAAAGGTCCCAAGTACAACTAAACTGCAATTGCCGACGGTTGAACGAGGCCAGTCGTATCAGAGTAGAATCAGAATCAGAAAACTATTTAAGCGAGCGTCTTGAGGGGGGCTTGCGGGCAGTTTTGCCATCTCCCTTTGATGAAAAAGCACCAAAATCGACCCTAAAAAGCACCACATTTTTTTTGGAAAGCATTAAAAAAAGCACCAACTGTTTTTATTACAAATGTAACAAGGTAGCACAGTATAATTTATTATTATCACTTCATATTACAATGAAGTTTATTCCAGATCCGCCAAATCCCAATCAGAACTACTTTCGAGCCAAAAAAGCACCAAATTGCAATACTATTGTTTGGGAAATCACTAAAACAAGCACTGGTGGTATTCATTCAAAATGTTATAAAGGAGCACATTACAATTTATTATTATTACTGAATATTAGAATGAACTTTATTCCAGATCTGCCAAATCCCAGTCAAACAACTCCTCTTCAGTTTCTGTAGCTATTTCCTGCTGTGTTTGCTCCTGCGATGATGAGGATGAGGAGGATGATTGAAAGAAACATGTATATGCCTCCTGTGATCCAATTTTTCGCAGAATATCCTTAGGTAGTTTATAATCATGACAGCATTTGCCATATATTTTTATTCCATATCTAATAGTCAAAACAGCTGTCAAACTCTTGGTGCTAAGTCTATTCCGCAATTTTGATTTTTTAACTCTCATCTGACTGAAAATACGCTCCACGTCCGCATTAGAATGAGGTAAAATGAGCACAGTTAAAGTTAAATCTGTAAGATTTTGGAAAGGATTTTCACCGGTGGCATCCCTGTGTGAGGCTATTTCTGCCAACAGTCCAAGTGTGTCAGAGGTTTGTGTCCACTGCATATGATGAAGTTTTCTCCACAGGTAATCGATGCGGGTGAGAGTAGCTGCATCTTATACAAACATTTTAGCAAGATCCAATATACAGGGCTTCATTGGCTGTAGACATTCACTTCCACTAAGACATGACATGGACTGCAACACTCGAACGTTATCGGGTGTACGTAAACGCAGCTGTGTCAATAGCTCTATTAAAAACTGGATGCACCTTCCAAGAATTTCTTTCTCATCGGGAAACTTGTAGTCTGCTATTTCTTTCTCAAACTCATAACCTAGATTGGGATTAGGATCTAAATAATCTTGAATAGCATCACTTTCTGTTATTTTTTTCCCAGGAATAGCAATCTTTGAACTGATAGAATCAATGAGCTGGACAAGATCGCTGAGTAGTTTTGTTGGATCCTGTATATCTGCTTCGAATTTCTTAATCACACTTTGAACTTCTCCGAGAATATGCTTGAGAAATATGAGATACACATAGTTTTTCATGTCGCTAAAACATAGAATGTAGAAGTTCTGCTGTATAACAGCGCTCGTTGAGTCTTGCTACATCAAAATGAGTTCTAAGCCCGACCCACTGCTGCAATATTCTGACAATGGCAGATAGAATGGACATCCATCGTGTCTGGCTTAATTGAACAATTTTTAGCGGATGTTGTCCATCATTTATTGAAGCAAAAAGCTCTCTGTACTTTGCTTGACGAAGACTTGAGTGAGAAAACCAGTTTCTCTAAATATGAACTCGATGTTCCTGGGCAGACAAGCAGCTGCAGCCTGTGACACTGCCAGCTGAAGGGAATGACATACACACCTAATTAGTACCAGATGAGGAACTTCGGATTTTAATTTTGTATATACTCCATTGTTTACACCTGTCATGACAGACGCATTGTCAGTGCCGAGTGCAACTAGTCTTTGCAACTCAAGTCCATTCTTGTTTAAACAATCTTTTAACGCATTGAATATTGCCTGTGCGTTGCAGTCACTCAGTTCAACGAAATCATAGTAAGTAACCACAAACTGCTTTCTTGTCTCTGAATAGTACCTAATAGCTTCTCCAAGTAGCTTAGTTTCAGAAATGTCATTGCTCTCATCAATCAATAAGCTGTATTTACTTTTGCCAATATCAGCTGTCAAGTCTGTTGTGAAATATGGTGCAAGTACATTTGAAATAACTGCTCTGCACTTAGTTCTCCTAAGCTTAAAGTTCTTGCAACCTTTGTTGTCACCAAAGTGTACCTTGCAGAGTTCACTTAAATGGTCAACAACGCGAAGCGAACAATGGCCAGCTATGAACAAACTCATGCATCCTTCTGTTTTTTTTTTACTTCATCTTTCAGTTTGTCAAATGCAATTGTTGTTTGCCTTTGTGTACTGAATGGTTGTTCGGCTTTCTGATGTTTCGTTGTATTCTTGTGCCTCTCAATATCATTTAACCTGGCTGCAATGGAACATTTGCAATATTTGCAAAAACACTTAGTGTTATCCCCTTATACTTTCAACAACCATTTTTGAAATCTCGTGTCACTGAGCCACTGTTCTCTGAAATGTTGACAATATTTCTTGCTCATGGTGAAACACAAATAAGCTTAAATGAAAGGATAATGTAGACACCACAAAATTATGAACTCGATTACAAGCTAATGTATTGACTTTTGGACTTGTCTGCAAGATGGCGTCCGCTTTCAGCTAAATCGTATTAAAGGGAGTTAAATTAGTTGAATATTGCGCGATAACGTACTAAGACTGTTTTATTCCCTTGCTTCAGTTCAAATTCGGCTTTTTAGTGTTCCCAAAATGAATTTTAAAGTAATTTTTACCCACCCCAAAAAAGCACCAAAAAGCACCAAAAAAATTTTGTGAAGCACTAAATTTATGCGGCCGCGCTAAAAGGAAAATTTTCGCACTAACTGACTTGAAAAAGCACTAAATTTAGCGCCAAAAATACTAAAATGGCAACACTGCTTGCGGGATCGGTAGGCAAGGGATACAATCCATCTACCGTTTTGAGGACCCTAAAAGATGGTACGCTACGCTGACACCGGAAGCAAAGGCGGCTCATTATGAACGGCTTCACGGAACGAAGCATGAACTGCCGGATCCTAAAGTAACTATTGTAACTGAAAACATAGAGAAGGAAAAGACCAAGGCTATGATTCACTGGATGCCTTCAACCGCAAAGGTTGAGACAGTGAAGCAAATAGCGGCGGATATTTCTGGAGATATAAATGCGGAAGTGCATAAACTTAAAAACAGCACGGACAAGTGGTTACTTCTGTGCAACCCGAAAGAACCTCTGCCCCATTACGTGGACATGGAGTTGGACGGGGTAGAAGACAAGCTACACCGTCTCTTCATCACAGTTCCGGGGCGCCGTACGGTGTGTACAGTCTGTGGGGAGGACTCCCACTGGAGTAATAAATGTCCGGCCAAAGCACAAATCAAGAAGGGATCTAGACTGACACAAAAAGTCACTTCGAACTCCCAAACAGATCAACATAGTAAGGAGGATGAAGACGGTTTCCAGCAGGTCAGTCGGAAAAGGAGACGCTCAACCAAGAGCCTGTCTGACGATGAGGGCTCGACACCTCCAGCCTGCCAAACACCTGCTACCACGCTGCCGCCCCTCAACATCCACGACTACCCTACACCGCCTGAAGCGGACAGGTCAAACAACAAGAAATGTGTAAGTAATTATACTGAATAGATAACGACCAGCGCCATGACCGGAATAGACAGTGATAATATTAATACACCACCACGACAAAGAAACCTGTCAGATTGTTCACCAAGCCTCGTTATTGACTTAGAGATTTCAAGCCCGGCGAAGGAATCTACTGACTATCTCCAGAAATGATAACATGAATACAGACAGTTTGAAACAAGAAACATAATTATACTCCGCCGTTTCTTATTTTACAACAAAAATGGCAGTGGAAATTAAAATAATGAGTATTAACATTCGAGGTATAAGATCCAAAATTAATCATCTTATAACACTCATTCACAAATATACACCTGATTTTATACTCATACAGGAAACTAACGTTAACACCGAAGAACAGGCATCATATATCACAACATGCTTAGGTCTAAGACACTCATGTTTTAGTCTTAGTACTCAACATATCGGATTGGGTACAGCAATAATACAGACATCGGACAGGTGGCAGATTATAGAGAAGGACAGGGACTGCCAGGGTAGTATAGCTATAGTACAGGTGAGAAATAACATAAATAAATACACAATTGTCAACATACACGCACCGCCTGACTACAGAAGTTCTTCTACCAAACACTGGAAAATTTATTATCACGCTCATATCGGGGTCTCAACATCATTCTAGGGGGTGATTTTAATTGCGTACTTTCGGCGCACGACCTTATAAATGGAGATGTAAGAATGCAAATTAGAAACACAACGGGGGAGGAGGAACATCAGTTAGACACATTGCAAACAGTTTTAGATACCATGGGCTAACAGACGCATACAGGCAGATGCATCCCCATGGAATAGATACAACACACACACAAACAATGCGCATAATAGAGCAGCGCGATTAGATAGAATTTATGCGCCCATAACACATCATATAACAAAAGTCAAACATTTACAGGTGGCACTTAACTTCACAGACCATAAGGCTGTAGTTGCAACAATAAACACAGTACAAGCAACACCACATCTTAGAAGATCTCCCCATTGGAAACTTAACAGCACACTTTTAAAAATTCAGGACTATATATATTGCATAACAAAACTGATCCTCACATACACAAGCGATATACCAGAGGGTAATGAGCGAGAACTCTGAGAAACACTTAAACAAACTATACGAGAGAGAGAACACAAACACTAGCAGCAGTAATACACAAGCAAAAACTACAACAAGAAAAAGTATTGGAAAATGCAATTAAGCTCTTACTACAGACAGACAAAAATTCACCACACATCATAGCATTACAGGAAGAATTAGATCTCCACAGACATAATAATCGATTTCAGGGGGCTTTACTGCGAACAAAGTTACAAACTATAACACAAGAGATACCGAGTAAACAATACCTAGCTTTAGAACAAAATACAGCGCAGCAGACAGATAGGCCAGATAATCGACAGGGAAGGAAATATACAAGTCGAGCGACAACCAATAGCCTTAACCTTTGAAGATTATTACAAGAACCTTTATACAGAGGAAAAGACACAGGCGCACGTGCAAGAACACTTTATGAAATTCACAAAAGAACTCAAAGAGGAACAGAAACTAACACTAGATACTGAATTAACACTAACAGATATAACACAAGCGGTTCAAGGAATGCAGAAGTGCAAATCGCCTGGCCCTGACGGTATTACCGCTGAATTCTATCAGTTTTTCTTTCCTCTTCTAGGTCTCCTTTTACTAGCAGTATTCTCTGAATCTTTCCACAAACATGAACTCCCATCCAGTTTCAACACGTCTTACATCACTCTTATTCCGAAGGAGAACACCGACAAGACACTTTTAAAGAATTACAGACCGATCTCGCTTTTACATGTAGACTACAAGATTTTAACAAAGACTTTGACGAATAAATTGAAACCAGTTACCGGCATCTCTCATTCATGAGGACCAGCAATGTAGTGTACAACACCGGAATATCCAGCAACACACACACTTCATAAGGGACACCATCAACTACACACATCTGAAAAACTGTCAGTCCTCAATTCTCTCTTTAGATCAAGAAAAAGCATTCGACAGAATATCTCACTCATACCTCCAGAAAACTCTCTCACACTGCAACGTGGGAAATTATTTTCGGACATGGGTCAAAATTTTATATTTGAAACCGGAAAGTCGGATTCTATTAAACCATACCCTAACCAATTCTTTCAGGTTGACTAGGTCAGTGAGACAGGGATGTCCCTTGTCCCCCATCACTGTACGTTGTCGCTCTAGAGCCACTTCTAGAAAAGATACGACAGGACGACAATGTCAGGGGTACATTCATACCAGGGAAGGGTGAACAAAAGCTGCGTGCTTATGCGGACGATACCATTTTCTTTCCAACAACTGAAAAATCTGTACAGATAATTTTGGAGACGTTCTCGTTTTTCGGCAAAGGGAGTGGGGCAAAATTAAACGTCCAAAAATCTACTATAATGGGCTTAGGCAAATGGAAACATAAGGCGGATTTTCCATTTCACTTAACATCAAACAATCTTATAAAACTGTACGGAATAATCTTCTCATGTCAACCAAATCAGACACACAAAGACACATGACAAAATCTAGAGAAGAAAATAACAGATATGTTACAGAGGTACAAATACAAAACAACTACCATATTTGGTAGAAGTACCATTGTTAATACATATATAATTCCAAAAATACTGTATCTGTGCACAGTCCTAGATCCTCCACGTCAGACTGTCACAAACATAAACAAAGAGATTAGACGCTTTGTGTTTGGCAACACCATCTACACTATCAAACATACTATACTCATGGAAGACAAAAAAGATGGAGGTATCGCCCTCTAAGACATAACAACCAAAATACAAGCACTTAGGATCAAACACGTAGCTGAAATCCTACAACACCCAGAAAAACACCCTTTAGCACACTATTACATTGGAATTAGGCTATCTTATTTATAACCTTTTAGGAATACATCCTCACATTACTTTGGAACTCTCCCAACGTTCTACAAAACATATATTTCAGCCATTAAAGGACACGAAAAATTACTACACAAGAAAACACATACAATCTACAGGCATTTAGTTAAATTACAAGCAACTCCGGTACATATCAGAATTAAAAGAGGACATAGATATTTCATAAAAGATTATACCGAAATTTTCTCTAATATTCACAACAAGCAGATTACTCCAAAAGCAAAGGAAATTACATATAGGCTTGTTTACAGCATGACCCCATCAACAGAGAGAACAGCAAAATTAAACAAACAAATACTACTGTGTCAGCTTTGTAGACGGAACGTCCAAGAATCAGAAGAGCACATCTATTACGAATGCAACACAATCATGCCAACAAGACATCTCCTACAAAACATCCTAAACACTCATACGAAATGCCAATGAGCTGTTTATTAGCTCGCTGTCTCAGCCTCAATGACAGATTTAACAGGAACATCCACATGATATGAACAATGAACAACATGACGTCCTTGACACTCCTCAATATTTATTATGGACGATTATCACAGCAGTTACATTCACACGTTCCCGTAGATGTGGGATGGCGTGTGATAAATATACAAAATACATATTCAAAGCTGCTGAGTAACGTTCATTACTTTGATGAGAGACAATCGTTTCATTTGCACAGTAATTCCTATCACAATGTCTGACTATGCTAAGGTCACACTTACGACTGTCTGCTCTTGACGTCGGGCGTGGAGCATCGCTGAGCCGCCATAAATTCGGTAAACTTTGAATGGCTATTCACTTAGCCGCACAACTGGACGAAACACTTTCGACTCTTGCTGGAGAATCACTGCACTAATGGCGTTGATAATCTTTCACGTCTTCAACACAGTTTCACGTCTTGTTTCTATCGAGACCCTGGCCTGACTCCGTCCAGCTGTCTCGTTTTCACGTGAACCACCCTATTCCGGTCACGTGATACGTAACTTTCTTGAATAGTCTCCCTTCACTATTCATCATCATCATGAGTTCAGAACTGACTTTACTTGATTTATCAGTGCGTGTTAGTTCATTGTTATAGCGTAAATTGCTCTCACTTTTCCTTCATCCTTCTTCCATGGTAAACCTACTCTTAATCTATAAGCTTAATGATGTATGTATACCTTATATTAACACATGGCAGAAACAAAGAACAGATGTTTACAAAGCAATCATGATAAATTCCATTCCTTACTCCACACAAGACATCCACACAAAGCTACTTGTTCTATTGGCAGAGTACAGAAATCTTATATGGCCATTAAGAAACAAAGTACTATACAATTACAGAACAATCAACAAAGAAATTGTCCAACAACTTTATCAACAAAAAGTCGCAAACATTCTAATCTTAGTCCCACAAGCGAAAATCTTGTAAAAGATTTGGCTAAAGACAGCACATATTACAGAAGAAACAAATAACTAGTTTTAAACAAAGGATACTACAACTGTAAATGTGTTTATTGATGGTATTAATAATCTTACAATTATATTATTATTATTAATAATACTATTATTATTACTGCTACTATTATTATAAATTTTCTCATTATTATATTTGAATGTGCAACATGAAATATGCCGGCTTCGTGGCTTAGAGGTTATGACTTTTCTCCGTAATCTCGTATACTCTCGTCGGTAACGTGATGACGGAGAGAATCAGCAGTGGTTCGAATCGCATCGGTAACTTACGGGCTATGTGAGCCGGCCGCCCAGAAAGCAATGGCAAACTACTGAGCGTAATCTTTCCAAGACATAAACATACAGCTGAAAGATGCTGGTGTTGACAACGATGTCCTGTAAACGATATGCTAAAAAAACATGAAATATATTGTGGATGGGTGTCAGTGCCGTTGGCAGTAACATATGTATGCGTCTGTGTGGGGATGCAGGTGTGTGTGTGTGTGTGTGTGTGTGTGTGTGTAGTGCATGCATTTGCACGCGCAAGTGTATGAGTGTGTGTGTATGTGTTTGTGTGTGTATGTGTTTGTGTGTGTATGTGTTTGTGTGTGTGTGTGTGTGTGTGTGTGTACGCGCGCGCGTGCGTGCGTGTAGCAGCCTTTAAACCACGGCGGTATCTCATGTATTAAAATGATGTTATATGGTAATGATATGTTTCAAAAGAAAAATATGCACCACCATGTATAAACAAATTGAATGAGCCCTTTAAGTACCCAGTAAGCGAAGGTTGCTTTTATTGGCCAGGTTTTAAGTCCTTCCCATTGTATATGAAAACCAGACACTATAACAACTTTGGACCAATTATCGCCCTGGGGACAGGCCATGGACTCTAATTGCTAGTAGTTAATCCCTGATTCTTGTTCCCCAAACAAAAGTTATCATGGACTAGAGCGTCACCCTGTAATTTGTCATCAGGCAACAACACCAACGACCTTCACCTCGGTAGCTAAGTGACCCAGAAATTACAAAGAAGCCACATTGTCACGAAAAAAAAACCACCGTGATTAACCAGTTGATGACAATATACGGATTCTGATTAAAAGGCCTGTTTTCAAGGCCACAACTGCTTTAACACAGACAGAGAAAAACAAGTTGGATTCAAGTTACAATCAGATGTCAACAATCCCAGGAAGGTTAAAAATAACAGCTGCAGATGTTTACGGGGAAGGGAAGTGAGTGAGATGAATCAATACGCCGCCTTTGACAGTTCACGAAATTGTGGCCAGGTGTTAATGACACGCAGCGGGCTTGTGTGGAGGTCAGGACAGGGGGGATAACTGTGAACAAGATCATATAACTCTTGTAGTAATTGAATCTAAGGGGAAGCACTGATGATGAAATGAATTATTGCCCCTGAATCCAGCTAGATTTGGAGGTCAAAACGTCAAGTAAACAATTCAGGGCTGATTGCCAAGTAAATATGACTTGGTGACGGCAGTGTAACTCGAACCGTTGATCTAGGCAGAAGTGCTGTGGCACTGCAGTTGTGAATTGGAATAATATCTACCGTGTGCGAATTAAATTAATTAATTTTACACGTGCCTGTCATGGCAATTGTAGATGTGATTTGGAAGAACTGTGCAGTGGCCTAAGGTTCCATCTGGTCGGGATGAAGAACACAGAATCATTGAAAAATCCGATCCCGGATAAAATTTTGGTGCAGGAGGATTGGCCAGCAACTTTCTCAATGGGTCTATGCTAGAAGAAGTTGATAAACATTGCTCGGTGGAGCTGAATGGTATAAGTATCCTACATGAGTTCATACCATTCGTTAACACACCTGTAGTGATGGATGTTCAGTCCACGTATTACTAGTTCAGTAGGAACTGATGTTCACATTAGATGAAACACAACATTAAAGTGTAGTTGTTCCACGTATCAAGGAAATCATAACCTTAAGACAAGATTTTAAATAATAAAGAAATCTATTGGAATATAGATACAATGACTGTTTAAGAGTGAAAACTATAGAACATTTCGCAGGAAGGAAAAACGTCATGGTCATAGGACAGTGTTCCATGTTTTTTTCACTGCGTAGGAATTATGAAGTCTGAGTTTCTATAAACTATTAGGAACAAGTTTTGTTAGGAACAAAAATAGTATCGTTCACGGATTATAGATTTGAATGGGAATAAGATTTCATGGTCATCAGAGCTCCCGGAGGAGGACCTGTCTGGAGAGAAGGACACGACTTCGGTGAGGTCCATTGTGCTGATTCTTATGATGTCGTGTAATCCTTGCCATGATGAGTGGACTCTGATCATGAACTTTGTAGTCTGACCTCCACATTTACATTAGAATACCCAACACACATTTTCTTCGCATACACGCCTCACGTACATTACACTTTTTCTTTTAATAAATTAAGCTTTATTGATTGTTGGAAGAATGAGTTGTTGAATATCTTGCGTTGGGGGAAGAATAAGAGGGGGCATAGTACGACAGTGAGAGAGAGAGAGATAGGAAAAGGTGTCCACGGGCTGATGGAGTGTGTTGGACGGAAGCTGGTGGATTCTCCAGGTTATTAGAAAGGGGGTAAAATATAATGTGGGTGTTGACTCCCCTCACTCCAGGGACGACACTTTAGATTAAGACACGACACACATTTTAATGGAAATGATAGTTTAAAGTTTATTGTCCAAGCGCGGGACATTTAATGTACTGCGGTCTCCAGAAAGCACGAGATTGTGTGTGTGTGTGTGTGTGTGTGTGTGAGAGAGAGAGAGAGAGAGAGAGGGGGGGGGGAGAGGGAGAGATGGACAGGTGTTTCATGCATTCCGCATGCGGAAGTGGAAGTGAAGCATATGCAAGGAATGTGTATCTACATGCACTATGCCATAAATGTCATATTATCATAACTGTATATATGTATGTATTTGTTTTATGCACAATGTTGCACTTAACACTAACAAACGTCAACACTCTGTAATATACACAAACAAAAGAAACACACACTACAACTTGTAAATATACATTGCTTTGTATGAAATAAAAGTTGAAAAAAGCAATAAAAAAAAATACTTGGCCTACTCGGGGTAACTCGAGTGATGGAATAAATCATTTTTTCCAATCTGTCATATTGATTTCGATCTCCACATCGAAGGGGTTCGATATCTAGATGACTGGGGCTCGAGCGCACCGCACCACACCCACACCCACACACACACACACACACACACACACACACACACACACACACACACACACACACACACACTGGGACTCGAACCCAGTTGCCCGGCGACTAGTTGGTCTACTTATCTATATATGTATTCCACATGCCCGGGGCTTGTCTCGATGTCCGCCCCGCCCGCCCGCCCGCCCCCGGATGTGACAACAGGAAGTAGTCAACAGGACAACCAGACCCAAGAAAATACCCGCCAATATTTTGAAAATGAGGTCGGAAAAGGATCCGGTTTTGTGACGTCAGAGCATAGGATCATGACTTTTGTATAGTAAAAAATGACATCACCAGAAGGATCCGGATCCTTAGTTAGGTATTAGTTACAAAAGTCCCTTACTACTCTAATGTACTGTCAGCTACTTCTTTCTGTTGTCTGGTGTGCTCACATGTACATTGTTGGTTGGACAATATATTGTCTAGTGTGATCTCATCTACTTCTTTGTGTTGTTTGGCTGTATGTCAACTTCTTTCTGCTGTGCTTGTTTGCTATGCGATATTTTATCTATTACTAGCTGACCCTGCCCGGCTTCGCCCAGACCCTGGTGGGGAGCATCTCATTTAATTCATATAAGTAGTCATATAAGTTCCCGTTCCCGTTACCGACTATCTGTCTGTCTGTCTGTCTGTCTGTCTGTCTGTCTGACCCGGCCCGACATCGCCCAGCTCCTGGTGTGAAGCATCTCATTTAATTTATATAAGTAGTCATATAAGTTCTCGTTCCCGATGTTATCGCGGACCTCAGAGAGAAGTGTCTATGTAGAAGACCATTTCCTGGACGTACGTATTTTGGGAGGGGGAGGAGGGAGGAGGGAGGAGGAGGAAGAAGAAAAAAAAACTACGACAGTTGGCATCTCTGGAATGAAAGGAAGGCGTGTAGAAAATTTCATCTCAATCGGATGGGCCGTTCGCGAGCGTATAAAGGACATACGGAGATACATAAATACATACAGAGATACGCACATACGCACATCCTTTTTTATATATAAGAAGATATGGCGTGTCCTCATATATTTACTTCTTTCTATTGTATAGTTTCTAGACAGTTTTCTCCATTCCTCTACGTTTATTACAACTGACTCTCTCTCTCTCTCTCTCTCTCTCTCTCTCTCTCTCTCTCTCTCTCTCTCTCTCTCTCTCTCACTCTCTCTCTCTTTCTCAATCTCTCTCTCACCCACCTACCCACTCTTATCGCCGTACTTCCCCCCCCCCCCCCCCCCCTTTGCAAATACAAATTAGGACAAACAAAAACATTTATTCAGAAACACACTTTTCAAAACGTAGATATGTCATTTAAAATGTCATATTGTATTGAATATCACAATAAATTTTAAACAGGTGAAGAAACATGTTGACTAATAATATTTGTGGCATTAATGAAATGATTGTACAGGGGAAATAATCAGTTCAAGCACATTAAGATACATACATTGCGAGATGTGGATTGCGGGCTCTTGATTTCAGTGTAGTTAGGTTGAAGGCAGAGTGAAGTGAGAGATCGTACAATGTAGTACTACTTTTAGTCCGATGTGGAGGAAAATAGTACCTTATAGTTTTATATCTCTCTGTCATTGGGTGTCGAGGGAAATAGTGCCTTACAGTTGTGTATCTGTCTATCCTAGGGTGTGGAGGTAAATAGTGCCTTATAATTTTGTATCTTTCAATATAGGGGGTGGAGGAAAATAATAAGACTCAAGAATCTTCTCACGCTGTCTTCCTATATCTCTTTAAAAAAAAGTTGCTTAAAAGTCGACAGTGTCGACTTCATTGCGCCGGATTTTATCCCATATGGCTCGGTCTCTTTCTGCAGCGCGGAAAGCGTCGCACAAAGCACGAACTCTGTAGCTCTAGAGACGACCCACAGGAGTCTCCGAAAAATTTCACTCGTGAACCGAAGGACGCGGCCTGGAATCGAACCCACAACCTTCGGAGCCCGAGTCAAACGACCACTTCGCCACGGAGACTCCCTTTCCTATATCTTATATATCCTATATAACTCTCTTCCTATATCTCTCTTTCCGCAAATCATCTCGGTTGTCACAACATGTTCCAGTTTTAGTCTACTCATAAAGTGGTCAAAAAAAAAAAAAAAAAAGATTATTGCCTCTTTTTGATGTTTGTGATAAGCTGTCTTTGCGACTCAGCTTCCCTTTACACGCCCTGATTGCTCATTTTGACTGTCCAATTAATTTTCAGCTTTCTACTGTAAAACCACACCTCCATGGTTTCCTGGGATTCTTTCGCCTGTTTACTAATTGTCCAGGATTCGCAGCCGTATGTTAAAACTGGTTGTATGTAACATGCAGGAACTGTTTTTTTTCTTCTAATTTTTAAGGACAGTGACTTTTTGCACAAAACTTTCTTCATTTGATAGAATGCAGTTTTTGCATGTCCTATCCTGTTCTTTATCTCTGTGATGCATCTTCCATCTGATGTTATCCATGTGTCTAGATATCTGAATTTCTGCACTTGCCCCATAATAACATCACCTTCTTTAACTGCACATTTAGGCACAATCTGTTTCTTTGATATCACCATGACATCCGTATTTATATTATTAAGCAAATTCAGTGCTAAACAAAATGTAGGTTTGGACCAAGCAAAAATGGATAACGGGAAATGAGAAGTAAGGGTTGTCACAATGTGACTAAATGGTTGTTAATATCGTAGTCGTTGTATTATATATTAAATTAAAGGGGGTTGCATAAGGAAAACTACTGTATATAACCCCATGGCAGATACGGGAAGTCGCTTAAGACTATTAATCATCCCATGGAATAGAATCAGCGAAGTATTTGAGTACTTTGATAATAACAGACGAAATAAGTTACACGCAAAATATCCCGGGAAAATGCAGCATTTGACAAGATGAAGAATATTCCCGTGCATTGTGTCTTTGTCAACTGAGATGAGAAAGAGAGCTCTTATGAGCTATATCAAGATAATCCTGAAGTATGGAAGTCAGTCATGGACATTTAGTCATCTGTTTGCGGAAGATTAATAGATAGTGTTTAAAAAAAATGAAAACATGAATGGGTTATTGAAAAGAATGTAATGGAGATATCTTGAAAGAAGGTGACTCGGAAAGAGACCTGGTTACTTGCATAAAAAGAACATTCATAAGAGAAGGGAACATTTGGAGTAAGTTGTGACAACGTGAAAGTTGACGGGAAGAGTGGCAGAAAGGTGTGACCCGATTTATTTTTTTTGGGTGGGGGGGGGGGGGGGAGAATAAATGAGATTGGTGTATTTAAGCATTTGATTTCTTTCGAAATGCTTTTAATTTTTGTCCACGTCGGATTTTTTATGAAGTGCAGAATTAGAAAATGGCGGGTGGCTTGTTGCTGGCATTTAGGCGGCGGTCTTATGCGGTGATACGTGTGCGGGCTGCTTGTGTTTCTCGGCAAAGCTATCCTCTTCGACAATGAACTGCAAATTTAATCGAAGGACGGCTTTCTGTCTGCGCTTTGGCGATTTGGTTTTGTCGAAGTTTTTGTTTCCTTCACAAGTTCACACGGAACATTAATACACATTTTATGTAGCTTTCACCGGTCTCTGTGGCTAAGGGTTTGCGAACGCGGTTTGTGAGCCCGTATACCCGGGTTCGAAACACGGCGGTGCTGGTTTTTTCGAAAAAGGTATAGGGGCCGGTCGTTCAGAAAGCAATGGCAAACTACTGAACGTAACTACTTGCCTAGTACATCAACAGCAGCTGAAAATGCTGGTGTTGACTGCAACGTCCCGTAAGGGATACGCAACACACATGTAGCTTTCGCTGGCACAGGAGGTTAGCAATTATGGGGCGACGTGGACGCAGAGGTGTTTCCAATGTACCAGGGCCAGGTTCTGTACTGGCCAAGACATACTAACACGTCCTAGTCGTGCGTCCTGGGCAACAGGTCCATTCGGGGTTCGTGGCTAACGTAGTAGGATCGCTGATTCTTCCGAAGTCGGAGAAGTGTCTGCTTGCACGGCGAGGAACCACCAGTCTGCACACCAATAAGCCAGACATGGGACAACGAATACTCTCGGAAACCTCAGTCCGATATGACATCACACTGATGTTGGATAATAGGATGCCTTCATCCGACATACAGAACTTCACGCTGGAGTTCACAGCCAGCGAACGCAAGCAAGCAGCATGGGGCGACGTTTGCTAAGACATTGGAACCGTACAACTACTACAACTAGTGTAGCCAAACAACTATTTGTTTCTCCATCAACTGGCAAGCCAACATAAGTATTTAAATCCTCCACACAATGAAACGACAGCCGCGCTAGTTCAATAGCTAACATGTTCACATTCCGGCCTGGTTGTAATGTATTAGAATCACCTCCAAGGCGCGATTTTATTTAAACAATTTATCTGGTTCAAATACTTCCCAATTAAATACGTAAATACGTAACTGTATCTGCAACTGTGTAAACATTAAGCTCGAATATATGAACACTGAGATATTTTCTGTCCACTCCAGTTATATAAACAGTCAACACATTCAATCTATTTTTCAATTATATCAAGATCGAAGCTTTCCCGTCTTTGTCTATGTAAACAACCAGCTTTTCCCATCTACATCCAAATGTATAAACATCCAGCTTTTTCTATGTACTATAAAACTAAGTAAAGACTGAACTCTTTAACCCTCACCCACTCCCCATTCTTCAATTTCTCCTCTTCCTCCGCCTTGTTCTTCTTCCTCTTTTTCATCTTCTCCTCCTCTTCCTCCTCCTCCTCCTCCTCCTCCTCCTCCTCCTCCTCCTCCTTCTTCTTCTTCTTCTTCTTCTTCTTCTTCTTCTTCTTCTTCTTCTTCTTCTTCTTCTTCTTCTTCTTCTTCTTCTTCTTCTTCTTCTTCTTCTTCTTCTTCTTCTTCGTCTTCTTCTACTACTACTCCTCCCTCCTCCTTCTTCTTCTACTCCGTTTGCTACCTTTTCTCTCTTCCTCCTCCTTCTTCTCCCCCTCATCATTCTTCCTCTTGTTTTCCCTTCTCCTTCTTTTTCTCCCCTCCCCTCCTTCATCGTTTTCATTCTTTTTCTTCTCCCCCTCCTCCTTCTTCTTCTCTTCCTCCTCCTACTTCCCCCAACGTTTCTTTCTTCTCATCTTCTTCTTCTTCTTCTTCTTCTTCTTCTTCTCTTCTTCTTCTTCTTCTTCTTCTTCTTCTTCTTCTTCTTCTTCTTCTTCTTCTTCTTCTTCTTCTTCTTCTTCTTCTTCTTCTTCTTGCCCTCCTCCTTTCCCCTCTCCCCTTCTTCTTCTCTCCTCATGCAATTTCTTCTTCTTCCCCTCTCCTCCTTCCACTTCACAAATCCGCATATAACACCCCCACCTCCCTTCCATCATCTTCTCCAGTTACCGTTCTATAAATCACACGGACGTTTCCATCCGATGTCTGGGGCAGGTGTATAAGCGGGTAGCTCTAGCATGAGTGACAGCTGCTTCCGATACAGTGGATGATGGAGTGCTCCTGTTCAATCTGTGATTCAACGACGTCGCCGGGTCAGAGATGCCATCTTGGGTAATCACAGACGCAGCTAAACCGGATATCGATCCGATTTCGAAAGATCGGAGTTGTGAAGTCCTGTTAGATAAATAATCGTCACTACTCGGTGCGTTCTCTAAATCTCCAGATTCCGAATGTGTGCCATGCAAACATCCAATATCGGAATCCTTTGCGTCTGGGTAGATAATTTTACAGACGTTAGGAAGTGGCTTTAACTTATTTGACAGTAGCTGCTGTTGACGATGACCTGATGTTTGTAGATTCGTATAACATTTCCCTTCTTCGGAATTTGCAGCAGAAGAAGTAGAGTCTAAGCGGCAACTATCGTACTTTGAATCATCGTTGTTTCTTCCAGGCGACTGCACAGACTTCCCATTATCGATTCGGGAATCGATTGGCCTAGCTAAGAGAACTAAATTAGTGTTACCTTTATCATCACGACCTGCGCGTGCTCTAGTGGCTGGTAAACTTGGCGTCGGTAGGCCTGAAGAAGACTTTCCAGTAAATCCAATTTCCGCGGCGGTGTCGACAGAGTTGAATGCTGGCTGGGACACAAGAGAAGGGGATATCTGTCGCATTTTGACAGCTTCTTCGTAAGCTGGAGGTGATGATGGCGTTGAAGGGGGCGTTGATGTTCTAGGAAATATGCTTCTGCTTACGTTGTAATATTCGGAATTCGATGATGTTGGATGGGGGTTTACTTCTGGGGGTATGATTGAAATATTTGATGCAGATTCTACCGATGATTCGTCTCCGAGTAATGATGGCAAGTGGTTGAGTATATCTTGTCCTGTGGAGTTTGAAACTGGCACACTTTTAGACCTGGTCAAGAGTGAAATGGTATGTTCGTTTTGCAGCTTAGGTTTCAGTGATGTAATAATGCGTACACCTAGATCATTGCATCGTGCATCCTCCAACCTGGGTTTGAGCCCAGCGCAAGATGATGCCCCATCCGAGAAAACCAAGTTGATGTTTGACGATTCTATAGAATGATAATAACATACAGATGCAGTATTCGTGCCGTTTGATATATCAATGGAACAATTATCCCGCCTAATATTTTCGTTGCTTAAGATCCCTGCTATATTACAGTGGGACAGACTTATAGTCGTTTTTGTTTGATGTCTGCCTCTTTCTCTCATCAGTTGTCGAACATGATAACGAAACGATCCAGACCGTAACGAAGGATCCGTGGGCTCAAAGTTTTCTAACACATTACAGCTCTTAAACTTCTTTACCTGGTTCATCATTACAGTGGGGGTTGCACACCGCCAAGTAGATCTTCCAGCTAAAGTAGCATTAGTGAAACTTCTTGGAAATTTTGACGGGTACGTTTTGATAGCCCCATAATCTCTTCTATGCTGCTCGTGTATGTCTACCAGCATAGCTTCCGAATAGCTAGGAACTATAACGTTATTGTTATATATACTCATTTCAAACTCTGTACTGTTCATTGTGCTTGCCCTACTTATCAAACCAGGACAGTGTTCCGAACCTAAATAATTTGACCCAAATAACTTATGAATATGGTAATGCAAATGGGCGGTCTTGAACTCAATAATGGCTCTAAGAGGCCAAGACAGAAGAATAAGAGAAGCTACCCAGAATACAGCGCGCGAAACGTACCAGGGTAAATTGTTTGGATCCTTGAACGCAATAACGTATTCCTTGAAATCCATATTAATTAAATCCATTCCTTCGCGCCCTTCCATGTAATCGTCCTTGGTTTCATGCTCTTGAAAAAACTGCGACCTCTGTTCTTCAAATTCGTATTCTGTGTCCAAGTTTGCAAATGAAAACCCTTTGCTGATCTTAATCTTGATGGCTGGGTAGTTTTCTAGATCAGACAGAGGTCGCGAGATGTCCTTGACTCCACAGCGGGTGAAGTTGAAGGCTGCCCCTGCCGTATTTGAATCCACTCTTTCGTAATATACCTGTAGAAAGTAATTATCGTGTTAATAAGAGACATAAAGTCACAGACATTGAAAGACATTCATAAGAACAGGAAAGAAGTAGAGATCATAAAGTGCCTGGTTGGTCTCGCGAATAGATGTGGAATGCATGAGGAAACCGCCACATTATATGCCCAAGCTTTCATGAACCAAAAGTAGATCAGACGCAGAAACAGGATCAGAACACCAAGAACCAAGATCTACGGAGATACATGAACGCCTAAGTCATGTGACAAGAGACATGATGATGATGATTTAAGGACAATCTGTTGTGGACAGACAATGTTGGAGATACATTGCAGCCAACCGTCATGTGGAGATGGCATCTGACTGATTGATTGTTGTAGTCTATACATGCAGTTAAGGTAGAGAAATTTGAAGTTTTCAATCCAAAGCTGAATGTGTCACCTGGGATGGGTTGAAAATGATTTTTGTACCAACTTCCTCTTCTTCTTTTGTCCTACTATTGTTGCCGCGAAGCGTCGCAAAGAGGGGGTAGATGCAATTTTCTGGTTTTCGTTTGTCTTGATACTTGATCTAAAGTTATATGTCATTTCTTTAATGTCTCTTTTACTCCATCTAGCCGTCTCTTCATGGACCATTCTCTCATCTTGTATCCCGGTGTTCTCACATAGAACTCTTTAGAAACTAATTTATCTAGTTCAGTTCTAAGTAATTTTCAGAGCCATGTAATTCTCTGATGTTCTATTAAATCAGTAATCGTTTGCATCTCTACACTCATTCTTAGTTTCACATTTACCTCTCTATTTCTTCTCATTTTCCAGCTGCTTTTCTTATGCATCTAATTTCACATAATATGATAATAAGCCAGTGTATGACTAGGACGGTCACTGTCTAGCTTTGGTAACACGGCATTGATACGAATAAAACATCTATCAGCTTATTTTTTAATGCATGTTGATATTTGGATGTTCATCCATTTGATACAATCTACCTATCTAATTCTTGGTCTTCCTTTAGATCTATATTCATAGTTCATATGAGACTATTGTCAACTCTCTTTCTCGCCGAGACTTCAAAATGAAACGAGATCAAACGCAGAATAGTTCTACCTTGTTTATATTTAACAAATTAGTTGCATGTCCTTCACAGTACGTTGCAATCAATTCCAACATTTATTGTCTACTTGTAATTTACTAGACAATTTCTAGTCCACTAGTCAGATACGATATGATGACCAAGCTACGGTATGATAGTAGACGGTACTACCTGCTTTCTGTTAGCGCCGAATGTTGGGCGGCGCTTACCAAACCCGACTCCCCACATTGTGTCAATGGCTTCGGGTGGAGGATCGCAACTGGAAGGATACAAGCCTTACCCTAGTGCGAGGAAATGCAATCTAAAAACTAAATGTCATGGCAGGACATAACACACCAGTTGGTCGGCAACTTGTCTAAAATCAAAGCTCCAACAGGCGGGGAATTAGAGCTTTGCTTTGCTGATCCGGCAACTTCTGCAGCTGGTTTTATTCCAGATGTATTGGTTTTTCCTTTCTTCTGGAGTAAACTAGACAGACCGAGAGAGGGATCCTGCTGCATGGACAACACATGGTTTCTACAATTCAGCCCAGGTGTAGTGCTTTAGAGAGATTATGCATTTTTTAAAGCACAACTATCACATGCAAAGACAACAAATTGCCAGTGTAGGCAATGTTTAGGCCACCCTAAATGACACTGGTACCGAATAATTTTCAGAATTATCTTACATTTGTCTGGAATTGAAAGGTGGCGAGGAAGGGCACTGACCTTATCACCACCACTACTACCATCACTACCATCATTGCCACCAAAACCACCAGCAACAACAACAACATCGCCGTCACTTGCACCACCACAACCACCACTAAAATCACCACCGCTACTAACACCACTCAAAGTTAGTTGCATATCATTTACAGGACGTCGCAGTCAACCTTAGTGGCTGTTTCTGATCTCTTGGCAAGTTTACGTTCAGTAGTTTGCCATTGCTTTCTAATCGACCGGCACCCATACCATTTCCTAAAAAGCCAACGCAAGGTGGTCTGCTTCTGAATCACTCGCAGCTGTGTTTCGAACGTGGGTATGTGAGATTACGAACTGCGTCAGAATACCCTCCGCCACGGAGCCGGCTACTTCACCACTACTATAAATAACATCACTACCATCATCACCAACAACAACAACAACAACAACGAAGCTGCGGCGAAAAAAACAACAACAACACCAAAACCAACTGTAGTGGCAAAAAAAACAACCACCATCAGTAACAACAACAACAGCAACAAAAATAACAGCAACCTGTGTGGATGTGAAGGCGTCGCCGTTTCGGTATCTCAAGACTTGGCGAGTTCTCCTGACGTAGTGGTAGCAGGTAGCTTTCCACCAGATGACGGGGAGGGCTACCTGCATCTTCCGGATAGTATTGTACACTGTGGCGATATCACACTGTAAACATATACACACAACGTTTAACGTAGTCATTTTATTGTATACACACACACACTCATACACATCGTTCAATGTAGTCTTCACACTGTAAATATATACTTATAACGTTCAACGTAATCTCCAAACTGTAAATATGTATACACACAACATTCAACGTAATCTCCAATCTGTAAATATGTATACACAAAACACGTTCAACGTAATCTTCAGAATTTCGCTAGGTGGCTAAGTGGATCATGTCAAGATCCCTGTCAGACCAGGGTTCGACGCCTCGTTTGTCGTCCGCTAAATGAGAGAAAGACTGGCCACCTATGTATCTGTGCATTCAAACCTTCGAAATGTGACGGTCCTATCCTAGGACATCTTAAACCCGTAGCATAGTTTGTTTGTGTGTTTATTTGTTTATTTTACAAGGTGCAGACTTTATTGAGTAGTGAATGTATATGTCTGTTGTTGAGCACTGTGTTGAATCTTGTATGTACATATTTACAGTGGGGACTATTTTGAAAGTTGTGCGTGTTTATTTACAGTATGAAGACTAAGCTGAACCTTGTGTGTGTGTGTGTGTGTGTGTGTGTGTGTGTGTGTGTGTGTGTGTGTGTGTGTGTGTTTGTGTGCGCGTGTGTGTGTGTGCTTACAGTAAGAAAATTACACTGAACGTTATGTGAATATATTTACAGCATTTACAATTTACTTATATATTTACAGTATTAAGATTACGTTGAACGATCTATATATATTTACAGTATGAGATTACGTTGAACGATATGTATATATTTAAAGTATAAGATTATGTTGAACGATGTGTATATATTTACAGTATTAAGATTACATTGAAGGATACGTGTATATCTTTCTTCTTATTCCTTTTCCTCTTCCTCCTTCTTGAGATCGCTGACGTTGTTGATTACACATCAGGCGATTTTATAATCTTTAACTCCACCAGTGTTTGCCGGTCCTCTTTAGCTCAATACAGCTCGGAGTTTAGCGTTGATCCAACGGACCAGTAGGTATATCTTTCTTAGCTCACGTACAAAGAACGCATATATGCAGAATATCTTCAACAGAGCCCACTCCGTGGCGAAAGGATAACGAATACAATTCGTAATCCCGCATACAGAGTTCGAAACACAGCTGTCGGCGATTTGAAGGCAGATCGCCTTGAGTTGGTTTCCATATAGGTATTAGTGCTGGTTGTTAGAAAGCAATGGCAAACTGCTGAACGTAAACTTGCCCAGGAATCACAGAAAGCCAAAAAATGCTGTGGTTGACTGTGACGAAACGCGTTTATCTGTCTTGGGTCGTCAAGATCTCGCACTATTTTGGCGCGTCATCGGGGACTTTCCCAGCTAAAAATAGACTGAGGGAAGCCGATGGAGGACTTATTATCTAGAATCGTCTCGAAACACCGGAATTCGAGTAACCCGTGATGCTGGGTATCGCTCTAACTTCCCGTGCAGAGAGATCTAGAAACTCTAGGCGGGGAATGACGTTTTCCCGAGAAAGTATCTTTTCTCAAGAAGCACTCGCTTCTTGTGCGCATTGAGTTGGCACGAAGCGGGAAATTGGCTAAAGCAGTGATTCACTTACTTTTGTTCGAAGAGAACAGACGCTGGCCTGAGTGTGAGCCATTTTTGTGTTGCGTCTCACCTCAACCATGATTCGGCTGACTGTTATGAAAAGGCAGCTGAGAAGCCCTTGAACAGTTCGGAAGCTGACTGGAGAGCTGGTTTCACCATCCAGGAGTTTGCCTGTTGAGGAACCAGTCAACTATAATTGTTGTTGGCAGGAAACCACTTCGTGTGACAGAGCGAAGGGTTCAGTTCTTTACTTATCACGCCAGACTCCATCACACCAGGTACCCAATGTGATTCACCATGCGTGAAGGTTGCTTCAAGACATACAACTGCCCTGAAGGTGCACGTGTGGGAAGAGATGGTTTGTGATCGTTTTCAAATAGAAGATACTCTGTTTTTGCCAGGAACATTTCAGCATGTTGAGTAATCATGCTCGACAGGGAACACCGGTCCGTCTGGTTTGACGGGGGTTCTGCCTAAACGCAGAAGTAACTAATCTTCAGACACTTGAATGGTTCTTTGGACAGCTCGAGTGGCAGGTCTTGAGAAGAACTACACCAGCATTGATGTGTGTCAAGTGTAACACGGTGGAAGGGACTATGGGATTATAGTCCAACCTGAATTGTTTCCGTAAAATAGATGTCTGATTCTATTAATGTACTGTTACCGTATCCAGATTATCAACTGTGTTCTAGAAGGACTCAGTAACTTTTCAGTAGCCATATCTGATCCTACAAAGTGTGACTGTAAGAGACCATTGAATTGGTCAATGCCATATCGGTTCTGCAGTGGGACTGTGCTATGAGTGACAGACCATTCGGTTGGTCAGTGACTATTTAGTTCATCGAAGTAACCAATACTTGGAGCCAAGTCCAGGAAGATTGTCTCCAACTCGGTTGTGTTCGAGAACTGTATTACCAGTGACTCCGTGGGAGTGTTATAGATGCAGTTGGTCCAGTGAAGTGTGGTCCAGCAGTGATTCTATTGTTGTGGTTCCACGTTCGGGAGACGGAGTGGTCTCCAAGGTTCTAGTCATCTCACTGGAAGGAAGCCGGGTGAGTGGCGGACCGACTGGACGGGACATCTGCATCCACTCTACTTCTCAACTCGATGAAGACACCTACATCTCTAAGTCTTTCTCTACTCTATCTTCTATTTGTGTAAATAGATTCTTCTATCAGGATGTTCATTTCAGTTCTATATTCTCAAGGGTAGAATAAACTTTATGTAAGTTGACTTGCTCTTTGTATAATGATTGAGTGTGGTCTCGGACGATGCCTAAATGTTCATTGTTCAACAGGTGTAGGTAGTTAGTAGGGGTCTAGAATCTGGAGGGGTGTGTAGACGTAACTAAATAACCTGAGATCAACCACAGAGAAAAAAAGTGTATCTGCTCGTCCAACCCCTGGGGCTAGAATACACGGGAGTGCTAGAGACACCTCGGGTGTGGTTCACTCTCACTACCCAAGGTGAACCCGAAACACTCCGTTACAGAGTGGGGGCCCGTCCGGGATTATTCCAAGATCTTTGTGTGTTGTAGACCTCTCACATAGGGATAGGGACTTTGTCTTTATCCTCTACTACAGTCTACATAAGATTCTACTACTTCTACCTATTTCCTAACTGTCTGACGGACATTTGTGTTGTGGTGATTAGTTAGTACTATTGATTATTGATTCATTGTATTGCTTCACCCACACATACTTGAGTACCCACCTATCATAGTCAACATGTCTACCCAAGAGATAGACTTGGACAAAGTTCAGGAAACTGGACGTAAGTCTGGTCTTGAAGGAGATGCTTTGAAATCCTATGTCCAAAAGGTGGAAAGAAATTTTCGCCAAGAGGAAAGAGAGAGGAGGAGAGCAGAAAGAGAACTGGAAGCCAGTAAAGTGGCTCTTGAGGAAAAGAGGATAGCGGCTGATACTGAAATGAAACGGCTTGAGTTGGAAGCCGAGAAAGAAAAACGTGACCATGAGTATCGAATGAAGCTACTTGAGGCACAGGTGCCTGCTACAGGTGTAACTGATGGAGCTATGGGAGGAGGTGTACCTCCTGGCTCAGAGTCAACCAGTAGACGTGACTACCAGGCTATGAAATGGCCTTTACAGCCGTTCGAACCCGAGAAGGAACGGATAGACCAATACTTAGAGAAGTATGAAGCCATGTCTATTGCCATGGGTCTAGACAAACAGAAATGGTGTTTGAAACTCTCCCAGGGACTCCGTGCCGAAGGTTATGAGGTGTATGCACGCTTACCACCGGGTTTACAGAATGATTACCCGGCATTGAAAGCGGCTCTCTTGAAGAGATTCGCGATCACAGCGCACTCATACCGAAGGAAGTTTCGAACGGCGAAGCGAGAACCTGGTGAACTGTTTTCAGCATACAGTGTGAGATTGAACTCATACCTTCTTAAATGGATGGCCTTGGCCGGATTTAAGGAGGAGTATGAAAGTTTGCGTGAGTTGATGGTTGTAGATCAGATGCGAATGCAAATGTCTAAACCCTTGCGAAACTTCTTAGGTGAGAATGGGGCTGAGAGATTGGATATAGTCACCAAGTTAGCCGAAAGATACGTTGAAGTCTATGGCGAGACTGGGGACACCAGTCCAACAGATCCGAGATCGAAAGATCCGGATCAAGGTAAGTCAAAGAAGAAGTCAAAGAAGACCAAAGGTTCTGAGGAACCAAAGAAACAGGTAGGCTCTTTAGAGAAGATCTCTAACGTCAACCAAGGTAAGAATAGCCCACCTAGTTCTCCAAAGAGGAAGTGGAGTGAACGATGGTGCAAATTCTGCAAGTCCAGCACTCACAATACGAGTGAGTGTAAGAGTAAGCCCAAGGACTTTCACTTTGCTTGTCTTGCAGAGGTTAGGGATAGATCGTGCAGGAAAGTGAAGTCGGTTGATGGGAATGGAGAAACTAGACGACCTCCAGTGGTTGAGAGAGTAGAAGTGAATGGGCAACAGGTGTCGTGCCTCTACGACACGGGATTGCAATTTTCAGCTGTAATTGCATCCCACCTGACAGGCCCAGAGCAACTCACCGGGGAAATGACGGAGATACAGCCAGCCAGTAGGAGTGCTGTAGCGCTACGTTGCCCGATTGCCAATGTGGAGATTCGGAGCAAGTACGTTACTGGACGCATTCAGGCGGCAGTCGTACCGGATCCTCTCTATCCCCTAATTCTAGGCCGGAAGTACGTGTTTCTGGGCGAACCAGAACACCCTAGCATCCATAAGTCTAGGCAGGTCAGAGATACAGAGGAAGAGGGTCTCGAAAAGGTACGTCTCCGAAATCCTCACCCGGATAGAATGAGTCATGCTCGGAGCAAGGATGCGACGGAGTGTCCTTGTTCGGAATGGTTGCCCAACAATGAAAACCCGTTAACTCAGGGTAAGTTCAACTCTGATAACCAGTCAGAGTTAATTCAGACTGGAACAGAGAAAAGGCAGAGGGAACGTAAGTTGGTTCCTGAGAGCTTCAGAGCTAATCTGCTGCGAACGGTACATGTCAGGTCCCCAACCGGACATCTGACTGTAGGGACAACCAGTAAATGTCTATCCCGGTACTATTGGTGGCCGGGAATGACAGGCGACGTGCGCAGGTATATTAGGTCTTGTCCGGAGTGCCGTAAATGCACACCTGAGAAACGGACGAAGACGAAGATATCCTTAGAGGTTGGAGACCGAGTTCTAGTACTCCTCCCAATCGAGGGGAACGAATTCGAAATCGGGTGGCAGGCTATGGAGTGGTGATCCTGGGAAAGTCTACTACTTTCCATTCCAGTCTCCTCATGCGCTATGAGGGGAAGCCCGATGATAAGTCCACCAGCTCAAGGGCGCAGAGATTCGCTGAAATAACGGTTCGGGGTTCAGGTCAGGTAGCGGAAAGCCTGTCACACCATAGGCAGTCCTATATGGATGTGCAGGTACCTTCTTCGGTTCAGCCCGGTGCTCGGGGGAACATGACCGTCCAAAGGAACACCCGCAGTGCTAACTACACTGAGAACCGTGGTCGAAAGAGGTGGGTTGTGTCGGAACGAACACAGACCCTTGGTCCCTCAATCCGACCGACTGCCGTCCAGCTGGGTCCTCGAAAGGGGAAGCTGGAGTTGCAGAAGTCCAGTAAACTCTGGCAGGAACGATCGTTAAATCAGGTCGAGACGGGAGCTCTGGTCCGCAGGACACTGCGAGATGCCCGATCGCAGTAGCGGAGTAGGCGTTGATCACCCGTGATACTGAATAGCTTGTCACCCCACTGAATGTGGTAAAAGTATTCTATACAATATTGACGGGTTAGACTTCCTCACCCGCCATCCGGTCTCTTAGAAAGAAGAACGAACGACATAGACAGCTTCTGCGTAGAAGTGGAACGACGGGGTCGATCCTCTTAAAGTGGGGGCCTATGTGACGAAACGCGTTTATCTGTCTTGGGTCGTCAAGATCTCGCACTATTTTGGCGCGTCATCGGGGACTTTCCCAGCTAAAAATAGACTGAGGGAAGCCGATGGAGGACTTATTATCTAGAATCGTCTCGAAACACCGGAATTCGAGTAACCCGTGATGCTGGGTATCGCTCTAACTTCCCGTGCAGAGAGATCTAGAAACTCTAGGCGGGGAATGACGTTTTCCCGAGAAAGTATCTTTTCTCAAGAAGCACTCGCTTCTTGTGCGCATTGAGTTGGCACGAAGCGGGAAATTGGCTAAAGCAGTGATTCACTTACTTTTGTTCGAAGAGAACAGACGCTGGCCTGAGTGTGAGCCATTTTTGTGTTGCGTCTCACCTCAACCATGATTCGGCTGACTGTTATGAAAAGGCAGCTGAGAAGCCCTTGAACAGTTCGGAAGCTGACTGGAGAGCTGGTTTCACCATCCAGGAGTTTGCCTGTTGAGGAACCAGTCAACTATAATTGTTGTTGGCAGGAAACCACTTCGTGTGACAGAGCGAAGGGTTCAGTTCTTTACTTATCACGCCAGACTCCATCACACCAGGTACCCAATGTGATTCACCATGCGTGAAGGTTGCTTCAAGACATACAACTGCCCTGAAGGTGCACGTGTGGGAAGAGATGGTTTGTGATCGTTTTCAAATAGAAGATACTCTGTTTTTGCCAGGAACATTTCAGCATGTTGAGTAATCATGCTCGACAGGGAACACCGGTCCGTCTGGTTTGACGGGGGTTCTGCCTAAACGCAGAAGTAACTAATCTTCAGACACTTGAATGGTTCTTTGGACAGCTCGAGTGGCAGGTCTTGAGAAGAACTACACCAGCATTGATGTGTGTCAAGTGTAACACGGTGGAAGGGACTATGGGATTATAGTCCAACCTGAATTGTTTCCGTAAAATAGATGTCTGATTCTATTAATGTACTGTTACCGTATCCAGATTATCAACTGTGTTCTAGAAGGACTCAGTAACTTTTCAGTAGCCATATCTGATCCTACAAAGTGTGACTGTAAGAGACCATTGAATTGGTCAATGCCATATCGGTTCTGCAGTGGGACTGTGCTATGAGTGACAGACCATTCGGTTGGTCAGTGACTATTTAGTTCATCGAAGTAACCAATACTTGGAGCCAAGTCCAGGAAGATTGTCTCCAACTCGGTTGTGTTCGAGAACTGTATTACCAGTGACTCCGTGGGAGTGTTATAGATGCAGTTGGTCCAGTGAAGTGTGGTCCAGCAGTGATTCTATTGTTGTGGTTCCACGTTCGGGAGACGGAGTGGTCTCCAAGGTTCTAGTCATCTCACTGGAAGGAAGCCGGGTGAGTGGCGGACCGACTGGACGGGACATCTGCATCCACTCTACTTCTCAACTCGATGAAGACACCTACATCTCTAAGTCTTTCTCTACTCTATCTTCTATTTGTGTAAATAGATTCTTCTATCAGGATGTTCATTTCAGTTCTATATTCTCAAGGGTAGAATAAACTTTATGTAAGTTGACTTGCTCTTTGTATAATGATTGAGTGTGGTCTCGGACGATGCCTAAATGTTCATTGTTCAACAGGTGTAGGTAGTTAGTAGGGGTCTAGAATCTGGAGGGGTGTGTAGACGTAACTAAATAACCTGAGATCAACCACAGAGAAAAAAAGTGTATCTGCTCGTCCAACCCCTGGGGCTAGAATACACGGGAGTGCTAGAGACACCTCGGGTGTGGTTCACTCTCACTACCCAAGGTGAACCCGAAACACTCCGTTACGTCCTGTAAAGGATATGCAACTAACTTTATCTTCAACAGATCATTCAGCGTGGCCGAATGGGTAAGAGCTCTAGCTATCAAACTTCCGCTGATGGCGGGGTAGGGGATCATCCCATACACCTGTCAATTTTACTTTAACGTTAACTTCTTGTTCAGAAAGCAATGGCAAACTACTGGACGTAGAATTGCTTAGATAATCATTCTGGGATTGATCGCAACGTCCTGCAAAAAAACATTTTTACGATTAGTAGTGTGACTCTTCGCTGGCTGTTGAACGAGGGGACGGAGCGCGTATGGGAATGTCCTGAGTGCAATGATGTCAGTTTTTAGCTCAACTTAACTCAACTCAACATGCAATTAAAAAATAAGTGCAAAGCTTTGGATACGTAGGAATCTATCACGTGATCCGCTGAAACTTCCGCGTTAATGAATACCTGGATTAGAATTCTGTAAATACAAGCGTATTAATATTTTTACGAAAATCTGTATGAAATCATAAAGATAATTTTACAAGATTTCCCGCATTAGGGCTTCGTGCTTTATTTGTTTGATACGCGGGGAAAGTGGGGAGTGATAGGGCGGGAGCTGTTTCTCGAAATGTTTTTCAAAAGTCAACAAAATGATGTTGATTCTGTGTGCAAGTGTTTGGTTAGTTTCTCATTTGTGGACATTAACTGATGTCAGAGAGGCAGGAATTGATGTCAGAGAGGTAGGAAATGATGTCAGAGAGGCAGGAATTGATGTCATAGCGGGGTAAGAGGGGATATTGGTTAGCATGTGTCGGAGGAATGAATGAAGAAAGATACACACACACACACACACACACACACACATATATATATATATATATATATATATATATATATATATATATATATATATATATAGAGAGAGAGAGAGAGATGAAAGAAAGAAAGAAAGAAAGAAAGAAAGAATGAAATAATGTCCTATATAAAGAAACAACGGCCAATAAAAAGAAAGAAAGAAAGAAGTAAAGAAAAGAAAAGAAAAGAAAAATCGAAAGAGATATAAAAGAACTAAAACGAGCATGAAAATAATCGAGCAAAGAGACAGAAAACATGGTCAATAGAAAGAAAAAAGAAAGAAAGCAAGAAAGAAAGTCCGATATAAAAAAAAAAAACAGAAAAAGAATAGCCAATAAAAAGTAAGAAAGAAAGAAAACCCTATATAAAGAAAGAATGGCCAATAAAAAGAAAGAAAGAAAGCCCTATATAAAGAAAGAATGGCCTACAAAAAGAAAGAAAGAAAGACCTATGTAAAGAAAGAATGGTCAATAACAAGAAAGAAAAAAAAACCTTTTTAAAAAAAAAGATTGGCCAATAAAAAGAAAGAAAGAAAAAAAGAAAGAAAGCCCTATATAAGGAAAGAATGGTATATAGAAAGAAAGAAAGAAAGAAAGAAAGAAAGAAAGCCCGATATAAAAAAACAAGAATGGCCAATGAAAAGAAAGAAAGCCCGATATAAAGAAAGC
This sequence comes from Cepaea hortensis, assembly GCA_963921405.1. NCBI lineage: Eukaryota > Metazoa > Mollusca > Gastropoda > Stylommatophora > Helicidae > Cepaea > Cepaea hortensis. The sequence continues at coordinate 86,337,776 of OY992894.1, read as the reverse complement.
CCGACATAATGAAGGAATGACCAATAGAAAGAAAGAAAGGGCCCACTGCATTGACGTGTTCACGCAGTGTTCCAGGGCCCACACATCCCGGTCAGTGGGATCTCATCATAACAGCAGGACCGCTGGATCCACCCAGCCTCATAGCACGGGTTTCAGACCGCCCCAGCCTACACTGGGTCCCAGCTAATGTCCTGGGATATAAAGGCAGCCGGCATGCTATCTGACCACGTCATACATCGGCTACCGACTAGTCTAAACCAATATGGCGTTAGCACCATATACACAGTAGGCTTCACGGCCTAGACCCCGGTCTAGGGGAGGTTAACCAGGTTAATAAATGCCTGAAGAAGTCGGATGTGTCGGCCGAAAGGTGGAAATATCGCAACTCTGCTGTAGACACAACGCATTTACGTCCAAAACATCATTCCGGACGAACGCAGAAGAATAAGAAGAAGATGATGATGATGAAGAAGAAGAAGAAGAAGAAGAAGAAGAAGAAGAAGAAGAAGAAGAAGAAGAAGAAGAAGAAGAAGAAGAAGAAGAAGAAGAAGAAGAGGAAGAAGAAGAAGATATATTTACATTTTAATCTTGTGTATATTTCTGTACGTCAGATATATTTGTAATTTAATCTTGTACATATGTATGTGTATGTCATATGCCTATAGTTTAATCTCTTGTCTGTATCTATCTGAGGTTTAATCTCTTGTCTGTATCTATCTGAGGTTTAATCTCTTGTCTCCATATTGAGCTATCATTCTTCTGTAGGTTTCACAAGGTTCACACACTCTGCCCCCCCCCCCCACCCCCCACCACACACACACACATACACACAAACACACACACATACAAAGAATAAAAAGTCTCGTTGTTCTCCCACGTTGCAAGTCAATAGTGGGACAACCATTTTGTAATCTATTGCGCATGCGCAAACTGCTCAATCCTCATCACCCTTCCTGGGGTATTGATGAAGAGCCAAATTTGTGTCCTAAAATAATATTTTCCATTGTCCGTACTCTTCCATGCACTTTATAATAAAATCCATGTTACATAATGACTTTCCCTCGTATATTTCTATTATGTTCAACAATGCATGATATGAAATCTCCACTGCCAACCTTGTACTTGAGCTCCAGCCAAGCATGCGAGTGCCAGCACTCTACTAGGTAGACCAAGTACAGGATAATCACACAGGCCACGGGGATGTAGATGTAACCTTCTTTACAGGAGCCCGACCGATCCGAGCTACTGAATGCCATGTCTATGTAGGTCAGAGCAGTCTGGAAAAAAAGTTAAGATTTTCTGTGATCAATAGACAGTTGTTGTAACATTAAGACAACGAAACAACTAGCTGTTTAATTAAACATGTTGGCAGAAAGAAAGAAAGAAAGAGAGAGAGAGAGAGAGAGAGAGAGAGAGAGAGAGAGAGAGAGAGAGAGAGAGAGAGAGAGAGAGAGAGAGAGAGAGAGAGAGGAGAACTAACACCAGCATAAACATAAAAAAAAAGAAAGACATAAATAAAGAAAAGCAGATATAAAGAATGGCCAATATAAAGAAAGGAAGAAGGAAAGAAAGAGAGAATGGAGAACTAACACCAACATACAAATGAAAGCAAAGAAAGAACAACAGAAAGAAAGAGACAGATGAGAACCAAAACCAGCATACAAATGAAAACGCGAAAAGAAAGAAAGACATACATTAAGAAAGAAAGGCCGATATAAAGAATGACCAATATAAAGAAGGAGAGAAATAAAGAAAGATGTACGTCACTTCAAGCGGCTCGCGTTTCGGGACTTCATTACTGACAGCCATTTTAAACGGCATTCTGGGCTTTCGAACTGTTGAACATGTCTTCAAATCTCCATCTTTGTTTCTCATACCCTATTTACAGGACATCGCTGTCAACACCAGCATTTTACTGCTGTTGTTGATGTCTTGGAAAGTTTTACGTTCGGTAGTTTGTTATTGCCGGTCTCTCTGGCCTAGGAGTTAGCGACTTTCTCCGTAATCCCGTATACTCTCGTGGGTAACGTGACGTGCGCGAGAATCGGTGGCGGTTCCGGTGGAGAATCGGTGGCCGATAACTTAGGGGTATGTGAGCAGGTCGCTCAGAAAGCAATCGCAAACTACTGAGCGTAATCTTGCTAAGAAATCAACAATCAGCTGAAAGATGCTGCTGTTGATAGCGATGTCCTGTAAAGGATATGCGAACACAAAATAAAAGTTTGCTATTGCTTTCTGAACAACCGGCTCCGATACCAACACTTTAAAACCCCAGCGCGACACGGTCTGCTGCCAAATCGGTCGCCGCTGCGTTTCGAACGCGTGGTAAGCGGCTCACGAATCGCGTTCGCAAGACGTTAGGCCACGGAGAACGGTAAATCTTCAAAGATACGTGGATATTTTTTTTTTTTAATTGATCTGAAATCTCAGGTCGACCCGGTCTAAAATTGGTATTAGGAAATATTCTGCGAAGTAAACGTTGAAGGTGTGATGCTTACCACATTCACATCGGGTGCGGTTTTATCTAAAAATATGGTTCTGGAACCATAAACCCAATACGCCTCTTGGCGTGGGAAGTAGACCTAGAGAAAGGTGCCCACGCTTACACTTTTTCTGGTGACTGTGGTAGGGGGTTTGTTCCGCACGCCGGTCTCTCTCTCTCTCTCTCTCTCTCTCTCTCTCTCTCTTTCCCTCTCTCTCTCTCTCTCTCTCTCTCTCTCTCTTTCTCTCTCTCTCTTTCTCTCTCTCTCACTCCCCTCTCTCTCTCTCTCTCTCTCTCTCTCTCTCTGCCTTCTGCCCTTTATCCCCCATTGGGGCAACCAACCCACAGCAAGCTATCTTATGCTATCTCCTACAGCCCCCGACATGTCCTCCTATTAGTCTCATATTCTCATCTCATCATGTTCCTCTTGTATCTTGCGGTGTCGAAGTGAAGCATAAACAACAGGAGAGTTCCCGTTTATGAGTTTCATATGTCGAGATGCCCATATCATCCCATCTGTTCATCGTTTACATGGTCGGCTTCTTCTTATGGTTCCAGTTGCAGATAAATGTTGACTTCTCGTCCTTGACTTTAAGAATAAATTGCAAGTACATCAGAAGTTGGAGTGGGTTCGCCTGATGCTGAGGGATACTGGTAATTAGGGAAAGCTGGCCCATACGCAAAAATCAGTCCAGTGTACTCCCAAGTAGTAGCAACTAGTAGTAGTAATTGACTATGATCTAGGCTAAAGTAAGCAAAACAAACAAATAAACACACTTTAGTGCTCCCGCATTGACGTGGACAGGCCTTAGGTTCATACCAGAATACGATCAGCGTTGCCAGTAGTGGGTTGTGCCCAATATTTAAATCTCAAATCCCAAAACAACCAAATAAATCAAATAAACAAACAATTTAAAAAAAAAAAAAAACAACCAACATTAAATGTGGAACCAATACCTTCTCTGTCTTGTCAAACTGACACCAGACGATGGTGGCCAGGCACACGACAATCATGAGCGTCAAACCCAGGCACTTCCAGTGCCCATCTCTCCGTAAAGATCCGCAGACGCTCTGTGCCACTGGCGTCTGCTGAAAGTGTAACAAAAATAAACCCAGTTTCATTAGTGAGAACAACGTCACACCGGAACACTAGGGGAAACTATCACACACTTGTTTTCACACACACACACACACACACACACACACACACACACACACACACACACACACACAACCGCACATAGTTACATGTACACCTCAACATATTTATCATGTAGAAGATCCTTTGCAGAATTCTCTCTAATCACATCATCATCATCATCATCATCATCATCATCATCATCATCATCATCATCATCATCATCATCATCATCATCATCATCATCATCATCATCATCATCACCATCATGAGCCCTGCCGATAAGCTTGGGCTGTTATGGTTCGCCACCTAAGCCATTACTCCCCATGGATAATAATCACCTTCAAATTAATATCCTGAGTGGGTGAAACAATGATCAGCCGCTGTTTGTGTGCAGGTTACACACGTAAAAAATCCAACCGATGGCAGTTGGAACTAGGCAGTAAGGCAGCCGCTCTGGCAAATTATTAGAAATAAAGCAAAACCTACCCACGCTTGTTCTGGGGAAAGGTTATTCTCACTAACAATTTGTCTAATCCCAGAACGTCACAAGAAAAGATTACAGAAATTAGACGTTAACAGTCAACATTTTCGGGTCACGTTATGAGAAGAAATAAATTTGGAGAACTTGGCGACAACTGACAAGATCCAGGGGAAGAGAACAAGGGAAGGCAGAGAGGTAAATACCCGGATAGCTAGGTCACGTGTTATGGTCGAGACAAGAACACTGAGCTAATCCACGACTCTGGTGATCGATTGCGATGACGAAACATGATCCCCTACGCTTATCGGCATGGCACATGATGAATGAAGTCACAGGTAGATATAGCCGATTACCTCGAATGGAGTCTGCAGCTTGGCCATGGGAATCCCATGGGAAAAAGGGGGGATTTTCTGCATAGTGTAGGGATGGGATGGGACGGGACGGGATGGGACAGGCATAAATTACCATTGGATTTGACAGAAAAACATGTCCCATGGACAAGCCTACCAGGCTTGGCCATGAGAATCTTATTCCTACGGGAATCCCATGTGAAAGTCCCATGGGACGGCATGGGATGGAACATGCATAAATTACCACGGTTTGTAAATTATGTCCTATGGACAACCCTGGGAATCTGTCTTGAGGAAGTGACAACAAAAATGTTGTACGCCCTTCGCTGGACTGTACGATGACGCCCAACCCCAGGCTGATGTCTAGGCAAGATTACGTTCTGTAGTTTGCCATTGCGTTATGAACGAGAAGTCAACGTTACAACCCAAATGACCTGTGTAGAGACTGAACACCGGATGTTTATGCGCAAGCGCGTTAATGCCATGGAGACTTCTAAACCTTGCACAAATGACCTGTGTTGGGAGTGAACACCGGAAGTTTATGCGCAAGCGCGTTAATCCCATGGAGACTTCTAAACCTTGCACAAATGAAGGCATTGATCTTTGAGGTGGGTGACTAAGGTTATAGGCACACATCCGCAAAGAGGAAAAGAAGAAGGGGAAGCAGTAGAATTTACACTTGTTTCAAATGATGCATGTTTCATTTGTCTTTAAATGTCTTCTTTGCCACGACCGGCCACCCTCCTCAAATGTCTATTTGGGGTCAGCCTGGCCGAATGGATAAGAACGTGTGTTCTTAAACATGCGGTGTGCTGATGCTAAGGTAAGGGGTTCAACCCCTACACCGGACAGTTGGACTAAAATATTGACCTCTAGTCCTTGACTTGGGGACGTAAATTACAAGTACCTCTAAAGTCGGTGTGGGTTCGCCTGATGGCGACAGACACTGTTAAAAGGGAAAGCTAATCCACACGCAACATTCAGTCTGGTGCTACTAGAAGTAGTATGTGTGGACTAAGCTTGAGTTCAAACCGAGAGAGCCCCCCCCCACCTCGCCCCCCCACCTCGCCCCCCCACCTCGCCCCCCCACCTCGCCCCCCCACCTCGCCCCCACCTCGCCCCCCACCTCGCCCCCCACCTCGCCCCCCACCTCGCCCCCCACCTCCCCCCCACCCCCACCCCCCAAAAAAATTTTCTTCAAACGAACTCGGGACACACTCAAACTTATACATGGAGGTCATTGTGGCCGAATGGATAAGAACGCGTGTTCTTAAACATCCGATGTGTTGATGCTCAGTTAACGGATTCAACCCCTACACCAGTCAGTTGGAGTACAATGTTGACTTCTCGTCCTTGACGTCGGGACATACATTACAAGTACCTCAGACGTTGGAGCGGGATCGCCTAATGGCGAGGGACACTGGTAATAGGGAAAGCTGATCCACACAAAACTCAGTCCTGTACACTAGAAGTAAAAGCACGTGTGTGGACGACGCTTGATTTCAATGCGAGCGAACGAAAAAAGAAAGAAAGAAAAAAGCCCTAAATTTTCGAAAGCCTACGAACTTCTTTACATTTCTATATTTATTTGTTTGTCTTTCAATGGCCACACCAGAATTGACTGTAAAAATGTCAATACAACCAAATTAACCATTAATTCACAGTCTGTCATACGGAATTGACAGCCGCATTTGGGGGAAACGGAATTCGGCCCGATAAAATAACCCAAAAAAAAACATTTTCTCATTCAGTGGTAATCCCATGAACTAAAATCCCAGATTTCTTGCCCCGCGAGAGAAAATAATTTCAGCTTATGAATGATTGGCAAGGATAAACCTATCGGTAATACACGATTAGTCTGCAGTTTATGGCTTCCCAAGACAGTTCTTGTGGGAGAGTCGGAGAGAGATATGGATACATTTAATAGAATCTTCTTAGTTTCTTTATATCATTTTCTGGGCTGCTAAGTAAAGATATTTCTAATACATAAATGGCCTCCACCTCCTCCTGCTTTTCTTCTGCTTCGTTTTCTTCTCCTGCATTTCCTCATCCTTCTCATCCTACTCCTGCTCCTCCTCCACTTCACTTCCACCACCTCCTCCTTGCTATTCTTCTTCAATTCCTCAGCATTCTCATCCTCCCCTGCTCCTACTGCTGCGGCACCTATTCCTCTTCTTCTTGATCCTCCATCGTCGCTATCTCCACCCTTCCTCTTCCGTTTCATTTTCTTTCATTTCCTAATTCTTCTCATCCTGCTCCTGGTCCCCCTCCACCTTCTCTTTCTGCTCGTCTGTCCTGCTCCTCCTCGACCCGGTTCCCCCATATCTTCTTCTCTTATTTCTCCTTCTTTTTTGTTTTAACCTTCTCCTTACTGCCAAGGAGTGAGTGAGCATACACATATAAATTCGTATATTCGGTCTAATCCTCCTTGTTTGTTAAGTGAAAACCAAAGACGGCCACTGCAACCAAACCTTCACAAGACGACACTGGATACATTTTCCCACAGTCCACTTTAATGCGACGATTTTGACATGTCGAAAAACAAAAGCAGTCGCTCCACAGAAAGTTCCAACCATACCTGACAACCCACACATACTATTCTAAAAAAGCGGCATAATATTAGCCGTGCTCTAGTGACAAGAAAACCGTGTCCGTCGTGGACGCCAGCTCAAGTCTAACTCATCTACCGTGACGTTTACGTGCTTGCACCAAAACGTCTTGCACACTTTTCATTCTTCTTTAACTAATGCCGATCTTCCCACAGTTGGTATCCCCCTGACAACTATTCCAGAACAAACCCCGTGGAAAGATGAACATAGAATATCGCTACAAATCCAGTCAAAAGTGAGAGGAATATTGGACAAGGAAGAACAGAACAGTGTACAGCGCAGAACAGCCACTCTCAGCTTCCTTGATGATGAATACCCACATGACCTCTGGATCCGAGTCTACACAGATGGGTCAGCACAAAATGCTGTTCGAAATGGAGGAGCGGGAGTGTACATAGAATACCCAAATAATACTAGAGACACGGCCAGAATTCCAACAGGAAAGTACTGCCATAACTATGATGCTGAAATTGAGGCAATCAAGATAGCCACAGAAAAAATACAAAATACCAGCCATGGTACACAACCTGCAGTGATATTGACAGATGCAAAATCCGTAATAGAGGCGCTCCTGTCTGGGAAATTGCCAGTTCTGAGGACACTACTTTCTGAACTTAGCAGTCAGCGTAAGATCACCATACAGTGGATACCATCCCACTGTGGAATCCCAGGAAACGACAGAGCTGATCGATTGGCTAAGGAAGGAGCAAACGAAGAACAACCTGATGTGCCTATTACATACCACCAAAAGAAAAGAATGATCAAATCAATCAGAAAGCCACCAAACCTTACTCAAGACGACTACCACGTTATGGACAGACCAGAACAGGTCATTCTTCTGCGCCTCAGAACAGGACACAATAGATTACGCAACCACTTGTATACAAAATTCAAGATTGGTGACTCAGCCATGTGCACATGTGGTTTGGCGTCGCAGACAGCAGAGCACATACTCCAGGATTGCCCAAACTACAACATATCCAGGCGAACCTTCTGGCCTAGAGAGACAACAGTGGAAGATAAACTCTATGGACCGCTGAATGAACTAAAAAAGACTGTTAGATTCATACAAGAGACGACATTGCAGTTGTAGACATGTTTCAGGCGAACGAAAGAAGAAGAAGATCTAATGCCGTGCAAATTGTGTCTTACAATCCTCTCGCTGTTCACGTCTTATCATAGGACTATTTAAGACTCTTAGCTACCTGTACTTAATAATCCATAGCCTGATCCAGGTGTATGGCACTTACCTTCATCATTCTTCTCATTCTGCCCCTGTTCCTCTACCTCCCCCTCCTTCCTCCTCCGTTTCTACTTCTTTTTCTTCTGCAAAGACCTACCTTGTCAATCATACGAAGTTGACATACGCTTTTGGGGGAAACGGAATTCGGTCCGATAATAAAAATATGTTCTCATTCAGAGGTAATCCTTTGAACTACGCCCAACGTGGACAATGAGCAGACAGGCTGAAAACCATCTAATGGTAGTGGAACTGTGTTATCTGAGAACAATGCAAAGAATATCATGGACAGACGGAAACAATGAGCAAGTCCCACAATACGTAAATGAAATCCGCAAACTGATTACAGAAATTAGACAGTCAAAATTTTTGGGTACGTTATGAGAAGAGATTAAATAGAGAACTTCGTGACAGTTGGCAAGACTAGGGAGAAAAGATCAAGGGGAAGGCAGAGAATAAATATATGGATGGCTTGACCACATGGCATGGACAAGAACACAGAGCTGATCAACGACTCTGGTGATCGTGTGAGATGGCGAAACATGACCGCCAACGCTTACCAGCATGTCAAATGATGCTGATGACCTTACCAATTCCCATCCGCGATCTTGCTTGACACACGGGTCGTGAATATCTATCTATCAGTAACTGTGTCCAGATGGTGTAGTGCTTCACATGAATGCTTACCAAAACAGAAGCTTAGGTCAAATCCCAAGAAGACCCAATACTTTATTGCGCTGCCTCAGTCTGATCAAATGGGCAGCACATTTTTAGAATTTCATAGAAGTTACATTGGAAGCAAGGCAGCGAGAAATGAAACTGATCATCCAAATCATTATATCTGGTTTGAGAGTATGTGAGGGTCTAACACTAAAACCCCCAAGACAGACATACAGACAGGCAGACGGACATTCTGATGGGTGGATAGATGGAGAGATAGATGGATGATAGATAATGATAGATGGATGATTGCATCGACAGACAGACAGACAGACAGACAGACAGACAGATAGATAGATAGATAGACAGACAGATAGATAGATAGATAGATAGATAGATAGATAGATAGATAGATAGATAGATAGGTGGCCGAGAGAAGAGAGAGAGAGAGAGAGAGAGAGAGAGAGAGAGAGAGAGAGAGAGAGAGAGAGAGAGAGTGACAACGAATGCCTTCACCCAAAATGAAAGACCAAGAAAAACCCAAACTCCAAACACAAATATTGTCCACAGAATGACGTCCAAAGCTGTGCCTGTAATCCACCTGCACTGAACGGGAGTGAGTAATTGGATGGCTTGCTTTCCTTTGTGGATTAAGTGGGATCAACAACAGATAATGACATGACCCATCTTGGCATCCCCATTTTGGCTGTTACATTGCAAAAATCTGGCATTCATTATTGTGTTGTTGTTATGTGCTTGTCTGTTATTGTCAAATACAGGATATTTCTCTACATCTGAAAGACTATTTGGCATTTAGTGCTTCTTAAAGTCCTTGGTGTGTGTCGTCGGCGATCATGTCTGTCCACAGCTTTCTGTCTCGTGTGCTGTCAATCATTTCAGATACTGTTGTTCCTCCATGCCATAATGTCCAACTGTCCAGTGACTTCTCATGTTGTCTTTCCTGCCTCTCTTCCCCTCTAACTTTCCCGTTGTGATGACATACTCAAGCTTTGCCCTTCTCATGACATATGGACTATCGTCTTCTGCTGCGAGTGGCCAGTTCTCTGTGTGAGTTCACTTCTTTCAAGATATCTTCATTGCTCTTTCTGTCTATCCGAGGTTTTCTCATCATTCTGGTATGCAATCACATTTCCGCAGCCTCAACTTATTTCCTCTCTTGTTTGCTAATTGTCCATGATTCGCTTCTATACATCAGGATGGACTCATTATAACCCTTAATAACTCTTTTCCTCACCTGGAATCATCCTGTTAGGCCTATATTACCATTAACCAGTCGCACTCTATGGGTAATAGGATAAATATCACACCTGTTGCGTTTACTTCCCACAACATTTCGTGGTACGTATTTTAGACCTGGTCAGCCCGGACTCCCAGGCAATTGTTAAATTTCAGCCGCTATGGGTATCCGAACACACGACCAATGGATAGACAGGCAAGTGTGCTAGCCGCTGTGATACCTGGGCACTCACTGCACTTCCCTGAGTTGTCGGCATTTATGCTGCTAATATACGAGGGGGGGGGGGGGGGTTTCAAATTAAAACACTAAAAATGTGATAGAAATTGCATTAACCATGCCATTATCTTGTAACCTGTCAATATTGTTGTTAAGGATGTCAAGGGTGTTCAGCACGTGGCATCATAGTGCAGACGAACACTATGACGGCATAAGGCAGTTGAAAGATGGCCGCCCCACGTTTGACATGCACTAAAGAGGAGCAGCGTTCTGTTATCCGTTTTTGTGTGTTTTGGTTTAAAAAACAGTTAAGAGGTGAAACTTATAGAAATTCATCGGCGAATGAAGGTCCAGTATGGCGATGCATTCCTGTCAGTCCAGTAAGTGTATGAGTGGAGTAGGAAGTTTCAAAATGGCGGGACTTCTGAAACCGACTGTTCACTACCGGGTCAGTAGTGACCCCAAAGAATTTTTTTTTCTACATGAATCCAAGCACTTTATCGGCGCTGGAGGAATTGCATTGAACGCAGTAGTGACTACATCGACAAATGGTACATTTGTTCTTTACCTTTTCAACCCTTAACTGTTAAAAAGCAAACAGATAATAGTACTCTGCTCCTCTTTAGTGCATGTCAAAAGTGGGTCGGCCATCTTTAAACTGTCCGTATGACATCACCATGTTCGTCTGCAACGTGATGTCACGTGCTTAACACGCTTGACATCCTTAACAACAATATTGACACGTTATAAGACAACGTCATGGTTATTGCAATTTCTATCACACTTTTAAAGAATTCATTTGAATTTTAAAAAAAAATTAAGATTTTCATTTGAATCCACCTCGAATCTTATGCTAAACTTCTTTGTTACTGGCTGCTGTATTTATGCTTCTGTTAATTCTCCACACACGCGTGACGCCAGTTGTGATGTACGATCACAGCCTCCTGTATCTCCTACTGCCAAATCACACAGATGTTTCCCGCTGCTGTTCTGTCTGTCTTCCGCCGTGTCTTTTCCGCTTCCACTTTCCAGTTGTCACGAGTTATTCCATCGTGCAGCATCTCGCGATATGACCACTGTACCTCATGTGATGACGTGACCACTGTGCCGCCTCTCATGACGTGACCAATGTGCTGCCTCTCATGACGTGACCACAATGAGGCATTTGACGACCTGACCACTGTATTAAATTGTATGTCGAATTCACTGTACCCCTTGCCACGACGTGATCACCGTGCTTCCTCTCATAACGTGACTTCTGCACCTTCTCTCGTGACGTGGCAACTATGCCGCATATCATGACGTGACCGCGATACCGCATCCCATGACGTGACCACGATGCCGTCTCTCATAACGTGACAACTGTATTGACATTTCCCCGGGAAGGCTAACCAAGTCAACAAATGCTCGCAGATGTCGGATGTGTCGGCCTAACGGCGCAAGAACGCAGCTCTGCTGTAAACAAGCACAACGCAATCACGTCCGAAAAAAACAACAACTCCGGATGAACGAAGAAGAAGAAGTATTGACATTTATGTCGAGTTCACGGTAGCCAATGTCATGGTATGACCACCGTGTCGCCTGCCATGACGTGACCACTGTACTGACTCTCGTTACATGACCACGGTGTCACCTCTCATGACGTGACTACTGTGCCGCCTCTCGTGACGTGACCACCGAGCCATATCTCATGGCGTGACCACTGTTCTGCATCTCATGACATGACAACTAAACCACATTTTCATAGCTAATCAATTTGGCGCAACATTTCACAGCGTGACAACTTGGCACCACATCTCCCGTCAATACCGCTGGACATCACATCTGAAGTCGCGACCACTGTAGATGGATATATAGACCGACAGACCGACAGAGAGAGAGAGAGAGAGAGAGAGAGAGAGAGAGAGAGAGAGAGAGAGAGAGAGAGAGAGAGAGAGAGAGAGAGACGGACAGACAGACAGACAGAGAGACAGACAGAGACAGACAGACAGACAGACAGATAGATAGATAAATGCATGATGGAGGCATGGATGGACGGATGGATGGATGGATGGATGGATAGATTGGCTTACTGACTGACAAGTGGAGTGACAGATGGACAGACAGAGAGACATATATACTTCCATGACACAGACGGGCGGACGGACGGACAGACAGAGAGAGAGAGAGAGAGAGAGAGAGAGAGAGAAAGAGAGAGAGAGAGAGAGAAAGAGAGAGAGAGAGAGAGAGAGAGAGAGAGAGAGAGAGAGAGAGAGAGAGACAGACAGACAGACAGACAGATATATGTATATAATTCCATGACGCAGATGACGGACGGACGGACGGACATACAGACAAACATACAGACAGACAAATATGATTCTCTAACGCGAGCACCGTATCAGATTTCTTCTGTTTCTATTTATTGTTTCTCGCCAAGATCTTTTTCGTGAAATCAAATCTTGTTTAAGATTACCCTTTGTCTGGCTTTGGTCTTCTCGTCTGTCTCTGGTCGTCATATTATATATCATTTCACCAAGGCACTCAAACTTGAGCTATTTTCACGCTAGTATCCAGTAATCACTCCACGCCGGCCTCTTTTGCGAAGGAGTAGTGAAAGCGATTCGCAGTCGAACATTCCGCTTTAGAAATCAACCGTGCGCGATTTGGAAGCACATTGCCTTGCGTCGATTTTTAAATGGTATTAGCTTCGGTCAAAGTACTGAAAGTAATTTTGCTTTGTTAAATCTCAAATAGTAAAAAAAGAATATTCTGGGGCTCATTGCATGCAACGTTCTGTAATGGAAATACAACTCATTTTATGCGAGTCATCGGTCTGGTACCGTCTGCCACAAAGAGCCACATTGAAGAAATATAACGGATACTTAGCAAGGTGGAGGCTACGCAAAAGATGGAGTGATGGTATCAAGCACAACCTTATAGAAATGATTACAAACTTGCAAAGAGCATTATAGAGAGCGCAAAAAAAAAAAAAAATCTTCAGAAATTTCCCCATCTCACTGAGGTAAGTGAAGAAAGAAAAGAAAAATAAGAATTAGAGGGAGGGGGAGGAGGGGGAGAAGAAGCTGAAGAAGAAGAAGAAGAAGAAGAAGAAGAAGAAGAAGAAGAAGAAGAAGAAGAAGAAGAAGAAGAAGAAGAAGAAGAAGAAGAAGAAGAAGAAGAAGAAGATGAAGAAGAAGAAGAAGTAGAAGATACTACTAAAAGAATGAGCTTGTTAAAAGATGAAATTCCACTGCATGCACTAAGAGTTTAAAAATCGGTTAAACCGATAAGTAACATCATGCGCTTCTTTAAAAAGAAGAATTATTGATTGGGTCAGTTGATTATCCTATAAATTTGAGAACCATTAGCCGCGTCTTGTGATTCCTCGTGTTCCTTAAAAAGTATGCGTAAAATTAAGTGGAACAAACTCACATTGATTGGTCGAAAGCGTGCGGTGATGAAATGCCGGCCCGATATGGCGACATCTCGCGAGACGAGCGGACCAATCACATAATCTCCACACGGAAGTCGGCAAATATACGCAGATAATATTCTAATAATACACAGAGATAGATACTATTCCTGGAAGTCGGCGTGGCAGAAGAGACTCGCTTGCGTTGAACCTTTCTATGGTGACTGCGGTAGGGTGTTCTTACTTCAAGCTGAACCTTTGTACTAAAATGTTGACTGCTCGTCCTTGATTTGAAGGCGTAAATTATATGTACCTCAGAAGTGGGACAGGGTTCGCCTGATAGCGAGGGACACCGGTATCAAAATTTAAAAAAAAAAAGAAGATAAAACAGCGTTTATTGGCTGTTTGTGAATTATTAAGCAAGTTTACGTTCAATAATTTACATTCAATTTTCCATGGCTTTCGTAACGGCGATGCTCATACGGGTCGAAACAATGCGATCCACTTCCAAATCCCTCGCGGATGATATTCGGGTAAAATTCTGATCAAACTATGATAACACACACACACACGCACGCACGCACGCACAAACACACACACACACACACACACACACACACACACAGAGATATATTTTTCTAGGACACTATTAGGCTAACATTCTGATAATATTATAATAACATTCAACAATATTCTTTTACCCTCACCAGCATCACGTGCCTCGCCAAAAGGCCTAGGCTTTCATGTCTCTCCACTTATTTCTGTCTTTGTTGTTCTGGTTCAACTCTGCTGATGACATTCCTCCATGCCACTGTCTCAGTTCATCCAGCATCATTTCTTTCTCTGTCCGCCTTTGTCTCTTCTGCAACTGATCTTTCCAATGGTCACATGTTTTCCAGTGTCTCTCTTATGATTACAAAACCAAGGAATGCAGTCTGTTACTTTTTTTTACAAACGTGTATAATAGTCTACTTTTATTAGCCAATTCTAGGCAGTCGTTGTGAGTTCCTCTGGAGAGGCACATGATGATGATGACGCCATTATAGACATACCGTTACGCTCGGGTAGTCATTACCGATATAGTACCTTGCGGTGTTGGAAACGGGGTGGATAGGTGGGGGGGGGGGGGCGTCTGGAGTCCAATGAATTAAGGCCGCCTGGCTAGTGCTGTAACCTCGAACTGTGCATAAGTTTACTTTATTCCCCCCCCCCCCCCTCCCCAGACAGAATAAAAAATCCAAGACCATACCGGGGATTCGAACCCGAGTCTCCCGAACGGGAGTCCGATGTTCAATCCAATCGGCCAGACGCGCTGGTAGTGAACAGGGTACATGACAACAACGGATGAGGCAATGGGATTTGGTTGTCAGCTACAGCGAATAGTGACAGCTGGAAAAGATCAGTGGGAGAAGAGGCACAGACATACCAATAGAAATGATGCTGGATGGTTGGAGATGGTGGCATGGAGGCTTATCATCAGCAGAGTTAATCCAGAGGACCAAGGAAAGAGATCTGTGGAAAGCCATGAACGCTTACGCCAGCTGGCAATGCACATGATGACCATGAAGTAAGTTTAGTTGGAACCGCAACAGGGGAACTCGCGAACTGCCAAAAGATGAAAGTCTGCGTGATTAGTGTGGTCTGTCATCATCACACTCCGGAAAAATCCATAAGTGCTTCATCTCCTCCAGCGTGTGTCGACTGATGGCACCAATTCTGTGTTGGTTCATCAAATGTCTTGTGCGCTTGACAAAACGCCCATGTCTGGCTTCTGCCCGCTTCACTGCCATCTCTCACACCCCACACAAGGAAACCGATTCTTGTATACTTAAATTTATATGTTCGTCCAGCTTCTCTTTCGGAGTTGATAATGTCTATCATATCTCATATCCATTGCTCTTCCTACCCCTATCACAGTCAAGTTCGCCAACCTATCGGCTTCCTGGTTTCTTTTTAAAGTGAGCACGCAGCAGAACATTAGAATATTCAAGTGATTCTTCCTCTTCTTCTGCGTTCGTCCGGAATGCTGTTTTAGATGTAATTGCGTCGTGCCTGTTTACAACAGAGCTGCGATATTTGAACCATTCGGCCGACACATCCGACGTCTTCAAGCATTTGTTGGCCGGGATTCAAGTGATTCAATGAGCATGATCTGAAAGATCAAGGCGGGTTCCGTACGCAGACAATGGATTGAATCGCTGCGGAGGTCTTTTGTCCGTAGAGTCACCTTCATCTTCGTCCCGGGACATGCGGGAGTTGAGGGAAATGAATGAGCTGATAAACTTGCTCGCTCTGCAACTCCTGCAATTGGTCAGCAAAGGATCGTGCCGATGCTTTTAACGCCCCTTTAGAAATGTCGAGAGGTCTATGACGCCAGTGAAACCACTTCGTTGTACAGATTGAGAGACTTGGAAGTTAAAATTGGTACGGCCAGATACGAGAGGCACATCGGGACAACCAGGAGCCTCGTCAACTAATACAAAACTGGAACTATTCGCCGCCTGACGCTGATGCATATGTTGGGGGGGGGGGGGGGGGAGAACTGAACACCAATGGACTTGTCTGGAGTGCAGGAATGATACCCCAATAGGTAACTAACTATCTAGAGCAGTGGTTCTCAACCTGTTTTGGCCCATGCCCCCCCCCCCCCCTTTATCACATGTTCAGGACGTCATTCCCCCCTTGAATTTCCTCCCTATAAACCCCCACCCTTACACAGTATACATAAAAATGGAAGCTAAATTAATAACACATACTAGACATCTACATAAATCGTGATTTGCGGGTCTACTTACGTTATAAAACAAATTTCATTAGGGCGAGAAGTACAGAACCGTAAAATTTAGATGGAAAAACAATATCAAGTAACTGGTTCTTGTAGTAATGCGATCTTGAAATAATCTTAATTCCTCCCCCCCCCCTCGCCCCCTGGAAACCCTAAAATTCCCCCGGGGGAGGGGGGAATCCCCCACCAGTTGAGAACCACTGATCTAGAGCATTTCTAACTGCAGTTTGCTGTATATCCATTGCAGGGTGTTGCTATGAATCCTTGGTTGATTTTCTAAGGAATTGTATGTTTAGTACTTTGCCAGTGCTTTCTGAACGATAAGTGAACATGCAAGTTCAAATTAATGCCGGTTTAGGGATTGAACCTCCGACCTTACCATCAGCGCATGGGAAGTTTAAGAGCGAGTGCTCGCATCCTTTCAGCCACGGCAAAGTCCTAAAGAAACAATACACGTCACGTATCTAGGGAACATTTCTTTCATTGCGCTCGCATATCTGCATGAGGGTTCTAGTTTTCTTCCATTGATCACACAAGGAGAATCTCAGAACAGTGCACGAAATTTCTTGTCTCCTCCCATTTATCACACAAGGAGAATTTCATAACAGTACACGAACTCTGTGTACCATTGAGGATTAAAATGTGTGTACACCAGAATAGGACATGATACGCATAGTCTGTTAGGGGTAGGATTTATAATTTGGAAACATAGCCTTAACAAAGGCCTGTTCGTTCTGTCCATTTCGATATCAAACTGTCGAAATGGAATGTGTCGACGAAAAGACCCAGATGTCTCAGCTTCGCTGCAATCGAACCCAATACAGCTCTGAATGCTAACCCGGTCAACAAAAAAGAAGTCGTTTGTGTCGCCCAAGAGGTGAAAATATCGCAGTTCTGCTGTAAACTGACACATCGCAATTACGTCTCTCCAAACAATTTTAACGAATAATAATAATAATAATAATAATAATAATAATAATAATAATAATAATAATAATAATAATAATAATAATAATAATAAGAAGAAGAAGAAGAAGAAGAAGAAGAAGAAGAAGCAGAAGAAGAAGAAGAAGAAGAAGAAGAAGAAGAAGAAGAAGAAGAAGAAGAAGAAGAAGAAGAAGAAGAAGAAGAAGAAGAAGAAGAAGAAGAAGAAGAAGAAGGAAGAGAAGGAAGAAGAAGAAGAAGAAGAAGAAGAAGAAGAAGAAGAAGAAGAAGAAGAAGAAGAAGAAGAAGAAAGGAAGAAAGAAGAAGAAGAAGAAGAAGAAGAAGAAGAAGAAGAAGAAGAAGAAGAAGAAGAAGAAGAAGAAGAAGAAGAAGCAGAAGCAGAAGCAGAAGAAGAAGAAGAAGAAGAAGAAGAAGAAGAAGAAAAGAAGAAGAAGCAGAAGAAGAAGAAGAAGAAGAAGAAGCAGAAGAAGAAGAAGAAGAAGAAGAAGAAGGGGAAGAAGAAGAAGAAGAAGAAGAAGAAGAAAAGAAGAAGAAGAAGAAGAAGAAGAAGAAGAAGAAGAAGAAGAAGAAGAAGAAGAAGAAGAAGAAGAAGAAGAAGACGAAGAAGAAGAAGAAGAAGAGGAAGAAGAAGAGAAGAAGAAGAAGAAGAAGAAGAAGAAGAAGAAGAAGAAGAAGAAGAAGAAGAAGAAGAAGAAGAAGAAGAAGAAGAAGAAGAAGAAGAAGAAGAAGAAGAAGAAGAAGAAGAAGAAGAAGAAGAAGAAGAAGAAGAAGAAGAAGAAGAAGAAGAAGAAGAAGAAGAAGAAGAAGAAGAAGAAGAAGAAGAAGAAGAGAAGCAAAAGCAGAAATAGTAGGGGTAGCAGAAGACGAAGAAGACACTTGAATGCAATTCCTAAAAATTAAACGACGCTGAAACAGCCAGCTCTTCAACAGCCTCACATATTTTGAGGCGCGCACACTTTGCGCCTCTCCAAAAGCCAGTTTTTCCTGTGCCCAAATGACGTTTTTGGCCTCAAGTGGGTGCTAAAATCGATGGACATTTTAATCAGTAAATTGGATGGTTTCGTGCTTGCGCGGATCCCAAAGAAAAACACCCCGGGGAGTGGAAAGGGGGGGGGGGGAAGGTGGGGGTTGGGTGCGAGTGAGGAGTTTCAAACCCCAAGGATCAACCGCTAAAGGGGAGAAGATGTGGCTGATTGTGTCTTTAGAGATATAAAGACACCGCCGATGGGAGTCAAGAAGAAAAAAATACAGGAGTCAAGAAGAAAAAACACAGTTGTTGGTTTTGCAACTAGGGGTATTTTATTTGTGAACAGTTTAACGTCTGCTGTCTCAATTTTATATTAGTTCAAAAAAGTGTAGTCTTGTAGTAAATTTAAACCCGTAAGCCACAAACAGTATGTTGCAGGAAGCACTGCCTGGTATATTTCGCAGCATCTCGTCAGGCAAATAAATCGTGCAACATATTGTTTGAGTCTTCTGTGTTTACATTTATGTTACTACTAGATGCCATCGGTAATTCTGAAACAAACACACGCACGCGCATGCATAAAGAAGATTTAAAAGGTTTACAGGCAAGAGATTCAATGTCATCTCATCTCATCTTATTCTTCTTGTGCCTTGCGTTGTCGAGGTGAAGTATAAACAGCGGGAGAGTGCCCGCTTATGGGCTTCATACATCGAGGCCAGAAGGTTTGCCTATAACATATCCTTGAGAGACAACAGTGGAAGATAAACTCTATGGACCGCTGTGTGAACTGAAAAAGACAGTTCAATTCATACAAGAGACAGCATTGCAGTTATAGACACATTTCAAGCGAACGAAAGAAGAAGAAGAATGTCCGCAGACCTCCCTGAGGAAAGAGACACCGTAGCTCTAGCATCGACCCACAGGCGTCTCCGAGAAAAATGCAGATGTGAACCGAAAAACAGCCGGAATCGAACCCACTACCTTCAGAGTGCGAGTCAGACGGCTTGACCACTTCGCCACGGAGTTGTTTTGAAGTGCCTCGTGTTAGATATCCCGTGTTTCTTCTTCACACCGTGCCCCGGAACAGGAAGCAGCTATGAGTCAGTTTTGTGATAGAACCGTCACAGTTTGGAAGCCTGAATACACGGAAGGATCGGCTCCCAATCTTTCCCCTCTGTTAACAAACGACGAGTTCAGGCGTCCAACCCTCGTCACACCGCTCACGACATTATCAATATAGCACATTATCGACCACAACACTAACGCGGCATTCCAGTGAGGTTTCCATGTTATATTAACAGCTTCAGTTCTAAACCAAAAGTAGGTTTGGATCAAACAAATATGGATGGCGAAAAATGGGAAGTAGGGTGTGTCACAGGTATGACTGAATATGGTATCAGACATGTATTATAACACAATGACAACATTTCGGCGATATTTAAGCCCACGGAGGAAACGGGAAATCGCTTAATACGATTAATCATCCTATGATATTTAATCAGGTAAGCCTGTGTACACCCTATTTCGGCAGGCACGTTTGCCAGCCTGCCTTCCCTAGCTTTTGACTCACCCTTCTTCATTACAAGGTATCGAGAAAAAGGGATCGACCGCTGCTGAGCATGTGCTAGAATCCAGCGAGTTTTTGTGTCTTCTCTTGTCTAGTCGGCTCTGTGGCTATGGGGTTACGAATGCAATTGATACCGCGTTTGAAACACAGCTGAGGGCGATTTGGAAGCAGACTACATTGCGTTGATTCCCATATAAAAGTATGAGTTCCGGTCGTTCAGAAAGCAATGGCAAATTACTGAACGTAAACTTGGCAAACAATCACAAATATATATTTTAAAAAAAAAAACATTAATAGCTGGAGTTGACTGCCACGTTCTGTATAGGATTTGCAAACAACTTTAAAAAAAAAGTCTAGTCAATACTCATTAACCTGTCCAGCGTGAGAAAACCCTCAGTGGCAACACTACCGTCGGCAAACCCGTTGTGGTCACAGGGACACGGATGCGCATCTACCACTTCAAACTTTAGACAAAGATGCACACATTAAAAACATGCTTAAATTCCAGAGAAACAAAGGATATAAAAACACACATATCATTATCAGGTATAAATAATTCAGGTATGGCAGCAGACAATTTTCTAGTTCGATAATTTACAGATTTCGATGTTTCTGCGTCAACATAATTCTTTCGGTTGGGAAACATCAAAGCTCATCTACGGGGCAATGATTTCTCAAGCACCATCGGCCTGTCGTCTATTGACAGACACATCCACTGAACTGGAAACAACGATTAGCTTGTCAGAAAAAGCTGTCATTTATATCGCGGGTTTGGATCAATACTTTTCCTGACGACACCAAACTCACGGATAAAGCAGCAGTTAAAACAAAAACAAAAACGAAATCAATATGGTGAATGCACAACAGAATATGTTGACATTTGCTGACATAAATATAAACACGTTATAAAACCATCTTCGCCAACATAGCCACCGTTGATTTCTGCAAAAACTGCAGTTCTGCTTTTAATGCTGAAATGCTCCCGTTTTATACACATCGATTTACAGCCTGGCACCACGGAACTTGCTTTTAAAATTAGATTGTTTTTAGACATCACATTTCAGGCATGGGTAAACTGTTATCATTGTCAAATCTGAGACTTGAATGTCATGTGTTGTTTGGAAATTATTGATGTTGATGATTCACAAAAATTTTAAAAAGTCGCTTAAAAGTCGACAGGGTCGACTTCATTGCACCGGGTTTTATCCCATATGGCTCGGTCTCTTTCCGCAGCACGGAAAGCGTCGCACAAAGCACGAACTCCGTAGCTTTTAGCGACAACCCACACGAGTCTCCGAAACATTTAACTCGTAAACGGAAGAGCGCGGCCCGGAATCGAACCCACAACAATCGGAGCACGAGTCAAACGGCTTGACCACTTCGCCACAGAGACTCACAAAAATGGTCTTGCCTAATTCCCTCTATGCCTTTATACGTAATCGGAAACACCGGGGCACATGAAACTATCATATATGTTTCTGTTTCTCTATTGAATTTTACGACATAACGAATATCACAAACAGGAATGCCAGCGTCTATCCACTGCGCTTCCACTGCTCTCTTTGTACTGTGACTGACTGACTGACTGACTGACTGACCGACTGATTGGCACCTTGCCGTCTTGATGGACGATAATTTGTAAAATGGAGTTATACCTCTCCATAACACACAGCCTGGGCTGAATTTAGAGACCATGCAGCATGATCCCTCTCTCGGCTTGCCTAGTTTACTCCAGAGGAAAGGTAACACCAATACGTATGGGATAAGACAAGCCCGTGTGTTGCCGGGGCCCATAAGGGAAGCAAAGAATAGCAACACTGTAGCCTATCACGCATGTCGTAAGAGGCGACTAAGGAGGCTTGATGGTTCCGTCGTCCTGCTACTGAGTGAGTGCGTGGTGCGACACTGTGATCTGTGAGTTTCGTGTGAAATGCTTTTGAATCTGCCTGAGGTTTTTTTGGAACGTGACTGCATGTTCGGAGTGATGGCAAGTGGCTATGTCCCAGAGTTGACCAGTTTTTGCCTTATGCAGAAATGCGTGGCTGCTGGGCTTCTGGTTGACTGCCACTGCCGTCGGTGATGAACTGTATGTTCATGGACTGTGGGGATGAACATCTAGGAAACATTCAGATAGGAAAATGACTGCCGATTCCATCAGAAATAAACAGGGTGTTTCGTGGGGGACTGGTGTGTTGACATTCTGGTGGCGGCATTATGCACAGTGTATCTGGGCGGGCTGTTGTTTGTCGAGACTCCTGTCTTTTCCACTTTTCACATTGGGCAGTGGGGAGCATTTTGTGTGATATTCACTGGCACAGGAATAGAGCATAATGGGGACGACCCGTTGCTGTGAAGTTGGAATTGCGACTAACTAACTAACTAAGACAAGCTGCAGAAGCTGCCGGATCAGCAAAGCAATACTCTAACTGTTTGTCTGTCGGAGCTTCCATCCTAGACTAGTTGCCGACCAAGGTTAGAGCCTGGTCTGCCCTGCCAAAGCATTTAGTCTGTAGGTTGCATTTCACTTTGTACTGTATGCACAGAGATTACATGTGTTGAAGCGAGACAATGCGCGAATAGCATGTGTTCATCAGGGGAGATACAATGTTTACAAAACGGTTTTCATCGCACCAGATTTTATCCCATAAGTCTCAGTCTCTTTCCACAGGACGTCCTGCCGAAAGCAGAAGTCACGAACTCCGTAGCTCCAGCGACGACCGACAGGAGTCTCCGAGAAAACTGTATTTGTGAACCGAAATACATAGGCCGGAATCGAACCCACAACCACAGAGCGCGAGGCGGACTGACTTATCACTTCGCCGCTGAGTATCTCCTGGGACGGTACCTTGATAAATTACTATCCACATGGAGAAAAATGAGATATGAGCAGAAACGCAGACAACATGTGAAGTTGTTGCACTGAGGGACAGAATCTGAGGTTCTGTCGAGAAACTTTATTTTCGTGGGGGGAGATAATAAGGTGAACCTTGCTTATTCATCGTCAAGGGAGACTATTTGAGAACCTGCTGTCGCCATTATTTAGATGTGTGGAGGAATTCCCCAGGTCGTGCGGCCTTCTCTTTTGGCTATTGATGTCCGTGTGATTATTTGACAAGTCAAAGTCATGTTGGGATAGAAACGAAGTAGAAACATAAATGTATAATATGGAGAGGATATGAACTGCTGCGCGCTTGCGAAGTTGATAACGATCTGCTGTGGTAATGTCATTAGCACGATCGGACAAGGATTCGGCGCGTGGCTCGTCACTTGCCAAAATACTTTAGTTTTCAGCACACCAAAATTAGTTAAGATCTGATATCTTCATATCCGGCACATTTTGGTTGCTGACTAGTGTAATTACTTTTTTGCCTTCCCTTATTATTTTCCCCTCAATTCCGCTAGCCGACACCAAGTTCTCAAGTCCATTTCTTCTCTTAACGTACCCACACATTGTGACTGCCTAAATCTAATTTCTCTAATCAGTTTACGGTTTTCATTTGCATCCCGTAGGACTTGCTCATTGGTCTCTCTGTCCGTCCTTTCTATTCTTGCACCCTCTGCAGAAACCACATTTCTACTGCCCTTAAATGCCCTTCAGTCTATCAGCTTATTGCCCAGGTTTCACATCCATACAAAAGTACAGGTTCTACGTAGCATTTCAACATTCCTTTTCTCGTTGCAACCGATATCTCTACATTGGTCAGTATGTTTTCCATCTTGCAAAAGGCTACCGTCGCCGTGGCGATTCTTGTTCTAATCTCTTCAAAGCATCCTCCATCAAATGTTATGACTGTTCCGATACAGTCGTGCCAATTCACTTGTTTAAGAATATTCCCATTTATCCGTATATTACTCGTATATTGTGGTATTTCCTACTTCTTACTCGCTAATACAAACATTTAAAACAACTTTAGCCAACATGGCTGTCGTTGATTTCTGCAAAAATGTAGTGCTGATTGTAATGCTAAGATTGTCTCATTTTCTACACATCGATTTACAGCCTGGCTACACTTTATTGGGTTTAGAATTGGTTTTTTAGACATCAAATTTCAAGCATGGGTAAACTTCTCTGAGACCTGAAAATCAAGTGTTGTCTAGAAATTATTGATGTTGATGACTCATAAAAATGTTCGTTTTCTATTATTCTTTAATCATTCGGACGAAGCTACAGAAATGTCAGGACAATGAAACTATACGTTTCTATCCTAGTTAGGGAGTAATGACTTAAGGAATCTCAGAAAGGACACTAGTGATCTCACGTCATAAATACCGTAGATACTGCAGTGTCTACCATGCACTCCGTGAGAATCATTGCGACAATGCAAATGGAAATTGCAAGCTAGCACAAGTAGAAGTGATACAACATGCTATCTATATGTATATATTCAAGTATTGTTTGGCGCTCATAGAGGTGAGAACAATGCAGTAAACACTAGAGGACACACTAGACATCATACAAATTGAAAGCTATAGTTACCGTCCGGGATTCGAACCTGTCACCTATATATGACTACAGCACTTCGCTGCATGAACAAGTTACATAAATAAACACACACAGTATTGTTTGGCTCTCACAGAAGGAGAAGACGGAAGTAGAGACTAGAGGACGCACTAGACAACATACAATTTGAAAGCTATAGTTACCGACCGGTATCGAACCTGTCACCTCCAAATGGAGACAGCGCCTCGCTGCAGGGACAAGTATGACCAATTAGACAACCACAAAAAAGGTGTCTCATTAGTCAGGTCTATCATTCACATGAACTCACAACTATAGTATATGGACAGAATTCGTGTCTAACCACTGAAATAGCACCATAGGTCTCAAAAATATATATTAAACCAGCATAGGTCAAATAACAAACACACAAACACATCAGACCTCCTCCCTTCTTCTCACTTCTGTGAGCATCAAACAATATTTGTGTTTATTTATGAACTGTCTTGGTGGCCTCCCCAAATGATATTTCTATATATTCAACACTACTACATGGCACTGAAGCCTGGACAATGAACTAACAATTACAAAGTCGAATAGAGCTCTGGAGATGTAGAGATGCAGAAGAAAATGTCGTATTTACGGCACCATTTGTTTTATTCTTTTCTGTTAGCGCCGAATGTTGGCAGCGCTCACCAAACCCGATGCCGCACAATGTGTCAACGGCTTCGGACGAGGGAGCGCTACTGGGGGGTACAAGCCTTATCCTGGTGTGAAGAATTGCAACCTAAAGACTCAATGTCATGGCAGGACAGATTAGTACCTACGCCTTAGTTGGCAATTGGTCTAGGATTGAAACTCCGACAGGCGGACAGTTAGAACATTACTTTGCTGATCGGGCAGCTTCTACAGCTTGTCTTGTTCAAGATGTATTGGTGTTACCTTTCCTCTGGAGCAAACTAGGCAGGCCGAGAGAGGGATCATGCTGCATGGGCAACACATGGTCCCTATAATTCAACCCAAGCTTTGTATTATGGAGAGGCATAACTCCATCCCTGGTCCCTGCCATGTGTTGTAGTTATTATGCCTTTTTTTTTTTTTTGAAGCACAATGTAACAAGCTATTGTCTGTTAAGTGGGCTAGGCGCCAGTGAAGAAGTAAAGTAAATGTTGTATTTCATGAATAAAAAAACAAACAATCAAATACAGAGGTTCTAGACAAACTAAGTCGATGAAAGAAATTAACAAGAGGCACGTGAAATATTTCAACCACGTTGAAAAACACAAAACACGCAAAAGGTAGACACCAATACAGGTGAGAAGATAACATCTAGAGATGGACGAGCAGTAGTCTCACAGAATGCACAACTAAGGCGAGAGACAGACAGTGATGAAGATCCATTGCAGCCAACCTTCATTATGGAGACGGCACCTGATTGATTGATTGATTGATTCAACATGCGGACTTCTTATATTTAAGCTAGTGAACTGTGGTAAGAAAACGCGTTTTTAAGAGACATAGTGAGTCTGGCCGGTCTGATGTTAACCACATTATCACTCGAGTGTCCATTATTCTTGAACAGGGTCTATGGAGGGAGTCTCCATGGCGAAGTGGTCAAGTCGTCTTCCTCGCGCTCCGAAGGTTGTGAGTTCGATTTCGGGCAACGCTTTTCGGTTCAAGAGTGCATTCTTCCTCGGTGATTCGTGGGGGTCGTCGCTGGAGCTACGGAGTTCGTGCTTTGTGCGATGCTTCCTGCAGGCCGCCCTGCGGCAAGACACTGAGCCATATGGGATAAAACCCGGTGCAATTAAGTCAATCCTCTCGACTTTTAAGACTTTTTTTTATGGGTCTATGGGAGTCGTGGGTTCGATCCACAGCTGGGCCAATTTTGATTTTTTAAAATTGGCCTGAGCTCCCAGGCTGACCTAGACTACAATAGGTACCTAGACTGTCCTGGAAAGTCAAGGCTACTGGCGTGAGACTGACCACATCACACACCGACCGGTCCATACAAATATAGGTTAGCACCATATACCCAGGGCGCCTCAAGCCGTGTACAAGAGTCTGTGACTTTGCTTTTACTTGACCATAAGCCCAGTACGGCTTATTTACTGACCCAACATCTCCGATGTGGCTAAAAGGACAAGATCGCTCGCTCTTAAACTTCCGCTGCGCTGATGGCGTGGTAGGCGGGTCAACCCCTACACCGGAATTACGTTGGACTTCAACCTGACTTCTTCAAAATTCAATGACAAACTCATGATCATCGTCACAAGCGCCATTCCAAAAGGTGTGAACGGTCATGGTTCGTCATCTCACACGCTTACCAGAGTCTAGAATCAGGTCTGTGTTCTTGTCCCGACCATGTTGGCAAACCATCAAGCTATTTGTCTCTGTATTTTCCTCTTGCTCTCTTCCCATCATTCAACATTCATTCATTCATCCAGTAGCTGTCCTTTGCAGAACCTCGCTCACATAACTACCTTCCGGAAAACTTCTCGATCACAAACAACATTTTCAAGGTGTCCGATACACCCATCTGGAGATCATCCGCCACATCCTGCACCCATCTTCTCTTTGGCCTTCCTCTTCCTCTCTTCCCAGGCATATACCCCTTCATTATTGTTCTCTCCAAACTTTCATGACATTTAAAGTGACCAAAATATATCAATTTTCTTTGTTTTATTATCTTTAATAGCCAACCCTCTTCAATATTCAGCTCTTGAAGTATGGATGCATTTGTTTTTTTCTTTACCAAAGATATTCTAAGAACCCGCCTATAACATCTCTTCCCATCAAGCTTGCTAATTGTCACTGAATTTTCAAGTCCATTTCTCCTCATTTGTCCAAAAATATCTAATGACAAACCAGTGAACGTAAAACTGCCAAGATTTTAGACTGCCAAGACTACCTGGGGAGGATGGCAACATCCTGCAAAGGACTTGCAACATACCGTATACCCAACAGGAGGTCAGCATGGCCAAATGGATAAAAACCCACGTTCTTAAACATCCGGTGTGCTGATGCCGAGGTAAGGGGTTCAGCCTCAACACCGGACAGCAGTTGGACTAAAATGTTGACATATCGTCCTTGACTTGGGGACGTAAATTACAAGTACCTCTGAAGTCGGAGTATGTTCGCTTGATGGCGAGGGACACTGGTAATAGGGAAAGATAATCCACACGCAAAATTCAATCCAGTGCCACTATATATATATCCACAACCAGAAATAAATTTAAATACCCATTTATTGTTAGTGTGTTTTATTTGACCTATGCTGGTTTAATATAATATTCAGAGACCTATGGTGCTATCTCAATGGTTAGATACGAATTCTGCCCATATTCCACAGTTGCGGGTTCATGTAGATGATAGACATGGCTAATGAAGACACTTTTTTTTAGGCGTGTTTATTTGGTCAAGACGGTTCCGTGACGAAGTGATTACCGACGCAGTTCGTAATTCCGCATACTGCGTTCGTAACACAGCTGCGGGCGATTTGGCAGCAGACCGCCTTGCGTTGGTTGTTTTGCGAAATGGTATGGGTGCTGGTAGGTTCACAAAGCAATGACAAACTACTGAACGTAAACTTGCCAAGAGATCAAAACAGCGCACACAAAAATGAGGGGGTTGACTGCGACGTCCTGTAAAGGATATGCAACTAACTTTTTAACAGTTGGTCAGATGTTGAAGTACACTTGTTCTCAAGCGAGGCGCAGTTGTCATTTGGAGGTGACAGGTTCGAGTCCCTGTCGGGTACTATAGCTTTCAATATTTATGTTGTCAAGTGTGTCCTCTAGTCTCTAATTGTTACAGCTACTTCTAGGAGAGCCAAACAATACGTATGTATTTAGTTATTAACAGTTCTAGTTGCCTACAAGGGTTCTCTAACTGATATTTATGTGTAATACGTCTTCAACAACCACAGTCGCTAATCTACAACGAGTAAATAACCGACAACCGACGGCTCACTTCCTATATATATAACGCAACATATAACCAATAGATGCTCGGCCCAGACGCCAACTCTGGTCACTCTCCCGCCTGATTTTCTGATGAGATCGTGGTCTGGCAAGTCGGACACTGATCGGTAATCTGGCAATCACTAAACGGTTAAACCGTCTAGTCTAGCCTAGTCCCGTCTGCCCTTGGTCGTCTGGAGAAAAAAGGAATCTTACTTCTGCTTCTATTTCAAGATGGACCGTTTGTTTGTGCGAGTGTGGGCGGATATGTGAGCACAATTAGGAGCCTGGGGGTGGTTTGTGTAGGGGAAGAGGCAGGGGATAACGAAGATAGATGTATGTTTAAAAAGCACGACAGTAAATAATATTATACACAACATTAACTTTATTGAAATTTCTTATAACAGTGAGGATTGGGGAAGAGGAAGAGAGTGCGATTGACGATATCTGCTCTAAACAAACCAAGTCAAGAAGAAAAAGAAGACAGACAGACAAACAGACTGACATATACATCATACGTACCTATGTGCACATTCAGACACATACATACATACATACACACACACATATACACACATACATACACACACATACACACATACATACATACACACATACATACATACATACATACATACATACAGACAGACAGACAGACAGACAGACAGACAGACAGACAGACAGACAGACAGACAGACAGACAGACAGACAGACACATACATACATACATACATACATACATACATACATACATACAAACATACATACATACATACATACATACATACATACATGCATACATACATACATACATACATACATACATACATACATACATACATACATTAACATACAACGGTGACCCATCTGTCCCTATATATATATATATATATATATATATATATATATATATATATATATATATATATATATATATATATATATATCTTCTTCTTCTTCTTCAGCGTTCCGAGCCATTGAGGTTCTTTGCTGCAGATACAATCCGTCTCCATTCGTCTCTCTGGTGGACCTTCTCTTGCCAGTCATTGATTCCAAGTGCTTGTAGGTCTGTACATGTATTATCTCTCCACCGCCTTCTTGGTCTACCTCGGGGTCTACGGTCATTTATTTCCTGAGTGTAAGCGAGTTTTGTTTCCCTATTATCTTCCATTCTTTCTATATGCCCCAGCCATTGTAGTCTATTAGCCTTCATGATACCAGTGATTAGCGGGGACTTAAACAGATCATAAATGTCTTTGTTACTTCTTCTTTTCCACTCTCCACTTTGTGTATCCCTAATGGGTCCAAAGATGCGTCTTAAAATTTTGTTC
This sequence comes from Cepaea hortensis, assembly GCA_963921405.1. NCBI lineage: Eukaryota > Metazoa > Mollusca > Gastropoda > Stylommatophora > Helicidae > Cepaea > Cepaea hortensis. Next base: position 86,307,950 of record OY992894.1, on the reverse strand, counting down.
TCAAAGATTTGTAACAAGGCTTCGTCTCCTTTCGTTGTACTCCAGGTTTCAGAGCCATACAGCACAACTGATCGGATCAGTGTTTTGTATATTGTGATTTTGGTGTTACGAGATAGCGCCTTTGATTTTAATAGATGTTGTAGTGCATAGTATATCTTATTTCCAGAGTTGATTCTAGTTTGTATTTCTTCCCTTATGATGTTGGAGCAGTTGAAGATAGTACCCAGGTATTTGTATGTTTCCGTTCTTTTAATGGTCATATTATCTATTTGTATGTGGCCAGAGTTTTTAGCCATTCCGTCTCTTGAAATTACTATATATTCTGTCTTATCTTGGTTGATAACCAGCCCCATCTGTTGGGCTTTTTCCTTTAAGTGAGTCAATATTTCCAATGTCTTTTGTTTACTTTGCCCTATAATATCTATATCATCTGCATAACTAAGCAGCTTGGATGTTCCACCAATATCACATTCCTCCTTTACCTTCCTTACAACTTTCTCTAGAGCCAGATTGAAGAGTAGCGGCGATAGTGCATCACCCTGTTTCAAGCCAGATGTTATTTGGAAGGGATCTAATTTCCTGCCATTATATGTTACTATATTATAAGTATCTTCCATGCATAGTCTGGTCATGTTGATTAACTTCCTTGGTATTCCAAATTCCTGCATAGCATTCCATAGACTATTCCTATGGACACTATCATAAGCCTTTTTAAAATCCACAAAAATTTTATGGAGATCTCTTTTATATATTTTAATGTTTCTCGGCTATTTGTCGTAAGATAAATATCTGATCTATTGTTGATCTCTTTTGTCTAAAACCCGCCTGGTAGTCACCTAATATGTCTTCTGAATATGGTTTTAGTCTATTTAGTAATACTGCGGATAGTATCTTATAGCTTGTGGACAGTAGTGATATTCCTCTATAATTTCCACATTGGAACTTGTCTCCTTTCTTAAAGATAGGTATCAATAATGACTCTTTCCAGTCATGGGGTAATTCTTCTGTCCTCCAGATTTTTATTATTAGTTCGTATAGTTTTAGATGTAATGCATGGCCACCTGCCTTTATAAATTCAGCAGCAATTCCATCAGTCCCAGTTGCCTTATTGTTTTTAAGTCGTGTGATTACATATAGGATTTCTTGAAATGTAGGTTCTTCAATTTGTGGTTCGCATGTTAGAACCTCTTCCTGTGGGAAAATGTTACTTGGAGCTTCACAATTTAGTAATTCAATAAAATATTCTTTCCATGTGTTGCACATTTCCTCATTGGTATTTATCATATTCCCATTTTTGTCTTTTAAACCATATGTGTTTTGTTGGTGCCCTCGTTTCATTGACTTCAGTTCTTTAAAAAAATTTCTGGATTCATTTTTCTGGTGATTAGTTTCCATATCTGTGATTATATTACTCATATATTCTCGCTTCTGCTGTCTGACTATTTTTGTAGCCTCTTTACATTCATTTCTATAATGCTCTTCCTTTTGGATGTTATTGATGTCATTTAACCATACATGTCTGGCATTCTTCTTCCTAATGACTGCTTCTTCACATTTTTGATTGAACCATATGTTCTTTCTATGCGTGGTTAATACACCGAGACATTCTTCTGCGGTAGATTGAATTGTATTCTTGATGTTCAACCAAGTTTGGTCAACGCTTTCCTCCAAAGGGTTTTGCAGAGTTTCAAGTTTACATCTTATTTCATCTGTAAATTTCTCTTTGACTGTAATGTCTTGTAGTTTTTCTCTGTTAAATGTTGGGTGTAATCTTTGTAATTTAGTATAGAAACCTCTCTTAAGTTTTATTTTAAATTTTGCTCCAACGAGGAAGTGGTCACTGTGGAACTCAGCTCCTCTATAACTTCTGACTTGCTGTATGTTTGATGCATTTCTGTTGTTAATTAAAATGTGATCTATTTGATTATAGGTTCTCTTGTCACATGATTTCCAAGTTTGTTTGTGTATATCCTTTCTTTGTAGTCTGGTACTGCTAATCTGCAGTCCTTTGGCTTCTGCCAGGTTGATGACTCTCCATCCATTATCATTTGAAGTTGTATGTAGGCTTTCCATACCGGCCATTTTTTTTTTATTAGTTTGCTCTATACCTATTTTTGCATTGAAGTCTCCCAGCACAATCAGGATGTCCTGTTTGGGGGTTTCTTCTATGACATCTTCCAGATCATTATAAAAGTCTTCTTTAATATCATCTTCTTTCTCTTCAGTAGGTGCATGTACATTAATCATCGTTATATTTTTCCATTTACCTTTTCCGTCATTCGTAATTTACTAATCCTGTCATTAAAAGCTTTAAAGTTTAAAACGTTCCCCCATAACTCTTTTTTGATGACAAATCCTGTTCCTAATTCATGTTTATTTTGGGTGTTTCCTCCATATATTATAATCATTCCATTTTGCTCTAAAGTATCCTCTCCTGGCCACCTTATTTCTTGAATTGCTGTTATATCCATTTGATATTCAACCAGCTCCCGGGTTAGTTCTTCGGCCGCTCCAGTTCGATATAGTGACCGTACATTCCATGTTCCAAATCTCAAAAGTCCTTTAACGTTCCAAGGTCGTTGTCCAGATAAGTCAGTCCGATATCGAGGCTCATGTATTTGTTTCGTAACAAAGAAAGGTTTTTACAAAGGTGGGGATGTTAACCCCACGCTTCAACCACCAACCTGGAGGACCAGGGTGTTTCTCTTTGTCTGTTCTCTACCCTTTGACCTGTCCGGTTTGGGAGGCCCTGCTGGTAGCTACGCTACCGCCGGCATAGCTCTCAGGGTCATTGAGAAACTAAACCTCCCCCACCACGACAAGGTGGAAACACCATCGGGGGATATATATATATATATATATATATATATATATATATATATATATATATATATATATATATATATATATATATATATATATATATATCAAAAAAACCTCCATAAATTTCCCCGATCCCTGTCGATCCCTCAGATTAAGATCTACCGCTGCCGGAATGATAGACACGATTTGCATAAGCAGACCGAGCAACGTTTTCATTGGATCCTGACAAACTTGCGTTCACTGAAGAAGAATTTTCCATTTTCTGACAAGCATCTAGAATAAATCTGTGTGCCTTATAAGGTGACATTGTTTGATTTATGGCACAGGAATTGCAAATACTTGTCCAGGAATAATGTTATGGGCTGGGCGTTGAATAATGGATTAAATATTGGGATATTTGAGAATATTAATCTTGCTAGAATGTGGTGATAAGAGAACAGCTAACACGAAGCGACTTCCATTTTAGACGATATACGCACGTCGAAGCCTTCGCCGCTCTACCTGTAAGTTTCAAATATCAGGATATAAAGCGATAGATATAAATGACCCGATACAATAGCAAGATATAAATATCACAAGACAACAGCAAGATATAAACAGCCAGATACAACAGACAGATATGAACAGTACGGCATGAACAGCACGATATAAACAACAGGATATAAAAAGCACGACACAACAGCAAGATATAAACAGCATGACATAATAGCAAGCTATAAACAGGACACAACAGCAAGATATGAACAGCACAATAATAACAGCACGAACCAACGGCAATATATAAACAAACATATACAATGGAAAGATATAAACAACAGAAACCAACAGCAATATATAAATAGCACGAGCCAACAGCAAGATATTTACAGCATGATATAAAAATCACAGTTCAAACAGCAAGAGATAAACAGCAGGACACAAGAGCAAAATATAAACACTACAATATAAACAGCACGATAGAAAAGAGGGATATAAATAGCATTATAGAACAGTAGGATATAAACAGCATGATAGGACAACAGGATATAAATAGCACGATAGAATAACACGATATAAACAACAGAATACAACAGCAAGATGTAAACAGCAGAACTAAACAGCAAGATTTAAATTGTACGACACAGCAGCATGTTACAAGCTGCACGACATACAAACAGCACGATAGAATAGCTAGATACAAACAGCACGATAAAACAGCAGGATACAAACAGCAGAAACCAAATAATAGACAAAGCAGAAGGATACAAACTGCAAGATAGAAACAGAAAAATCCAAATAATAGATAAAATAAAAGGATACAAACAGCAAGATAAAGTTGTTGCATATCATTTACAGGATGTAACAGTCGACCCCTGCATTTTCGACTTTTCGTGATTCCTGGGCAAGTTTACATTCAGTAATTTGCCAGTGCTTTCTGAACGACCAGCATCCATACCATTTCATAACAAGTCAACGTAAGACGGTCTGCTGCAAAATCTCCCACAGTTGTGTTTCGAACGTGGGTATGCGGGATTACGAACTGCGTCCGTAAAAACTTCGCCACGGACAACAAAATCAAAATAATAGATAAGGACAGAAGGATACAAACGGCAAGATGCAAACAGTAGACCCCAAACAACAAGATACAAACAGTAGGATCTAAGCAACAAGATAAAGAAACAGCAGGCTGTAAACAGCAATATACAAACAACAAGATGCAAACAGTAGAATCAAAATAGCAAAATAAAAAACAGCAGGATCCAAACAGCAAAATAAAAAAAAAAAACAGCAGGATCCAAACAGCAACAAACAAACAGCAAAATGCAAATAGCGGGATCAAAACAGCAAGATGCAAACAGCAGATTGTAAACAGCAACATACAAACAGCAAGATGCAAACAGCAGAATACAAACAGAAAGATGCAAACAGCCGGATCCAAACAGCAACATACAAACAGCAAGATGTAAACAGCAGGATCAAAACAGCAAGATACAAACAGCAAAATAAAAACAAAAGGATATACACAGCATCATACAAAAAGCAAGGTACAAATAACAAAACACAGATTGAAAGATATAACCATGAGGATGAGGCCGCTGTGATATTTTACACATTTCTAGTGAGTGAGTGGCACCTTGCAGTCTTGACAGACCAAAGTGTGTGAGTTGGAATGTGGCCAATATTCCATCACAATGTCTGGGCAGAGCTTCAGAGAATCATGCGGCGCCCAAACGACATGACCTCTCTCTCGGCCTAGTCTTGTGTATTCCAGAGGAATGGGTAACCAATACGTCTGGCACAAGGTAGGCTGCAGACGCTGGCGGCTCAGCGTCAATCCACCGAGACCTCACCACCACGTGCCGGTGGCGAGTTATGGCCAGACCCGGACACCCAAGGGACCCGGCTTAGAGGCGTTCAGCCATGTCCCACAGGTGAGGGCCTTGTACGAGCAGTTACTTGTTGACAATAAACAGAATAGTAACGATAAACATTAGTGATATTACAAAAATAGAGGGGTTACCGTTGTAACTAGTCATTCATTGGCACCTTGCCGTCTTGACAGACGATATTTTGTAAGGGATGGAGTTATTGCCTCTCCATAGCACAAAGCCTGGGCTAAAATATAGAGATCATGTGTTGCCCATGCAGCTTGATCCCTCTCTCGGCCTGCCTAGTTCGCTCCAGAGGAAAGGTAACACCTCTACATCCGGAACAAGACAAGCTGCAGAAGCTGCCGGATCAGCAAAGCAATGCTCTAATTGTCCGCCTGTCGGAGCTTCGATCCTAGACCAGCCGCCAACCAAGGCTTAGGGCCTGATCTGCCCTGCCATGACACTTTGTCTTTAGGTTGCATTTCCTCGCACCAGAGTAAGGCTTGTACCCTCCCAATTGTGCTCTTCCGCCCGAAGTAGTAACTAGTAGCTAGGGCAAATAAGGTTGGCAAAAGATAGACCCGGAGACCAGACACAGCTTAAACAGCAAGAAGAAGAAGAAAAGGAAGAAGAAGAAAGAAGAAAGAAGAAGAAGAAGAAGAAGAAGAAGAAGAAGAAGAAGAAGAAGAAGAAGAAGAAGAAGAAGAAGAGGAAGAAGAAGAAGAAGAAGAAGAAGAAGAAGAAGAGGAAGAAGAAGAAGAAAGAAGAAGAAGAAGAAGAAGAAGAAGAAGAAGAAGAAGGAAGAAGAAGAAGAAGAAGAAGAAGAAGGAAGGAAGAGGAAGAAGAAGAAGAAGAAGAAGAAGAAGAAGAAGAGAAAGAAGAAGAAGAAGAAGAAGAAGAAGAAGAAGAAAGAAGAAGAAGAAGAAGAAGAAGAAGAAGAAGAAGAAGAAGAAGAAGAAGAAGAAGAAGAAGAAGAAGAAGAAAGAAGAAGAAGAAGATAAGAAGAAGAAGAAGAAGAAGAAGAAGAAGAAGAAGAAGAAGAAGAAGAAGAAGAAGAAGAAGAAGAAGAAGAAGAAGAAGAAGAAGAAGAAGAAGAAGAAGAAGAAGAAGAAGAAGAAGAAGAAGAAGAAGAAGAAGAAGAAGAAGAAGAAGAAGAAGAAGAAGAAGAAGAAGAAGAAGAAGAAGAAGAAGAAGAAGAAGAAGAAAAGAAGAAGAAGAAGAAGAAGAAGAAGAAAAGAAGGAAGAAGAAGAAGAAGAAGAAGAAGAAGAAGAAGAAGAAGAAGAAGAAGAAGAAGAAGAAGAAGAAGAAGAAGAAGAAGAAGAAGAAGGAAGAAGAAGAAGAAGAAGAAGAAGAAGAAGAAGAAAGAAGAAGAAGAAGAAGAAAGGAAGAAGAGAGAAGAAGAAGAAGAAGAAGAAGAAGAAGAAGAAGAAGAAGAGAAGAAGAAGAAGAAGAAGAAGAAGAAGAAGAAGAAGAAGAAGAAGAAGAAGAAGAAGAAGAAGAAGAAGAAGAAGAAGAAGAAGAAGAAGAAGAAGAAGAAGAAAGAAGAAGAAGAAGAAGAAGAAGAAGAAGAGAAGAAGAGAAGAAGAAGAAGAAGATGAAGAAGAAGAAAGAAGAAGAAGAAGAAGAAGAAGAAGAAGAAGAAGAAGAAGAAGAAGAAGAAGAAGAAGAAGAAGAAGAAGATGAAGAGAAGAAGAAGAGAAGAAGAAGAAGAAGAAGAAGAAGAAGAAGGAGAAGGTGAAGGAGAAGAGAAGAAGAAGAAGAAAGAAGAAGAAGAAGAAGAAGAGAGAAGGAAGAAGAAGGGGAAGAAGACGAAGAAGAAGAAGAAGAAGAAGACGACGAAAGAAAGAAGAAGACGAAAGAAGAAAGAAGAAGAAGAGAAGAAGAAGAAGAAGAGAAGAAGAAGAAGAAGAAGAAGAAAGAAGAAGAGAAGAAGAAGAAGAAGAAGAAGAAGAAGAAGAGCATAATGAATTTCCGTTTGTTTCTTCAATTCGTTTTTTCCAAGAACGCCCCACGGGGAGGTAAGCGAGGTTGTGTCAGCAACATGCCTGACCCGGAAATCATCGCCGCTACCCCCCCCCCCCCCCCCGGTATGCTAATTCTTGGCTATGTTATATTTTTTAAAAAATGACTGATTGATTGCATGAAGAAGTTTCTGTCTATGGAAATGTACAGGATTTGAGGACACATTTCAGACGCTCTCAGTACTAGGTCGAACTAAGCAGTCTTGTTGTAGCGCAGGGATTGGGAAATTAAGGCCCTCGGGCCTTATAAGGCCCGCAAAAACATTTGTTCTGGCCCTGCCAAGGCAACCGCAGGTGGAACTCGAAATTTAATAAATCTAGGAGCTTTATGAACAATCATCTACAAACAATCTAGTAGCAAAATTAACAGAACCAGCTAATAACACACAACGAATATATTGTACTTCATGGAAACAGAAGCAATCAAATACAGAGGTTCTAGAAAAACTGGGAATGAAAAGAGAGTCGAGGAAAGAAATTATAAAGAGGCAAGTGAAATATTTCGGCTATGTTAAAAGACTCTTATAAAATCCACATTGGAGGGTAAGGTTAAAGGCAAGCGAGCAAGAGTAGACAACGATATAAGTGCGAAGATAACATCAAGACATGAACAAACAGCAATATGATATAATGTACAAACAAAACAAAACACAGACAGTGTTGGAGATCCAACCTTGACCATGGAGACGGCACCTGATTGATTGAAGAACACCACATGCATGACAAAAGAGATGCCTGTTCCAGCCATCACACTACGGTCCGAGTTAATTAAATGTTTGATTAAATATAGGTTGCTAGCTTTTAAGTTGATAACGTTATGTTGTCCGCTAATGTGTTATACATTTACAGATGACTCCGTGTAGATAGTCGGCTCTTAGGCAAGGGATTACTAATGCATTTCGTATTCTGGGTTCGAAAAACAGATGCGGGAGATTTGCAAGCATACTGCCTTGCGTTGCTTTCCATACAATGGTATGAGTGCCGGTCGCTCTGAGAGCAATGGCAAACAACTGATCGTAAACTTGCCAAGGAATCACAAACAGCCCCCCCCCCCCACAAAAATGCTGGAGTTCACTGCTACGTCCTGTAAAGGATAGGATATGCACCTAATTAAACTTGGTAGAAAAATGGTTCCTCGAACACACATGTATTAGCACTATTCGTACAAACTCAAAAGATTTCATCAATGTCTCGTTGTGAATTAATTATATGTGAACTGAATCTAGCTGGCCTCGAGTTAGTTGCATATCCTTTACATGACGTCGTAGCCAACCCCATAATGTTTTGGTTATGTGCCATTTCTTGGTAAGTTTACGTTCAGTAGTTTGTCATTGCTTTCTAAACTACCGGCGCACATACCATTGTATGAAGACCAGCGCAAGGCGGTCTGCTGCCAAATTGTCCGCAGTTGTGTTTCGAAAGCAGTGTCGGTAATCCCTTTGCCACGGAGCCTCTAGGCGTTTATAAAAAGCACTTAAAGAACCAAGTGGGTATAAGAGCATCCAGGCCACCAGAAAGATGATGAATATTGCCAGCTTGTCCGCAGAGGACAAGTAGTAATCCAACTTAAACGAAGTGAACAAGTTGCAATCCAACTCTATCAAAGTGAATAAATAACAGTCTAACGTCATCGAAGTGAATAAGTAGCAATCCAGCTCTATCAAAGTGAACAAATAGCAATCCAACTCTATCAAAGTGAACAAGTAACAATTTTCACACTTCGTACAGAACATAACAGTTTGAAATACCACTTGTTCAGAAAACTAAAGCCAGGAGATACTGATGATTGTAACATGATAATGTAACCGTGGAATTGGTAAAATTACGACTAAACATTTGCTGCAAGAGAATCCAACATATGAAGAACAGAAAAATCACTTCAGTCTACACCCGTTCTATGTGAGAGCAAACTTTCTCCCCATGTCAACAACGCCAAAATAACTGTTGCTTTCTGTACATAGTTCCAGGTTGATATCCGAGGGCGTACGAAGAAGACGAGGAAATGAAACAAGTGATTATAGTGATGGAGGCCGTGGACAGATAGATAGAGCAATGAAGATATCTTGGAAGAAGTAAACTTACAAAGAGAAATGGTTACTAGATGTCGACAATCCACATCCTTTGGGCATGTCATAATAAGAGGAACGCTGGAGTATGTCCTCACCAAGACAAAGTTGGTTGGTGTCTTCGTGGCACCTGCCTCGCTCTCTGAAGGTTGTGGGTTCGATTCCGCGCTACGACGTTCGATTTACGAGTGCAGTTTTCAGAGACTCTTGGCGGTCGTCGTTGGAGCTACGGAGTTCGAGCTTTGTGCGACGCTTTCGGCAGGCCGACCTGTGGAAAGAGACTGAGCAATATGGGGTACATCTCCGTGCAAGGAAGTCGATCCTGTAGTTAAAAAAAAATAAATAAAAAAAATAAAACTTCTCTTTAAAACGCGAAAGTCGGAGAGGTAAAGAGGTAGGGGGAGAGAGAAGATGTTGGACAGGTCGAAAACCCTGGCTCGGAGGAACCTCAGTATCAGAAACGATTGATGCCCACGAGACGGGTGTTGTGAACAGACATGATCACCAACGCCCACAGTGCAAGGATTATAACAAGAAGAAAAGTTGAATAGGGTAATGCATTTACATAAAAATCGGCTCATAATGAACTTTAACCCCTACCAATTCTCATTCTGATTCATTCTGGTCAGCTTTTTGACATTTTCATTTCCAATGTTATTATAATTTTTTGTCTTGATTTCATCGGTAATTGCATTCTGGGCTTGATTCATTTTGACACGATGTCGTCTCATTGTTTACTTTGGCATGGCAAGCTTCCTGTCTGTTTGAACATAATGTGGATGGATATCGACCCTTACATATTGGAGTCACTAAGCTACTTCTTTCTTTATTTCTGTCTTTCTTTCTGTCTTTCTTTCTTTCTTTCATTCTGCCTGCCTGCTAGCCTGCCTGCCTGCCTGCCTGTCTGTCTGTCTGTCTGTCTGTCTGTCTGTCTGTCTGTCTGTCTGTCTGTCTGTCTGTCTGTCTGCCTGCCTGCCTGCCTGCCTGTCTGTCTGTCTGTCTGTGTGTCTGTCTGTCTGTCTGTCTGTCTGTCTGTCTGTCTGTCTGTCTTCTCCTTCTTCTTCTGATATCAACGTTTGCTATGAGCCTATCCCAGCCTGGGCCGCAAACAGGATGTTGCATAGCATCCATTGTAGTGCGTAGATGTCCGTGTTCTAGCCCCGTGACACTTAGGACAACATCTACAACCGTCGATAGCGGAGGATTTTTCCTGGACTTCTCATCCCATAGACCGATTGCCTTCCGGGTTTATGGAATCTGCCTGTCCAGAAAATGACAACCATTTTATCATCATCATCATCATCATCATCATCATCATCATCATCATCATCATCATCATCATCATCATCATCATCATCATCACCACCACCACCACCACCACCACCACCACCACCACCATCATCATCATCATCATCATCATCATCATCATCATCGTCGTCATTGTGATCATCAACACCATCATCATCATCTTCATCAACACCATCATCATCATCATTACCACCACCACCACCACCACCACCACCACCACCATCATCATCATCATCATCATCATCATCATCATCATCATCATCATCATCATCATCATCATCATCATCATCATCATCATCATCATCATCATCATCATCATCATCATCATCACTATCACACAGAGACACCAGCTAGTAAATGTTTATAGTTTATGTGCAATTCTTATAGTTGTTCTCCATGTTTCTGACTGATACAACAGGATCAACTTAATACTGTTCTATGCTTCAGCACGCTTTCGTGGATAGTTATCCCTTTAGTAGTCTTTCCACTTCTATACCAGAGTGCATAATTTGATTTGAAGAGGATCAAACACACTGTATCCTGTTATTGAGTTGGTGTCTGTGATTTAGGTGATTGTGATTGTGACGGGACAGCCCCGGCAGCATCAGAATTACACAAGTTTGAAAGGAATTAAAGAGCCCACAATAATGTTTCTATCATTCTCTAAAAGAATAAATGTCCACCAGAACCTGATAGAAATGCAATAAGATTGAAAACAAGAGAAAAATACATTTTGACCACGCACGCCCCATCATTTCTGTAATGCTAGGTCTGAGAAAGCTTTGATGTACAGATCAAACGTAAAACCCAGACACCACGGCACCAGTCGGCGGGCGCTATCAAAGGTTGAAAACTCGCTGTTTTCAGTACAAGGGAAGAAAAAGACGGCAAAGTGTGAAATCTGGGCTGGGGGTTGATACATCGCGGAGCCAGTCAGTTGAGATTGACGTGTTAGTTTACAATCCTGTGGTTGGAATAGGGACAGACACCTAACACCTTAGTTCAACAGGACCTAACGTGTGAACCAGCCACGGCAGAATGAGAGATAAGAGGGTCAGCCAGACCCGTCTTAAATAACACATGCGGTAAAAGTCCAGAATTTGGGGAGCCGGGACAACGTCTGTAGTTGCCACCACAAAGGAGCAATTAGGACCAGATGCTTAACACCTCACTGCAATACGCAGCAAAGTAGGAACACATGGCTGACACATTATTGCCAGCAACCAAGGAGGAGGCAATAGCAGAGTGGAATGTAATTATGACGCAACTGCATCACCGCCAAAGCATGTTTCATTGTTTCAGGAATGTGGCGAGGCATCGGTCAGTTTGATTGACAAATGAAACTACCGTCCACAGGAAAGGAGGAGGGGTGAAAAGAATTTGGCACTTAATCCATCTGGGTAAATCGTCCTACATGAAAAATAGGTGGAGCTAACAGGAACTTGGACATAGTAATTAGCTAGCGTGGAAACTAGCCAGGAACGGAGAGAATAAAACTACGAGCAGTGGCCAGCAAGACTTCAGATGCATTCACAATAGCGTACCAGGGAAGCAGGAATTTTAATTTCTGGTGAGAGATTACCCTCTCGTTTTGTTACTTCAATACAAAGTCGTATGAAAGGATTTCCTAGCTATAACCCAGATCTCTTAGGAGCAATGGACAGTCAACAACCCATATCAGGAAGTGACTTAGCCTTGTGAAGGGACCAATTTGGACTCCTTCAATCTGACAGTGAACTGCGTCTCACTGGGGGAAGCATGACCTATGTGACCTCTTAAGTTACGTATACCATATTACAATCATCATCATCATTTGATCATCAAGACTAGAAATAATAAGCACAGTTGTTGTATTTTAATCTCAGTTGTCCGTCTAAATTCTAAATGTCTATAAATGTTTGTGTAGATTAAATAAGTACACACATTATTGTATCATTTAGTGGGGGTTCACACATATTGTCCAGAAGTAGGAATATATGTCAGGGAGGTACCTTGCATATGCAGTCATAAGTAACCAGATTACGTTGCATAACTTAACTCCTCCTTTCACACTTCTGGTGAAACCAAGTACAGCCAAATCTATATAGATATATTCTATCTTCAACGAGCCACTTCTTGGCTGTTTTCTTGAGTATCAGGGACGGTGTCTTAAATCAGCATAAAAGACACTAGTTCCAGGTTTTCTCTCTGGGATCGGGGTGGTAATTAGTCCCATCTGACAGAGGTAAGGGATCTCAAACTGCACCCAGAACTAAACCCCAGTAGGAGAAAATGATTTTGGCTGAGTGGTTGCCCATCCGGGAGCAACTTCAAGCCAGTTGGTGACAGTGATACGAAGTTTCACAATTCTCCGACATACAGAGCCCAGGGTTCGAAATCTGCCCCGAGCCAATTGAAACAGACCGCTTTCAATGGTGTGAGGCGTCGGTCGTTCTAAAAGCAACAGTAAACCTCTGAACTTAGAATATCTAGTAAATCACAAAAATATAAAATAATTTGGAGTCGATTGCAAAATCCTGTAAATGACATGCAAAGTAAGTAGCTGAGTTCTTATTGAGCAGAAGATGGACACGGGGTATTGCGGACAGCTTGGACATCAAGGTGCTTGAGTCGGGAGATCTGGTCACAGACAGAGAGACTGTTCGTGAAAGTTTCTTGAGGCGGTGGACATGGCAAGAGATAGAGAGTTTGTTCATGATGGTGCTTGAGGCTAGAGACATGGCAAGAGATAGAGGGGTTGTTCTTGATGGTGCTTGTGGCGAGAGACATGGCAAGAGATAGAGATGTTGTTCTTGATCTTTTGTTGAGGCGAGAGATATGGCAAATGTCACACGTCGTTCTTGATGATAATATCACGAAGTTCTTACGATGATATGTTCATGATATTGTCGTGTGATGGTCGTTGTCTAGGTAACGATACTCATGGGGTGTCAATGGAGATATCTAACTGTCTTGCAATATAACTCACCCCCGCCGTGCATATTCACCAGTCATTAAACAAGATTCCGTTGGCGCACATAATCCTTTCTTACAGAAATAAGACGGACAGACGGAACATGTTTATACATCCAGAAATAATGTAATCCATAGAATATAATATCCTCCTCACAATTTAACCAGCACACATCAATGCCTTCTCAAGCCTGCTTCATATCAAATCCACAAGACATTTAGTCCAACTACTATCCACGGCTGGATCTCCTACAATACAACCCACACATTGGGTCGGAGCCACTGCTCAACTATGCAACCCACTCTGGGTTTAGGCCCTCACTCCCTATAGAACCCACTCTGGTTCAGGCCTGTCTTCACAACTCGGAGAACAACACAACACCGTTGTCCGTGGACTACCGACTCCTTCAGTATCTCAAACTCAACTCACCCAAGTCCCTTGACTTCACACAACAAAATACACTATCTCTCTCCCCATCCCCCCTAGGGGTTTTCCCTCTACCCTCACTATTTTATTTCTCAGGACTGGCTGTTTTTTCATAGCCAGGTCAGTCACTTTACTGTCTCCCACTCTCATCCATTCTTTTCTTATGCCCGGTCACTCAACTCACTGTCAATGACCCAGGCTTATGTCATCACCCCTCTCTTAAAAGAAAACTTCGTTTTCAAATATTGGGCGACTAAAACTTACTAAACATGTGACCCAGACATATTGCCTGGGTAGCCCTAAGTATGGCTCCATCTCACTTTAGCTACCACCCTAAATAATACATCAAATGCTCATAGTACACTCCCATATTCCCCACACATAAATACAAACATCTTTCTATCTTGTGTACCAATACATCACATAATAATAATACATCATTGGAAAGCATTATACTTATGTACCCACAGGTCTCTTACTACTTCACGACCACACAATACTATTTGTGTACCGACCCTATATCAGGTGGTTCTGTTCTTGCATGAACCCTCCTCTGATTTCTGTCGATGCTGTGTCTACCTTTCATGTACCCATGACTCATGGTACCTCTACAACTACAACATCTGTTTGCTATCCCTAGCCCTGGGTCAGTAATGTCGCGAACACGTCTATTGACCTGACTCAACTTTCCTATCTGCATATTGCACCGTTACACTTGAGACTCTGTTTAGTCTGAACTCTTTATTCAATCTTGGCCCATGTATCTGGCACCTTGCTTTCTGCTGCATACGCCTTATGCCTATGTGCCCTGCACATGCACTATCCTGAGCTGTTCTATTATATCGGTCTCTATGTGCTAAAGGTACTGCTCCTTGCCCACGTGCAGTTCCACTATCTGAAAAACGGCGAGTGAGAACATTGTTCTTCCTCTCGAAGCACCATCTACCTTTCTTTGACTGCCTATGTTCTACTCTCCTACACCCTGGGGAACATTTGTTCAGAGTAGTATCTTGTCTCTGGGAGCCACTAGCACTATATTTGGGATCCATTCTCATCTGCTCAGCTGTACTATCGTTGTCCTCTGTTCCTGTGTCTACTTCAAGTGCCTCTTCTACCTCAGCTATACTCTCTAATTTAGGTTCTCTTGTGGTAACTACCTCGTTACTGCTTACACTATATTTTTGGTCCCAATAAACTACTTCCTCTTCTGTACAATCTTTAACTCCTATAACATTTCCTATGATCAAATCAGCCACTGGTGAGTCCAAAACACACGCTGTCACTCTTCCAGTGATATATGGTATTTTTACTGTTATTATGGCTACTGGGTAGAACTCTACTGTCCTATTAAATGTTATGGATCTAATCTTTTTCCCTGTATAATCCGAGGGATGCATTAAACTCTTTCTCACCCCGATGGACGTACATCCGGAATCCCTAATTGTTAACGCTGGCCTATCATTAACAAACCCATGATGCATCTTCAGACTTCCTCCTTCATGGACTGCTGATCCTGCTTTCACTGTATGACCACATATTAGGACTGACTGACTGTCTTTTTCAAAAAGAGGTTTGCACCCACTACAATCTTCATTGTTCAGGGTCTCAATTACTTGCGCTGCATTTGAGTGCTCTATTTCTCTCATCCTACATTGATGACTGAAATGCCCCTTCCTTCCACATTTGAAACAAGTGATCTCCTTCCTTGCGTTAATTGTTGGCTCACTGGCTGGCTGCACGTCACACTCCGCTGCCTTGTGTCTCCAGATCCCACAATTCCAACATCCGGCATAATTTGGACGTCTCTGGAAGTTCCCTCTTCTATATGGGTACCGTCCTACTCTACCAACATTGTTTCCTCGGAAACCATTATCATGAAGTTCTTGCTGCTCACCTTTCTGTGCTGAATCCACACTTTTCGCCCTTGGTCTGATGACTGGATTCTGGTCCTGTTTAGTGTACGCTGCACAGACTATTTCCTCACTCATTAGTTTACCAATGGATACGTTAGGATGTGCAGTCATGTAGTTTTGCCCTAACTGAGACATTGTGTTTATGTCCTTTGGCTTACGCTCCTCAAAGAAAGCCACTAAATTGGAATTGCATGCAGATACTACCTTGCCTCTTAACATTAGATCTACTAATTTATTAAAATCTTTCCCTACTTCTGCAAGCTCCATCCATTTGTTAAATGTATTCTTTACTGTGTTAACAAAGTCTGTGAAATCTTGATTTGTCTCTGCACTAACTGTCTAAACTTTGTCCTATATCCATGCTCAGTGAGTTGGAACTTTGTCAGCAAACGTTGACGTAAGATAGTGTAGTTGTTTCTTTCTTCTACAGGTAAATTGAACATTGTGTCTAGTGCCTTGCCCGTAAGAAACTCGCCAAGTCGCATCGCATACTCTTTCTCTGAAATACCTAACGCTTTGGCTGATGCCTCGAACCTGGCCAAATAATTTTCAAGTTGGTCCCGGTCTGTAAAATAAGGCAGTTTTAATCTCTGTGACGACTGCGACGGTCTTCTGCTTTCCTCACTTTGACCTTTCGAAGATAGTTCTAATTTTCTGAGAGCAATTTCAGCTTCCATCTTAATCTTCTCTTTCTCAATTTCCACCGCATTTGTGTGTTTTAACTTTTCAAGTTCCATTTGTGTCTCTTCCTGTAGACGCTTGTTTTCCATTTCAGCTAGTTTTACTTGTGTCTCTTTCTCTTCCTGTAGACGCTTGTTTTCCATTTCAGCTAGTTTTACTTGTGTCTCTTTCTCTTCCTGTAGACGCTTTGCCTCGCGTTCATTATGCCTCTCCTCTCTTTCCGTCTGTTTTTGTTCTTTTGCTTCGGCATACTCCTGTAACTCTTTACCTTTCAGGCCTATTCGTTCACCTGCTTCAATATAGTCCATTAAAGTAGGCATCTTGTACTTGTGGACACGTAGCTGTCAATCAGCCAACTATAAATGTACAGACTCTGCTGTTAGTCTTTGTGTCACTTCCCTAAGTACACCACAACTCCCTGTGTACGTAAATTCGTAGTGCTAAAAATATCACTCTGTACTCACCCAGTCACTCTATAAGCACTAGGTAGTGAGGGGGGAAGTATCACCTATACTCCCTTATATCTATATATCTATGACCAATAGTTGTATAACATTTCTGGAAATATTGTTAAACATATATATAAATACATATACACAACGAATGAATGAAAACACTAAATGTTGTCTATAAAAACGTTAGACTCACAAGCCAAGTACACGGAGACGGTGATCACAAAGAAATAAACTACAGTAACAACTACAAGCTTGTGTAGGGACATCCACAGTGCGCGTAATATATAAATATAAACTGACAAAGACCACTAGACAGTAGAAAAGACGAAAGATTACAATAATACCATATATCCGACCACAACAAATATCATATGTAAATATAACGAAAAGAAAGAAAAAAAAATTATAGCGTAACAATATACACAAATCTGACGTGAAACAACTCGGCTCTAGATATTGGTTAGGACTATTCCAATGCCACTGCACGACACGTTAACTCATTAACGTTTTCCTTACAAAAAATATCTTAAGCACCAGAAAAAAAACCACGTTTTGCAAGTCCTATCCTAGTGTAGATAGAGATCGCAAAAAATGCCTATTCAACAACCACACATAATCAAATATATATATATATATATATATATATATATATATATATATATATATATATATATATATATATATATATATATATATATATATATATATATATATATATATAAGTAGACACACGATAACGACAGTTAATACGATGAGAGCAACAGAATGTCCAACTGGTTGGCCGATAAATCTGTACTTATAATCCGTCGCCAACAGTTCGTATTTAATAATCTTTTTACAATAGGATGGAAGTGTTTGTTTGTTAAAATTCCGAAATGTCTACGACGCTAGATTTCAAACCGACTTCTTGCTTTGTTGAGTGGTTCCTGAATTCACGTGGTGATCACAAGTTCCAACTGTCGACAAAAGTTGAAGATGATAGTGATATCCAAACTGTTCTGTCTCGACACAGTCCGTAACGTTATTGTACTTTCTCTGGACGTGGTGACACCCCAGTAATAATCCAAAGTGTTCTTTCGATATGTTGTTACTTTCGTTGCGGAGATGGTACTTTGCTGTATCATAAATGTTATGGATTTCCGTTATCCGACAAGATTCACCAAAAAGAAAAGGGGAATGGCAGCCAATGTTCAGCGCTTTAAATCTTGATATATAAATCCTTATTGGCAAAGAAATACAACCATGGTTGCGATGATGATACGTTAAAACTGTTTGCTCATAACAGAATAATGATGACAATAGTAGAACAGTTCAACAAAGACAAAACATTAAATCTGGCTTTCTTTCAAAACAACCTTGTTTTGTTCATTCACAATGAGTCATCTTGACCACACTAGGCCGTGGAAATTTTCCTGAGTACCTTTCCTCCTTCCACCCCCAACTCACAATGTCACCTCAATTTCTCTTTATCACTCTCAGTGAAAAATACACTTTACACCACTAACCCGCCCCAACTCTGGCGGTAGGGGCACTGTTTCCACCCACTTTTGTCACCCCTCCCGGTGAATCCGAAAATGTCAATTCTGTGTATCCTACACATCCATGATAACTCTCCTTCCCGAGAGTTCACTGTCCTCAATACTTTACCTGTACTGTGCACTGTCCTCGTAAACAGCGCTAACCCTCTCTCAACCCGGCCTATTAACTGCGTAGACAAATCTTGACCAGTCAACTTGCAACAACACAGTGCGCTTGCCTTCGCACACACACACCAAATTCTCACCACGCACAGGATGTTGCGACGAAATTGCTCGCTGTCTTAAATCTTTGGTTCAATCCTGTCCTGTCTTTATCACCGACAGCAGATATCTAGCCCGTCTCGCCGCGCAGACTTTTCCCTGTGCTCGGTGTTTGTGCCTAGTGACCACCCCCCGTCACTGTAATCGACTCTCCCAGTTGATTTGTGCTGCGTTAATTCTCCTGGCGCCCCGCCTCGTCTGTTTACGTGTGCTGACCACCGTTAATTTACCTGTCGTGAACTTCACATGAACTGTCTGCTAGCTTGAGTTTTTAATCCCGTCTGTCTGTGTGAATTATCTGGCGCACACACAAAGAGTTCACATTACCCTCTTGAAGCCACACAATCCAAATTGTCAAGGGTTTGCTAGCTTGATGGAACGAAGTCACCAGATAACAACTCCTCTCTCAGCGAAGAGTTCACAAATAACCATAATGACAACAATGTCTATATTGTTCTTGATCGTACGAGCTCTCAGATGATCAATATAGCCCCGTCGTCCTTGACCGGAGGAGACCCCAGATACTCCTTACTAAGCGACGAGCCACCAGAATGTCACACGTCGTTCTTGATGATAATATCACGAAGTTCTTACGATGATATGTTCATGATATTGTCGTGTGATGGTCGTTGTCTAGGTAACGATACTCATGGGGTGTCAATGGAGATATCTAACTGTCTTGCAATATAACTCACCGCGCCGTGCATATTCACCAGTCATTAAACAAGATTCCGTTGGCGCACATAATCCTTTATTACAGAAATAAGACGGACAGACGGAACATGTTTATACATCCAGAAATAATGTAATCCATAGAATATAATATCCTCCTCACAATTTAACCAGCACACATCAATGCCTTCTCAAGCCTGCTTCATATCAAATCCACAAGACATTTAGTCCAACTACTATCCACGGCTGGATCTCCTACAATACAACCCACACATTGGGTCGGAGCCACTGCTCAACTATGCAACCCACTCTGGGTTTAGGCCCTCACTCCCTATAGAACCCTCTCTGGTTCAGGCCTGTCTTCACAACTCGGAGAACAACACAACACCGTTGTCCGTGGACTACCGACTCCTTCGGTATCTCAAACTCAACTCACCCAAGTCCCTTGACTTCACACAACAAAATACACTATCTCTCTCCCCATCCCCCCTAGGAGTTTTTCCTCTACCCTCACTATTTTATTTCTCAGGACTGGCTGTTTTTTCATAGCCAGGTCAGTCACTTTACTGTCTCCCACTCTCACCCATACTTTTCTCATGCCCGGTCACTCAACTCACTGTCAATGACCCAGGCTTATGTCAGCAAGAGATAGAGAGGTTGTTCTTGATGGTTTGTTGAGGCGAGAGACATGGCAAGAGATAGAGAGGTTGTTCTTGATGGTTTGTTGAGGCGGCGAGAGACATGGCAAGAGATAGAGAGGTTGTTCTTGATGGTTTGTTGAGGCGAGAGACATGGCAAGAAATAGTGATGTTGTTCTTGATGGTGCTTGTGGCGAGAGACATGGCAAGAGATAGAGAGGTTGTTCTTGATGGTTTGTTGAGGCGAGAGACATGGCAAGAGATAGAGAGGTTGTTCTTGATAGTTTGTTGAGGCGAGAGACATGGCAAGAGATAGAGAAGTTGTTCTTGATGGTTTGTTGAGGCGAGAGACATGGCAAGAGATAGAGAGGTTGTTCTTGATGGTGCTTGTGGCAAGAGACATGGCAAGAGATAGAGAGGTTGTTCTTGATGGTTTGTTGAGGCGAGAGACATGGCAAGAGATAGAGGGGTTGTTCTTGATGGTTTGTTGAGGCGAGAGACATGGCAAGAGATAGAGAGGTAGTTCGTGAAGGTTTGTTGTGGTATTGTGGAAAGCTTGGGCATCAAGGTGCTTGAGGTGGGAGACCTGGTCACAGATAGAGAGGCTGTTTGTGATGGTGCTTGATGCGTGAGACATGCCAAAAGATAGAGAGGTTGTTCGTGATGGTTTGTTGAGGCGAGTGACATGGCAAGAGATAGAGAGGTTGTTAGTGATAGTGCTTGAGGAGGAGAACAGCAAGAGATAGGGAGGTTGTTCGTGATGGTGCTTGAGGCGGGAGAAAGGCAAGAGCCACAGAGTCTGTTCATGATGGCGCTTAGGCAGAAGAAAGGCAAGACATAGAGAGACTGTTCGTGAGGGGATGTTGCAGACGCCTTGGGCATAAAAAGAAATGATAAGAGATCGAGAGGTTGTTCGTGATGGTGATTGAGGCGGGAGAAAGGCAAAACATAGAGAGACTGTTCGTGAGGGCTTGTTGCAGACGCCATGGGTATACAGAGAAAAGGTAAGAGGTTGTTCGTGATGGTGCTTGAGGCAAGACATAGAGAGGCTGTTCGTGAGGGGATGTTGCAGACGCCTTAGGCATAAAGAGAAATGGTAAGAGATCAAGAGGTTGTTTGTGATGAGCGCGGCGTTCTGTAAAAGACCTGTTACTTGATAGAGAGACCCTAGTTCTCTTCATCATTGTTATTAGGTCTTCCATCATTTCGTTCGTCGTGTGGATTCCAGATATGTTGTAGGACTGACTTATTGATTCACTGAATTTGTTTAGTTCTTGCCATGAAATCTACACAAGTGATTCTGTTATTCCACTTGTGACCCCCTTTGCTGAACAGGCACCGATTAGTAAATGTTTGCTGTGCATTAGCAATTCGTTTACTCGTTCTGCCGGTTTCTGATGCATGCAGCAGTATTTCTCAATGTATCATCTAGAGCAGGGGTGGCCAACACAAGGCCCGCGGGTCGCATGCGGCCCGCCGGGAGTCATGTTGTGGCCCGCGGAGCTAGGTTAAATGAACATAAATGTTAACTTTGTTTTACATATCACCAAACGAACATTATATCACCAAAAGAACATTACATCATTAGTCGTTCGTATCATATATTTTAAAATTATAGCTAAGAGAAATTTGAAATAACGCGCACTTTTTTTGTGTGAAAAATTCATTGGTTTTGAGCTAGTTTAAATATCCCGCAACGCTATCGGGCTCATACTAATAACTACTTTCAGTCCAGCTTGACAAAGTTCCGTGTTATTCTGTAGTTTCGTTCTATTATCGCCACTGTGTCTGGGGAGATTTTGCCACCGACGTTAAAATAAATATTTATCATATTTATAATAAGAGTTCAAACTACTTTAACCAAGTATCCTGTCTACCACGTCGATTCTATAGGTAAGTAAACCCTGAAACATTTTATTTATTCAATTTAACTTAATTAATTATTATTAATCAGTACTACCCGTGGTGTTTTATTTATTTATTTATTTATTTATTTATTTATTTATTTATTTATTGCGTGTGTTTCCTACTTTGTCATTGCAACCAGATGTCACACAGGAGACGGCGGATAAATACGCTTCTTTGATATGTGACTTAAACCTCGAATTTGAAAACCGATTACAGAATTTAAAAAAAAAACATCATTAGCTTTTTTTGTGTATTTGCAAGGCCATTCAGGATAGACATGATTTTATTACCAGGAAGATTACAAATGGAACATTGTGAAATGTGTTGTGATACACAGTTAAAAGAGAAATTCCATCAAGTTGGTTTGGAAGAGTTATATAAAACGTATTTGGACAAGGATAAATATCCTGCTTTTTACAAACATGCTCTGTCGATGGTTTCGTTATTTGGAAACACTTATGCGCGTGAACAGCTTTTTAGTCGCATGAAGCACATCAAATCACAAGTTAGAACACAAATTACTGATGTTCATTTGGGAAACTTTGCATGCAGTAGCATCAGTCGAGATCAATTTTGATACACTTAGTTCTGCAAAGCAAAGTCAGATGTCTCACTTTTAAATAATTTTAAATTGTCTAATAAACATGTTTGATTCTCAGTTATGTTTTAGTTTCTTCACCCCCCCCCCCCCCCAAAAAAAAATGTACCCATTTCTTGAGTTTTTTGGGGGGTTTAACATGAAACCAGGCACGCGTGTGACCACGATCCCACCGACTGGGAAGCGACGATGTGGGCGGAGCTGTAGCACGCTTGCTTGTTTACTTTAATTAACAAAACAAATAAAAACAAAATGAGGTGCGTGGCCCGGCAGGATATATTATTTCTGAAATTTGGCCCGCCTGCTGAAAAGGTTGGCCACCCCTGATCTAGAGAGATTAATAACGCATTAAAAATGAGAATCGTCAAATGCTAAGTATATTCAACGCTTTTGTATGGCGCGGAAGTCTGGACATTGAACAAGCAACTAGAAAGTCGCATAGAAGCCCTGGAGATGTGGATATACAGACGAATAGGTAGTATTTCTTGGAAACAAAAACGATCAAGTGCCGAGGTTCTAGAAAAACTGGGAAGAGTTGATGAAAGAAATAAAGAGGGGGCAAGTGAAATATTTCGGCCATGTTAAAAGACACGATGCTCTTATAAAACCATACTGGAAGGCAAGTTGAGGGCAAGCGAGCAAGAGGTAGACAACGATACAAGTGGGGAAGATAACATCAAGAGATGGAGGAACATCAGCCTGACAGAATGTACAGTCAAGGCGAGAAACAGACAGTGTTGGAGATCCATTGCAGCCAACCTTCATTGCGGAGATGGCACCTGATTGATGATGATGATTGGAAAACAGGGCTGTTGTGACAGTAAAAAAATAGTGCCGAATAAAATTAAACACTGTAACAAAATTTGAATATTTGGCTTCACAGTTTAAACGGTGCTTTTGTATAGATCATAAACATGAAAACGACTAAACAAATTACTTATCAGTTATAAACACTCATCGAGGTTACCTGTTACCAGTGTCCCTCACCATCAGGCGAACCCACTCCAATTCACTAGGTACTTTTAATTTACGTCCCCAAGTCAAGAATGAGTAGGCAACATTTTAATCCCACTGATCGGTGTAGGAGTTGAACCCACTACCTCGGCATCAGCACACCGGATATTTAAGAACGAGTTTTATTATACATTCGGCCATGCTAACGAAGTCTTAATTGAATGTACGGAAAGAAATCAAATTTTTCTCCACCTAAAACGAGCTGCCTTTACCTTAAATCAAACCGGTTAATCTGTTTATAAAAGTCCATTTCCTGACAACTCCGGACTGCATTGAAAATATGGCGTTTCCGCCTTCGGATTTCATAGAAAATATGTTTGTTTTTCTCTTAGATTTCCCGAAAATCGATGGCGTTGGTTAGTTTTGTGTGTGAATTATTTATTTCATTTCCGGTGACTTAGATTACGTTTGAACTCGCTATGTAGCGTGACGGAAATGCAGCAAGTCGAATGGTAGTATAAGATATACGAAAATCACTTAGAGGTACGAGATTCGAACCATTTTGGGAGTAAGGGCAATCACGAAAATAGACAATATCATTTTGATGGTATTGTTCATCATCATTACATACCATCACCGTATAGAAAGTCGGCTGTCATGATTCTTCAGCTCCTACTCTGTATCCTGTTAGAACACTCATACAGGCTACTCCCTGTCCTCCTCTTGATAAGTCCTCCCATTTCATCATCTAGTGAAATGCGTTGCCCTGTTTCGTCCAGCCTGTGGCTCAGTACATCCGACTTCAACAAGCATTATTTTCAAGTTTGCTTTCCATAACTTTTGATGTCCCCAGTCTACCTACAAGGCAGCAGGTTTGTGTCTGACTTCATCAGATCCCTATCCTTTGACCTGTCCCTCATGGGAGGCCCAGACAGTAGCTGCGCTACCGTCGGCACAGATCTTGGGTGGGGGGGGGGGGGGGGGGTCACTGGAACAAGTCAGCCCCTCTACATCTTCCAGATGGAGACACATCAGAGGGCTGACGCCCATATGTAATATTGTCCTTTCTCTTACACTCTACCCTTTCACATTTGACCCGGTACACCCTGTAATCCCGAGCATACAAAGCCTATCTTTAATATTTTTATTCCAAAAAGGGTGGGGGTCTGATTATTTGACTTTCATACTACCCCTAGTGTTTCTATAAGCCGCTTCTGGTAATAGAAACAATAGTGGGTTCTAGACTTTACAGACCACTGAGTGAACTAAACAATAGAAACAACAGTGACATTTAAACTTTACGGACCACTGAGCCACTGAGTGAACTAAACATTACAAACAAACACTGGAAGCCAAATAGTTGAACCTCAGAGTGAACTTAAACAATAGAAACAACAATGGAAGCTGTAATCAAGACTGGGTTAACTAGATAATATTTAAAACAAAACAAAACAGCGGAAGTTAAACTTTACGGACCAGTGAGTGAACTCAACAATACAATAGCTAGTAGTGGAGTTGAGCTGAGTTCACAACATTGCTTAAACACCCCCAAGCTACAGACAGCAAATGTCCATCTACTGGCCTTTAATGGCCAGATAAAACTAACAGAAGATCAGGGAGGCAGCTAGTCTTTGGCGTGTGAAACCAGAGGGCTGTAGATACGCACACACAAACGTACCTTGAAACGGGCCAACTACGAACACTGAAAATACTTCTCAGCCGCAACGTGGCGCCAGGAAAGCTAGAATAGAGCGGCTGGTCAAATCAAACAAAGAATGAAAATAATGATCTTGAAGGCGGAAGAAGTTATAACAAAATAGAGCTAGAGAATATCCTGCAACGAGAACAAGTAAATGTACGTCTGCCTGCAAGAAACACATCTTAATGA
Source organism: Cepaea hortensis (assembly GCA_963921405.1). Lineage (NCBI taxonomy): Eukaryota > Metazoa > Mollusca > Gastropoda > Stylommatophora > Helicidae > Cepaea > Cepaea hortensis. The sequence goes on along the minus strand of OY992894.1, from coordinate 86,282,495 downwards.
AGACATAGTTTTCAAAATCAGAGGCTACCTTGCTACCTGGAGAACAAGTAGATGTACTTTCAGTTTTCAAAGTTAGAGGCTTCCTTGCTACCTGGAGGATAAGAAAATGTAAGTCTGCCTGCAAAAAACACATCTCAATGAAGACATCGTTTTCAAAATCAGAGGATACTAGTGCAACCGATCGGATCGAAAAGACAAGAACAAAGCATAGGGCAAAACTCTAATTCCAATAAAATAATATCGCGTGCTAAATTAAAATATATAATGAAGGGGCGGAGTTGTGCTACCAATCGGATCGAAAAGACAAACAGGGGGCAGAACTCTTGACTCCAATAACACAATAGCATCGCGTGCTAAATTAAAGTATATCAGGAAGGGATGGAGGGTCTGACCCATACACTCACCACATAAAGTGCAGAGTAAGGGTCAGCCTGGCCAAATGGGTAAGAGCGCCCGTTTTTAAACCCTTACATCGGTCAGTTGAACTAAAATGTTGATTTCTCGTCCTTGACTTGGGGATATACATTACAAGTACCTCTGAAGTCGGAGTGAGTTCACTTGATGGCGAGGGACACTGGTAATAGGGACAATTCAGCTTAGTGCTACTAAAAGTAGCGTCTATGGACTACGCTTGAGTTCAAAGCGAGGGAGCGCCAAAACTCATATCTGATCAATAGTTACTGCACGAGTGACCTTGATTTGGTGCTAGATACAATCCCAGCAACAGACAAGACATGATTGTGTGTGGCGATTTAAACAACCACCTACAGAGCTGGAACTGCGACATCATGGACCTGAGGAGAGAGAGAGAGAGAGAGAGAGAGAGAGAGAGAGAGAGAGAGAGAGAGAGAGAGAGAGAGAGAGAGAGACTGGAAGGATGAGAGCATATTCATCTTTATTAACAAGTCAACCGATGCGTCAACCTTCTAGTCGAGATGGAAGCACAGTGCCATTACTCCTGACGTGTATTTTCATTCACTGAACCTAGAGGTGGCCTGAAACGATGGCATGTTGGAATATCATCAGCAGAGCTGATCCAGAATACCAAAAACCGAGATTTGTGGAGTGACATGAAAGCCTACGCCAGCTGGCAGGGCATTTGATGATGATGAACCTAGAGTGGAACATCACAAGAGTTGTTGGGAAACAACTCTGGAACATCGGCAACCGACCAATATTTCTTATAGTAGAAAATAAGCTTGTAAGTGAAAGCAGCACCCTCTCGTGGTGGATCTAGAAGAAAGCAGATTGGGAAATGTACAAGCATCGCACCAGCATACTGGTTAGAAACCTGAACACAGACAAATACATAAATAAAGTAAATGAAGAGTTCGACAAATACACACTACAGGCAGCACGAGAAACAGTACCAAGAGGTTTTGAGGTGGAACAACAAGAAAGCAGACTGTTCAATGTACAAACATCGCACCAGTATACTGGTTGAACACAGATGAAGACATAAATAAAGTAATGGAAGAGTTCGGGAAATACACACTACAGGCAGCACGAGAATCAATATCAAGAGGTGCTTGTTAGCAATATAAACCGTACTGGAGTAGAGAACTAGAGCAACTGCATAATGATGTGGAAGTATGTAGAAAGCAAGCAGAGACCAAACCCGAACAATCGCGTCACAGTAAATACCAGCACGCAAAAGGCACATTCCAAAGGGCCAATCTGCAGGCTAGACGGAAAAGCTGGCAGGAGAAAACAGAGTCACTGAACTTTGAAAGAGACACAAGGGAGTTGTGGAAACTAATAAAACAGCTTAACGATGAGGGCACAGTGAGAAACTCAATTGCACTACATAAAGACTGAAACATCTTAACAGGAAAGCAAGCAGCTGATCATTTTGTCGACTCATTCGCACAAGATAACAATATCGAAATTAATCCAGAGAAACAACAAGAGATTCGAGAGAAATAGCAGCACACAGGACAGAATGAAGTTGTCCATGAGGCACTGGAGGTACTTATAACAATCAGCGAACTGGAGCTAGCAATATCAAAACTGAAAATGAGAAAGTCACCAGGAATCGACGGTATCTCCAATGAAATGGTCAAGAACCTAGGAACAATGGCCAAAGCAAAGCTGCTACAGATATTCATTAAGTTCTGGACAAAGGGAGATCTTTCCAGACTTGGAGAGAAGCTATCATGATACCTCTCGCAAAACCAAGAAAAGACAGTCCCAGAGCCTTCAGCTACAGACTAGTTAGCCTCACCAGCTGTCTCTGCAAAACAATGGGGCGCAACAACAACCTCAAACTACAGTGATATACATTGACAATGAAATATTCAGCTTCACGCTCAGTCTAAGTGTATCACCGTCGATGTCACTGGAATATTCAAATCCGCACGTAACGTCATATTCTAGCAACTTAAAAAGCACTAGAAAACTCAACCTCGCTTGTAACAACGTATTCTAATACTGCAAATAGCGCCAAAACATCAACCCCACTCCAAAGTCAGCTTCTAGCTGTACGAAGAGCACTGGAACATTCAACCCGGAGTGACACACAATTACGGTGTCAGTCTCTAGTTGAAATAGTGACGGGAAATATGAGGTCCCAAGTACACGATGCGCATATTAAAATCTCTATGTTGTTGTTGGCCTTACTGCGTCTGCCCTGGCACAATTTCTTTTTAGTATCTGTGGATTAGATGTGGTTCCCGAGATGAATGTTGTGAATTCCTTGGACTGCCAGAGTAACTAACAACGACTGCATGAAAGCGGCTAATGAAACTAGAACATTATATACAACAATAAGAAAGAGACAAACAGCTTTCTTTGGTCATGTGATGTGAAGAGAGGCATTGGAGAACATCGTGACAACTGCAAAGAT
>OY992894.1:86174650-86274650 GCA_963921405.1 Cepaea hortensis | reverse complement strand
AATGTATAATGCTCTTGATGAACGAAAGACGAGTGATTGGAAGGGCCGAATGTAAGACGGGCCTGCGCGCCCAATTTGTGACCCTAATAAAGTTGATTTGATTTGATTTGATTTGATTTCTCTCTCTCTCTCTCTCTCTCTCTCTCTCTCTCTCTCTCTCTCTCTCTCTCTCTCTCTCCCCCCCCCCCCCCTCTTTTTTTCACCCATAACATATTAGATAATTGGTGAGCCGTAGTTGTACAGTGGCTACTTCATAAATAAACACGCTGGTATTGATTGGCCCTCAGAGAAGTAGAATAAAGACGTAGCGGTTAGAGGACGCACTAGACAACATAAAAATTTAAAGCTTTAGCTACCGACCGGGATAGTGGTTAGTACGTTTGCCTCACGACTCTGTGTTCATGCATTCGAATCTCTATGGGGGGGGGGGGGGGATACATTTTATGTTTACACCGGTCTCCTAAGTCGATTCAGCATAAAAATGGGTACCGGGAATTCCCTTATAAGGGTATAAGTGTTGGAACTCTTCGCTGGCTGCTGAGGGTGGGGACGGAGCGCTTATGGGAATGTCCCGAATGCTGTGATGTCGGTTCCTAAATCAATCAATCAATCAATCAATCAATCAATCAATCAAGCAATCAATCAATCAATCCTCATAAGGGTGTGATATTTGTCACATCATTCCACGAGTAGCGGCAGTCTAGCATGGGGCAAGCATGATTTAACCAATATGCCTCGTGGTGTGAGAAGAGGCCCTTTCCTCTTTAATCCGTTAGTTCTCTTAGCGGACGCTCGTTGACTGCTACCCCGCTGAAGCCAAAGACGAGAGAACGCGACATGAAACTAGAATGCCGACAAAGGAGCAACACAAAATATAAGCTAATACAACGTGTAGCGTGTCCATTAAATTCTTCGATGTGGTTTTCTGGTCAGTTGTCTCAGGTTTTCTGTTGTAGTGCAAACTCTCTCAGCACTCGGGGGTCTGAAATAACTGTAAGAAAATCTTCCCGAGGTGAGGTATCTTTAACTGATTCAGTGAAAAACAAAAAAGTAAGTTTCGACTAAACATGGTACGTCAATAGCATGTAATTTTATTTGCGCTCTCTCGCTTTGAAATCAAGAGTAGTCCATAAATGTGTTACTATTTATAGTGCAGTGGACTGATTTATTTTGGTGGCATGTGGATTAGCTTTCCCTATTACCAGTGACACCCGCCATCAGACGAGCCCACTCCGTCTTCAGAGGTACTTGTAATTTACATCCACAAGTCAAGGAAGAACAAATATTATAATGTAAATTCTGTTCACTGAGGATTAAAACAAATAACACGGTGACCCTAGTATGGCGATATATCGTCCTTCTGTCTAAATTGAGGGTCACATTTGGCGATATATTATCCTTCGGCACTGAATCAGTTGCCGGTCTCCGTGGCTAAGGCGTTACGGACGCGGTTTGAAACACAGCTGCGAGCGATTTGGCAGCAGACCGCCATGCGTTAGTTTGTTTTTCAAAAAATGAAATGGTATGGGTGCCGGTCGTTCAGAAAGCAATGGCAAACTACTTAACGTAAACTTGCCAAGAGATCACAGCGGCAGAAATACTGGTGTTGATTGCGATGTCCTGTAAAAAAGGATATGCAAAAAAAAAAAATACTTTTTAAGGGAAGCTGAGTCGCAAAGACAACTTGTCACAAACATCAGAAAGAGGCAGTCGTAGTTTCTTTTCTTTCTTTTTGTTTGTGTGTATGCCACGTTATGAGAAAACAAAAACTGGAACATGTTGTGACAATCTGAAAGATTTGCGGAAAGAGAAATAGAGGAAGACAGCGTGAGAAGATTCTTGACCGTCTTGTGTCAGGGCGCGGAATGAAGTCAACACACGAAATGATCCAAGACGTCAGAGATCGTAATTTGTGGAGAGGCATGATCGCCAACGCCAGCAGGCAAGGCACTGGATGGTGAATACTTGTTTACTTGATGTGTACCATGTTTCGTCCAAACCTGCTTCTTGTTTTTCCACTGAATCAGGTAAAGACAGATGCCACAAACAGTATATTGTAATCTTTATCGGGGTAAACGACAACAGAAAAGGAGAGTACCTCGCTGAAATCACAACCAAGACACAGACGGGTGTACGAACACCGCAGTGAAATCAGTCGTCTAATTAGTGCCCTTGTTAGATAAGGAATTAGTGCCCTTGCTAGATAAGAAATTAGTGCACTGGTTAGATAAGACAATAAGTAGGTAAAGGCGTTGTTATGGTGTTGTATTTGTTGTTGTTGTTGCTCTGGCTCGCTTTGATCTCAAGCGTGTTCCAAATACGCTACTTGCAATAGCACTAGACCGAATTTTACGAGTGGATTAGCTTTCCCTATTACCAGTGTCCCTCGCCATCAGGCAAACCCACTTTAAAGGGACTTGTAATTTACGACCCCAAGTCAAGGACGAGAAGTCAGTATTTTAGTTCAACTGACCGGTGTAGGGGTTGAACCCCTTACCCCAGCATCATCACAACAGATGTTTAAGAACGCGAGTACTTATTCAGTTAATCATCCCCCGAACACGACTGACAGCAAGCAGTGAATACATAAAGAAACGGGAGGCTCCGTGGCGAAGTGGTCAAGCCGTTAAATTTGGGCTCCGAAGGTTGTGGGTCGTCGCTGAAGTTACGGAGTTCGTGCTTTGTGCGACGCTTTCCGCGCTACGGAAAGAGACCTAGCCATATGGGATAAAATCCCGGTGCAATGAAGTCGACCCTGTTGACTGATAAGCGACTTTTTTTTTTTAAGATAAACAAAAGAAGCGCTTTACTAAACGCATCGAGTCTTTCACATCCAGAAAGTTTTGTAACAGATGCTCCAGGGGAAAACAGACCACTAAAACATCACAAGTACGTTATTTTAGAAGAAGTTAACAGTTTCTGTGCAAAACAAAAAGTCGGTTTGGACTAAACAAAAATGGATGGCGGAAAATGGGAAGTAGGGGTGTGTCACAATTATTATCAAAAATTGATTTAATTGGTTGTTTCGGGGTTTGAAGTTTAAAATATTGAGCATAACCCACTAATGGCAGCGCTGATCGTATTCCGGTACGAACCTAAGGCCTCTAGTGCTTCTAATCTAACGTGGACAGGGTCTTGGGTTTGTACCGGAATACGATCGGCGTTGCCAGTAGTGGGATTTGCTCAATATTTTATGACTTAAAAGTTGGTAATATGGTAGGAGACATGTTGTATTATATATCAAATTAAAGAACATTGCATAGGGAAAACTACGGTATGTAAGCTCATGGCAGATAGGGAATGTCACTTAAGACGATTAATCATCCCATGGCACTTAATCAGTTAATACATAGCGGAAGTGGCTCGTGGGTCGTCCAGAATTTTTAAAGTGTGAACGTGAAAGTAAAGGACCATTTTACACGCTTTAAGGCGCATTGGGCATACACAGTGCAGACCTGATAAGGCGAACTCACCTGGTACCCAAGAAATATTTCTCCTTATCAGAAATTCCTCTTATCAGAGTTCACGCATATAATAATGCATTTACAATGTACAATACAATATTGTTCTTCACAACATAAATTCGCCACATCCGAGATCGCCTTAAGCGGTGTGCACTGTAGATGTAAGCTTCTATGTGTATACACCAATCGACAGTCGTTGGGTGATGTTATCTGTATCACATCGGCCGCCATTACTTTCCACATCATTTCCTGGTATCAATTTTAGGATGGGTCGACCCCAGAAATACATTTTTAAAATTTGCATGTAGGTCAGCATGGACGAATGGATAAGAACACGTGTTCTTAAACATCCGGTGTGCTGATGCTAAGGTAAGGGGTTCAACCCCTACACCAGACAGTTGGGCTAAAATGTCGACCTATCGTTCTTAACTTTGGGACGTAAATTACAAGTACCTCTGAAGTCGGAGTGGGTTCGCCTGATGGCGAAGGACACTTTAAATAGGGAAAGCTAATCCACACGCAAAATTCAGTCCAGAACTACTAGAAGTAATGTGTATGGACTACGCTTGAGTTAAAAACGCGAGCGAGCGCCCAAAATTTTATTTATTTATTTATTTTTTTTTTTTTTAAATCCGCCATTGTGCGACAAAACTTTCAGTTTGAAAGCTATAAACAAGCATAGACAATATTGCATTTCCTTTACAGGAATTTGCGATCGACCCCAGGTTGAGTTTTTAGGTAATTTTACGCTTAACTGTTAGCTGAAGTGCTATATGGCAGTGAATCTTGGAATGTAAATAAACAAATTAAGAAGAGATTAGAAGCAACAGAGATGTAGTTCCTGAGACAAATGTTTCGAATTCCTTGGACTGCCAAAGTAAATATAAACGACTGCCTGAAAGAGGCTAATGCAACTAGAACATTATATGCAACAATAAGAAAGAGGCAAACAGCTTTGTTTGTTTTTAAATTGGTTATTTGATGAGAAGAGAGGCATTGGAGAACATCGTGACAACTGGAAAGATCAAGGGGAAGAGAGGCAGAGGCAGACCAAGAGAAATGACGCTGGATGGATTGAGACGGTGGCATGGAAGAATATCAAAAGCGATATCCAGAAAACCAAGAACCGAGATCTGAGGAGAGTCATGAACGCCTATGCCAGCCAGCATGGCACTTGATGATGATGCGTTGGCCATTGCATTCTGAACGAGAAGTTAACTCTTAAGTCCAACTGATCAGTGTAGGGAATGAACCCACTACCTCGCCATCAGCGCATGGGAAGTTTAAGAGCTAGCGCTCTAACCTTTCGGTCTAGCTGACCGCTCATAAACAAGGAGTTGCCCGTATTATTAAACTATTCAGCAAGAAGGGTAAACAAACCAGTGTCATTATAATTACTTACCTTCTCTATATCCGCCATGTTGTCTACATATCCAAGATGACAGAACTCGTCTCCGCCTCGATTAGTTCACATTAGTCTCTCTAATGTTACAATGGACGAGATAGAAAGAAAAAAAACACTGTACTACACTGGCTGTTACAAAGTAACTCCTAGCCCAATTATTTTGCGTCTCAATTAATTTCGAACCCAATTAAATCCCTGACTCAATTAATTCATGTCCCAATTAACTCTCTGCTCAATTAACGCCAAACTCAGTAGTTAACTTTTGACACCATTTATTTAACTCTGAGGATCACAGTTTCGACATACTGGGCTCGAAGTCACTCGCAGATCTGGGAGCATATCGCTTTGCGTTAATTTTCACAATGGTATAAGCGTCGGCCGTTCGGACGGCAATTGTAAAATTACATTAAAAATGTAGCATGTCCTTTGAAGGGTGTCGCGATTAAATTGATTCTGTAGACGATTTTACTTTCAGTAGTTTGCCATTGCTTTCTAAACAAGAAGTTAACGTCCAAGTCCAGCTGACCCGTGTGTGGAGCAAACCCACTGCCCCGCCTTGTCGATCCCAGATAAAGATAGTCTACAAGGCTTCAAAAAGACTAATCCTGCCCTGCATACTACTCAATCAATCAATCATGTGCCATGCCGGAAAGCGTGGGCGGTCATGACTCGCCATTTCACTCGATCACCAGTGTCGTGGATCAGCTCAGTGTTCCTGTCTCGTCCATGCCATGTGGCCAAGCCATCCAGGTATTTTCCTCTCGGTCTGCCTCTTGGTCTGTTTCCTTCGATCTTGCCAGTTGTCACCAAGTTCTCCAATCCATTTCTTCTCATAACATGTCCAAAACATTTTGACTGTCTACGTCTAATTTCTCTAATCAGTTTACGATGTTCATTTGTCTCCTGTAGTCTACTGCATACTACTATACAACCAAAATCTCATCGCTGTTGGAGCAAAACACTGGGATCAATATAAAAAAAAAACTGCAATTAAAGTACACGTTGAAACGGCAAAAGAGAACCACAAGACTTTACGCGTATATATACGTATAGATAACATCTAGATATCTTCTGTGCAATGTTCGTATTATCCTAAGTTAAAGGTTTCAAAGATTGTTTACAGACGAATGAATCGACTTCATTGGACCGGGTGTTATCTCACATGGCAAGTCTCCTTACGCAAAGCGTCAGGCGGAAAACGTCGCACAAAAAAATTAACTCCCTAGCTCCAGCGACGACTCCCTCCCCGCACCCTCCATAGGGAGCTCGGTGAGAACTGCACTTCTGAACAGAATGGCGGGATCCGGATATGAACCCACGACCTTGGAAGTACAAGGCTAGCTTCTGAACTGATTCACTTCAAAACCAAAAGTACGTTTGGACCAAACATGGCGCACCATCAAATGAACAAGCATTATAATGGGAATTTCCGTTCAGTTAGCATTAAAATTGCGGAAGATACACGAAACAAGACAAATAACACAATGTCGTTAGTATGGTGGTATATCATCCTTCTGTCCAAATGGGAGGTCGCTGAATCAGTTAACCACTTCGCCATCGGTGTACTATGTCACAAAACACCAGCTGTACGGTATTGATAATGACTGTGGGGTGTTTGAAAATATTGCCGTTCCATGTTTTGTATTTACCTTTTATGTTGCATGAGTTCACAGAGGGTAAATACAAAACTTGGAACGGCAATATTTTCCAAAACCCCACAGTCATTAAAAGTACACCCTGTATAATTCCTCTATAAGTATCTCCATTCTTACTGTCTGCCTATTGACGCTTCGAAATCAGTTACAGAAAATTTAGAAATAGGCCGCCTTGTGTTGATTTCAATAGTGTGGGCTTCGGTCGTTCACAAATCAATGGCAAACTACTGCCCAGTAAATCACACTCCGCCAATACAAAAATGTTGGGGTTAATTGCGACGTTCTGTAAAGGAAATATAACTAAATTTTTCTCTCCCTGCCTAATGTCTAAACACCAAACGGATAATTAATAGCAGCTCATAACGCATTAATCACTCGAGAAGTTTGATATATAATATAATAATCACGTAATTATGCATGCAGTGAGTGCAAAATATGAATTAGCCAAGTTAGCAACTCCAGTTACATGATGAAGAAAAGTCCTACAAGGAAATACCATGCCGCGCGTTCTTAGTTCTCGTCTACTGGCGGTCCTTCTTGCATTAAGTACTCATTGAAGGAAACAAAGTGCGGTCTTATGTCTGGGAATATTTGATTATCGATGTTCCGTGGCGCGCTAGACTACACACACAGCGCGCGGTTGTGACAGGAACCTGGCGACATTGCCTCTGTTCCGACAAATATAGTAGACTGTTTTTGCATATTGGCCAGGTCCTGCGAGTGGGAACTACAGATTTTTCTTTTCTTCTTTTTTTTTCTTGTTGTTTTATAGAGAAGGTTGAGTTGGTAAAAGACAATGTTTATCTATAGTAGAATTTCCGAAAGATTTGGGGCAACTGGTAACATGAAGTCAGTTCTTCTTTTTGTTTTTTCTATTTCGTGTTCTTGTTCTGTCCCTGTTCATCGTCATTATAATATCCCTTTTTGTTCGCATATCCTTTACAAGACATCGCTGTCAACATCTGCATCTTTCAGCTGATTGTTGATTTCTTGGCAAGATTACGCTCAGTAGTTTACCATTGATTTCTGAGCGACCGGCTCACATATTTCGTAAGTTATCGACGCTGAGAGAACCGCTACAGAGAACCTCACGTCACGTTACTCACGAGAGTATACGGGATTACGGAGAAAGTCATGTAATACCTTGTCCAGGGAGACCGGCCGTGTAACCCCTAGACCAGGTTATTAACAGTGTTCCTGGCCATCAGGCTAACCCACTCCGACTTCTGACGTGCTTGTAATTTATGTCCCCAAGTAAGCTAGAAAAGTCAGTATTTTAGTACAGCTGACCGGTGTAAGGGTTGAACTCTCTACCTCGGCATTAGCACATTGGTGGCGAGTGGTCGTTTCCAGTCGACCATGCTGGAGTTGATTAAACATTGCAACATACGTTCAGTTTTATAACGTAATCATAAACAGATATGTGTGGCGAGAGAGAGAGAGAGAGAGAGAGAGAGAGAGAGAGAGGGAGAGAGAGAGAGAGAAAGAGAGAGAGAGAGGAAAGAGAGAGAGGGAGAGAGAGGGAGAGAGAGGGAGAGAGAGGGAGGGAGAGAGAGGGAGAGAGAGAGGGAGAGATGGGAAGAGAGAGGGAGAGAGAGAGGGAGAGATGGGAAGAGAGAGGGAGAGAGAGAGGGAGAGATGGGAAGAGAGAGGGAGAGAGAGGGAGAGAGGGAGAGAGAGAGTGGGAGAGAGAGGGAGGGAGAGAGAGAGGGAGAGATGGGGAGAGAGAGGGAGAGAGAGAGGGAGAGAGAGGGAGAGAGAGAGGGAGAGAGAGGGAGAGATGGGGAGAGAGAGGGAGAGAGAGGGAGAGAGAGAGGGAGAGATGGGGAGAGAGAGGGAGAGAGAGGGAGAGAGAGAGGGAAAGAGAGGGAGGGAGAGAGGGAGGGAGAGAGAGGGAGAGATGGGGAGAGAGGGAGAGAGAGGGAGAGAGAGGGGGAGAGACAGGGGGAGAGAGAGGGAGGGGGAGAGAGGGAGGGAGAGAGAAGGAGAGATGGGGAGAGAGAGAGGGAGAGAGAGGGAGAGAGAGAGAGGGGGGAGAGAGGGAGGGAGAGAGGGAGAGAGAGAGGGGGGAGAGTTGGGGAGAGAGAGGGAGAGAGAGGGAGGGAGAGAGAGAGGGAGAGACCAGACAATGTTTTTCATCGCCTTATTCCCAAGGGCAATCAACTCTCGGCTTATTGTATTGGTACGACAGTTGCCTGCCCCTGGGTAATAAGTATCCAATTGTCTGTGACTGTTTATGGTCGTCATTCTATGGGAAAACCTCTTTAACCAAATTTGTCGCCGGTTTTAAATTACTTGGAGAGTTACAGTGAGAGTGAAAATTGAAGATGGGAATATTGAACCTGTAAGGATTTGGAAAAGTGGATTTAGAGTACTTTAGAGTAGTAATTATTAAGACAATCAATTAATGAGATGCAATCTCCACAATGAAGGTTGGCTGCAATGGATCTCCAACACTGTCTGTCTCTTGCCTTGACTGTACATTCTGTCAGACTCATGTTCGCCCATCTCCTTATGTTATCGTTCCACTTATATCGTTGTCTACCTCTTGCTCGCTTGCCTTCAACTTTACCCCCGAGTATGGTTTTCATAAGCGTGTTTTTTTAACATTGCCGAAAAATTTCACTTCCCTCTTTTTTCTTTTTTTCTTTCATAAACTCTCTGAGGTTTTGTAACTCTTGTTCGCTTTCTGCTAGTAACATCTTCTGTTAGTAACACTTTCTGCTAGTAACACTTTCTGCTAGTAACACTTTCTGCTAGTAACACTTTCTGCTAGTAACACTATCGTTAACATACCTAAGATTGTTTGTGATTCTTCCACTGATGTTAAGTTCAGGCAGCTCTCCAACCTGTTTAAAATTTCTTTCCGTGTACAAGTTTATGAGGCGGGGGTACAAAATGTGTTCCTGTCGTAATCCTCTTCATTTTTTTAATCTATATGTCGGTTTGTCATTTCTCTGCCGTACTTGTCTATTTATATATATGGCTGTTTGTCATTTCTCTGTCGTAATCATCTTTTTATCTATATGGTGGTGTGTAATGTCTCTGTCGTACTCCTCTTTTTTTCCCTATGGGGCTGTTTGTAATTTCTCTGCCGTACTCCTCCTTTTTTCTATATGGCAATTTTACGTTCAGTAGTTTGCTATTGCTTTCTGAACGACTGGCATTCATACCATTGAATGAAAACCAACGCAAGTCCGTCTGCTGCGAAATCGCCTGCAGCTGTGTTTCGAATGCCATAGCGGGATTACAAATTGCCAAAGAGCTGGCTTATCTCTATGGGTGATGAGTTATTATTTTCACATATAATTGTAGCCCCTTCTTCCCATTGAAAGTGCTACGATGTAGATTTTCCTTTTATCCCCTCTCTGCATCATGTGTTTCTGCAATAGCTATGTGGCAGAAAGTTACTAATATATCGGATATCCCTTCTGTCTACTCCTATATTTTTTTTTTCATGTCCTTTTTTACAGGACATTACAGGTTACCACCAGCTTTTCTGCCGCTGTGATCTCTTGGCAAGTTTACGTTCAGTAGTTTGCCATTGCTTTCTGAACGACCGGCATCGATACCAACGCAAAACCAACGCAACACGGCCTGCTGTCAAATCGCGCGCAGCTGTGTTTCGAACGCGGGTATAAGGGGTTACGAACCGCGTCCGTAACCTCTTCGAAATCTGTATGGTGTGTAATTAATCGTTCCTGTTGCTTCCTGTCAAAATTAGAAAAAAGGTCAAAGGTAAAGGACGTGGTTTCCTGTATAAAGTGGCATTATATTGTCAACTGTAACGAGAACAATAGTGTTGAATGGGCACATAGAACCTGATCTTTTGTATGGATATGGAACGTGGACAATAAGCAGTCAAGCTTAAAAACATCTAATGGCCGTAGATGTGCGGTTTCTGAGAAAAATGCAAGGAATACCATGGACAGACAGAAAAATCGATGAGCAAGTTTCACAAGAAACAGATGAAAACCGTAAACTGGTTAGAGAAATTAGACATAGACATGCAAGATTTTTTGGGTTTTGTTTAATGAGAAGAAATAAACTAGAGAACTTGATGACAACTGGCAAGAGTGACGGGGAAAACAAGGGGAAGGCAGCGATATAAATACCTGGATGTCTTGGCCACGTGAAATGGTCGGGACAAGAACACAGAACTGATCAACGACTCTGGTGATCGTGTGAGATGACGAAACATGACCGCCCAAGCTTATCGGCATGGCACATGATGATGATGGTGTCGATTCTGCCTTTTGGCACCAACACAGTTATGATATAGGGTGTATTTTTAATAACTGTGCAGTGTTTGAAAATATTTCCGGTCCAAGTTTGGTATTCACCCTCTGTAAAGTTCATGCAACATAATAGGTAAATACAAAACCTGGACCAGCAATATTTTCAAACACTGCACAGTCATTAAAAATACACCCTGTATTTGAGGCTTCCCTTGTTATTAGAATCACTATGTGCTTACAGAGGAGTGTGTTCTTGTGTTCTAATCCCCATCGAGTCGGATGTTTCAAAATTGAAGTGGGCTCCGAGGTCGACCCAGTTTTAAATAGGTACTAGGAGGTATCCTTAGAAATAAAAGCGACCAATGTGATATTCCCACATCGTAAATCAAGTACCGACTGGTCTATTTATAAAAATGAAGCTAGTTCCATATATCTAAGACACCTCACTGTGTGTACAGGAACTTTTCACTTTTCCAGTTATACCATCATCATCATCATCATCATCATCATCATCATCATCATCATCATCATCATCATCATCATCATCATCATCATCATCATCATCATCATCATCATCATCATCATCATCATCATCATCATCATCATCATCATCATCCTCATTATCGTGATCATCATCATCATCACGTGATCTGTCAAGTGGCACGGGGGGCTCATGTTTTCCCTCTGGTCTCTCTCCTTGATGCTCTGGGTCAGTCCCACAGCTGACACCCCCACGGCGTCTTAGGCGATCAAGCGCCATTTCTCTCGCTGGTCTCCGCCTCATCTACCACTGGTGTTTTCAGCCATCGCGATGTTCTCCAATACCTCTCTCCTAATTACGTGGTCAAATAACAGGTTTATATCTAGCTCCACCTAAAGTGGATCAAACATTGCCCCAAATTTACCATGCTTAACTTAATAAGGCTCAAACATTGCACCAAATTTACCATACTTCACCTAATGCGGTTCAATCATTGCTCCAAATTTACAATGCTCTACCTAAAGTGGCTCAAACATTGCTCCAAATTTACCATGCTTCACCTAAAGTGGCTCAAACATTGCCCCAAATTTACCATGCTTAACTTAATAAGGCTAAAATATTGCCTCAAATTTACCATACTTCCCCTACTGCGGCTCAAACATTACTCCACATTTGCAATGATTCACCTAAAGTGGCTCAAACATTGCTCCAAATTTACCATGCTAAATTTAATAAGATAAGGCTCAAACATTTACCCACATGTACGATGCTTCACTTAATAAGACCCACCTTTGCCCCATATTTACCATCCCTCCATCATGTGCCATGCCGGTAAGCGTGGGCGGTCATATTTTGCCATCTCACTCGATAACCAGAGTCGTGGATAAGCTCCGTGTACCTGTCTCGACCAAGCCACGTGGTCAAGCCATCCAGGTATTTACTTCTCGTTCTTTCCCTTGGTCTCTTCCCTTCGCTCTTGCCAGTTGTCACCAAGTTCTCCAACTCATTTCTTCTCATAACATGCCCAAAAAATTTTGGCTGTCTACGTCTAATGTCTCTAATCAGTTTACGATCTTCATTTGTTTCTTGAAGGACTTGTTCATTGCTTTTTCTGTCTGTCCATGGTATTCTTTGAATTTTCCTCAGAAACCACATTTCTACAACCATCAGATATTTTTCAGCTTGACTGCTCATTGTCCAAGCTTCACATTCATATAAAAGTACAGTTTCTCTATAGCACCTCAACACTCTTTTTCTCGTTTCAACTGACATCGTTTTATTGGTCAGTATGTTTTTCATCTTGCTAAAGGCTACTTTTGCCATGGCGATTCTTGTTCTAATCTCTTCAAGGCATCTCTCATCAGGTGGTATTGCTGTTCCGAGATTATTGTACCTATTCACTTGTTGAAGAATATTCCCATTTACTTGTATATTACATTGTGGTATTTCGTTCTTCCTAGTGACGACCATAATCTGTGTCTTTTTACAATTTAATTCTAACCCTAGTTGTTCACTGTGTGTAACAATCGCATCTACTAAATGTTGCAGGTCCTGTTCATTGTCTGCAATCAAGACTGTATCATCTGCATATCTAATGTTATTGATGCATCGTCTCCCAATGTTGATTCCTTCCATATCTTCAATATTTCTGAAAATATTTTCACTGTACAGGGAAAACAGATCTGGAGACATTACACATCTCTGTCTCACACCTCTCTTAATAGTCTGATATTAGCCTACTTCATTATCTTTACCATGCCCCTCCTAAAGTGGCTCAAACATTGCCCCAAATTTACCATGCTCAACTTATATTGGCGGCATTTGTCGAGACTATTTGGAGTAAACCTAATGGCTACAACAACAGTATAGGGAGTGCTAGCATCAAGGAGGAGTGGTTACACAGCTATCTGATTCCCTTGCCGAAGCCTGGCAAAGACAACACACAAATTCAGGGATATCGAGTTATAACCATGCAGAATACAATAGGCAAGCTGCTGGAGAAGTTAATTGCCAGAAAAAATATCAAGCCAGCTAGAGGGGCAAGGTGTTTTCGAACCTACACTGGGTGGGTACCGTCCAAAAAGAGAAACCTGGACTAATGCAGCAGTTTTTGCCCATGATGTCTATGAAGGTTTCCACTCAGGAATTGAAACCTTTGCTGCAGCGATTGATCTTGAGGACACGTGCAACTGAGTACCGTTGGATGTTTTAATGCTTCAGCTTCTTGAACTCAATATAAGTCCATTCCACATTAGTTGGATCGCTGCAGCCCTCTTCCAACGGAAATTAGTTTTTAGATGTGGCAGTTGGACTTCGGAACCAACAACAATATATCCTAGCCTACCACAGTGATCACCATTATCTACGGTACTGTTCAACGCATACACAGTGAGAATCACCAGCTAGCAGATCAATGGACCGGGGAGGAGACTGTCATATGCCGACGATGTTTTAGTGTATCGTCAGGGGAAGGTTAGAAATCAGATTGCTGTGGAACTACAAACCGAACTCAATCGCATAAATACTTGGTGTGTTCAAGCTGGGACAATGGTCAACCCAACAGAGGCAACTGTGACATGGTTCTCGTTGAATAATCATATTGTTAACACTCCAACACCAACAGTTAATCTGTGTTCAGAGACTGAGGAAAGGACGCAGGCAATGAATTACCTGGGGATACGTTTTGATCGATGCCTTGCTTATAATAAGCACATAGACCAGGTGATAACAAAGGCCAAGCGGGATTTGGCTGCGAGGCGGGTGATGGCGTCAGCAAACTGTGAGCAGCGCCATCTATGTCTTCTATACAAGGGTCTGGTCCTTTCTGTTTTTGAGTATGCAATGGCAATCCTGACTCTCAGCCGTAAGCAGATAGACAGGATGGAAAGGATACAGAATGAAGCTATGCGCATTATTCTTGTATGTGCAAGAGATACAGCATGCAGGGAGATGCGCTACCTTCTTGACTTTCCAACCATTGAAGACAGGATACAAATTTGCAGAGCACGCGCCTACCTCAGAGTTAACGCAAACACACATCCACTGCATAGTGAAATTATGAAGGTAAAGGGCAACAGGTTAAAAAGAGGACGGTCGTGGACGGGTCAAGCCGAAGACATTCTTCAACAGGTGTGGTCACTTGAGGACTTAGAACCTGGCGAAGAGTGGGTACAAGTGCCAACAGATTTATGTACGTCCTTTTCAGTTTGCATCCAACTAGACAGAAAATGCAGACAAGAAAATCCGGCTGCTGTGGAGGCGGAAGTACAAGCGTTGATTTTCGAGAATTCGCTAGACGGTGATGCCGTCATTTACACAGATGGGTCGGTCGCCCGACATGTGAAAAGCTCATGGGCCTTTACGGCTCAGGCCAGAGGGAGAATTGTGAAGAAGGACTCTGCTGATTTTGCTGAGACCACAAGTAGCCTGACTAAAGAAGTAATGGCAGTAACTAAAGCAATAACATGGCTCGAGACACAGACATTCACTAAGGCATGTTTCTTTAGCGACTCAATGAGCATGCTCAAGGGGATAGAGATGGGATGGATTCGAAGAGAATGGTTGCTGTCTCTGGAGCGGTCTCGGCTGGCAAAGATTAGTTTAATCTTTGTGCCAGGGCATGAGGGAGTACAAGGAAATAAGCGGACTGACAAGCTTGCAGGTAAGGCTACTGTGGAGGGCGGACGCGCCATGGACCAAGCTGACATTCTGAATGCTCTACGAGAAGTAAGACTTTTGCGAGAACCAAGTGATGACTGTGAATCTACAACCATGGCCAGACTGCGAGAACAGCAAATTAAAAGAGGGGTGGCCAAACAAGAACACTACGCAGGAAGCCCAAGAAGATTGAAAAACCAATACAGAACAGGTGTCGTTAGCCGCTTCACGCTGCGGGATTTGTTGAGGAGGGGATCCGAGCACTTATGGACTGAATGGTTCGATGTGCAATGAGGATGATCTGTCGACAAACTAACCAACCAACCAACCAACCAACCAACCAACCAACCAACCATCTAACTAACTAACTAACTAACTAACTAACTAACTAACTAACGAACTAACTAACTAACTAACTAACTAACTAACTAACTAACTAACTAACGACTACAACTCTATATTCCCATTCCAGCATTTCTGCAAGTCACTCCTGGAAATATGTGTGTTGACATGAGGTGGCGTGGTATACAAAAACGTCTCTACTAACATCCTTCTAGTGACGCTTTAAAAATACCAATCCCTAACAATTACTGTTTAAGTATCTTACTTAATGTAGGAGAAGACAAGAGTAGGGTAGCCAAAATGTATTTGGCATTAGTTAAAGTTAGGCTGGTGATTGAGCAAAATACCTGGCCAACCGTCGTCGATCTTTTAAGACAAAGGCACTAGAGTGGCCATTTCTGTTGAAGAGAGCACAAAAGACAGACGTCGGCCTTTCCCCGTGTGGGGAAAGGCAATTTTGCCCTAAAACCCATCATTCTCTGCAGTAATTGGTATGTTAAATCTACATTATTAATATGTATTTATGTATTGTGATAAGGTACATATACGATTGTGTTTAATTAAGAATTAGTTAGAATGATAAATCAACAATTCTTGTAAACCAGAGTCTGAATGATTTTACTACTAAGGGCCATGTTGTGCAACGCTGTAATTTTTCCTCTGCTTTTACAATTTTAAATCCCTATGTTAAAACCTCTTATATGCATTGTGAAACTCTATCTCACTAATAATGCTTATAAACTGTAAAGATCCTATGTAGTGTAGATTCACTGTTAAGGACATTACAAGAAACCTTTTATCCATACTGAGACATACAAATGATTACGCATATTCTGGACTCTTAGTCAGTGGATAAAATGCTTTGCCACATTCTAATCTGTAACTCGAACTATCGTGCCGAATTTTGGTACAATCTTCTTGTTAACATATTAGTAACCATTCAATATGGGTGATAGACCTGTAATATTTTCATTAAAAGAATTTGCTAGGACAATGCCATGTTTGAGAATATAAATTCAAGAACAAAGACAGAAGACGCATGATATACATTGGAATGTTCTGGTAGGAAATGTCTGCAATCCGCATTACCTCACAGTGGTAGGGGCAGAAGCGAAGATTGATGTTCCTAAAATGCTTGCAATATTCAGTAGACTAGACCATGTGGCATAAGTTATTTCTGATAAGTAACACTTCGAATACTAGCAGTGGTCCAGCAATTGGACCTGGAATATTATTATATGGTCCGAACACTTATCAGACTGCATAAATCATTTCTGATAGATAAGAAATTCTCTTAAAATAGCAGAAACTGGTAAATTATATCACAGCGTTCACTAACTCCATGCTGCGCAAGCGGTGGAGGAAAAAGAATAATCTAGTTTATGGATTAACCAATGAGGAAATCCAAATACATAGGCTCCTTGCATTATCATTATGATTGATTATTATGTATGATTATCATGTATTTAATATCAGAGAAATGTACATGTTTGTTTTTCTCTAATATGAGAATTATATTCTGTCCTGATTATTACTCTTTACTGTGGGAATATACATTTTAATGTTACCCCTGGGGACATGATGTTGATGTAAGAATCCTTGTGCATGTCAGTACATAAGAAGGCAATGTTGAATAGCCTTGGCCTAATGCTGATTCTAGCGACGGAAAGAAGACAAGACATTAGAAACAACAGAGATTATGTATAGGTTATTCTCTTAAAGTACGAGAGAGGCAATATCAACATGTTTGGATAGAAAGAATGGCTTCGCTCATCAAATAGTTAACATTAAAAATCTCAGAACAAAACATAGAGTGAAAAGATACCTCACTCACTATCAGAGCTAGGAAAGCTCAACACCAAGCGACGAGATTCGAGGGAACGTAGAAACCCACTTCTTTCTCCTTCTTCTTATTTGTTTGTAATTGTGTTGTAAAAATTTTACCATAACACAGTAGGTCAATGCTCGTGTTGTATTCTTTGTCATCCCATTTCTATAGACAGTAGCGAGTGGTGGTTTGGATTTTGTTGGATTATATCACTAATCCTGGATCCTGGATCAACAGCCAGAAAGTGATAAATGGCAACCTGTCCTAACCATAGTCTGGATCTAGAAAAACATCAACGTTGACTGCTACGCTTATTCGCTGCCTAGCCAGCGAAAGACCTGTTGAAGAGAGACACTCAGCGATTGATAGTCCTACTTCTGTCAAGATATCCAGGATGGATCTCTGTATTTAATTGTCCATCAAGATAAATGGATATTCAAAATAAACCGACAACAGAGTATCGTCTACTTTTACGTCTGGGAGATACTGCCTGGTACGCCATCAATCCGCGAGGTCAACGAAACCATGGGACATTCCCAGTTTCCTGTTCAGGATTGAATAAACCTTCAATCAGTCATACAGTGGCAGGCTCAACACCAAGTTCTAGATACGAACACCAACTCAAACAAATGGGAAGAGACACTGAAACAACATAAGCAAGTACAACCAAGGTACCAACTTAATACCAACTGAAAAACAACCTAGAAACCAGATTGCCTCAAGGTTCAAATCTACAACACTCTGAAAGCAGCCAGATCCACTCGAGATCTCGGAACCACCAGAAGGCCATACGAAAGAAGCTAGCGGAGTAAATTCCTCTACGCATGCAACCACACGAATCATCTGATTGTTGTGCGACTCCCAGTTTATGTGTTGGAAGTAATATTCTTCAGTTCCATGCCTTCATCAGATCAATCCTGGAAATATTTCCAGATGAAACAAATAAATGACTAGCAGCATTGCATGTCTACACTGAAATGCAAATACTGAATCAGAACTCTTTGCTGGTCCAATGTCAGCCTAAATGCCATCATCTGTGGAATAGTTTATAGACTGGTGATTAGGTGGGTGAAACATCTGTGGGAACATAATTGGGATTCGGATATTAGAAGCCTAGAAGCTGAAAGGTCGGCATCCTTTCCATCAGATATGGTGATACAGGGAAGACCCTTGGTCCAAGACTCAAGATGCATCTCCTGAAGGTATGACCAACCCAGGCCTCAATTTCCCACTGGCACCGAGCCACTGGCAACAGAAGATTCGTGAATTCAACCCCATGGAGGGGACATATGGTAAATTTATTTCCTAATATGGATGATAAGTCCCAAGTGACGTGTGTGCAACCCCTGGATACCTCGACCCATTCGTGCACACACGTTCACCAACTATGATTTCCCACTAGTTAATGAATGCGCAGCATTCATTAACTCTCCACTACTAAGCTAACCCCCTTTACTGTTATATATACTTCCCCTTCTTCAAGGAGACATTTTCCCTGAAAAAGTCTCAACCCCAACTCTTAACCACTTAACTCTACGGTTCTATACCACACCTGCCCAACAATCCCTTCACATATATTTCCTAATTCAAATCTCACCCTCCTATCTCATCATAGCCAAATGCTAACCAGAGACATACTTCATACAATATCAATAATACAAAACTCTCTACAAAATTCGTTATAAAGTTCTCCACAAAACCTCTCTACAAAATTCTCTATAAGCGAACCGCTTTTTAAGTGTCCATCTAAATTATGATTGACAAAAATTGAAGATATTTTCCTTATCTTTTTCTCACTTACTCACATTCTTGCTATTCCAGGATAGACAGAAAAAAGATTGGTTTGGTGCGCACCTAAGGAAGTTTAGAAAGTAAGGAAAAAGTAAGAAGTAATCACATTTCTCTTCCCATGCATTCTCAAAACTTTATAAAATAAAGTTTCCAAAATTTATCTTCATTGTCGTCAATAATAATTTTTCAAAAAGTTATGTTAATCCAAAACTACAACCTTTTGTAGTATTCACCTCGTTAAGTTCAACCATTCTTTCAAAACCTCCAAATTATTAATATACCGTCAAACACAGTGTTCTTTTTCCAGAGTCCACTTATGCCAAAATTCAACCTGGCATTCCCCCCATATTCTCCCATTAAACGCTGTTCAACCCAGCTCCTATTTCAACTCCCATTTACCCAATATCGCCCGTCATTCCCCTCATCCATGGCTTCCAATCCATGTATTTACGTTACGAACCGTCTAATGTAGTCCCTAATTCAATCCCCCAAACCATTTTCAACGGTTTTAACTCTTTCCAACCCCCATGTAATTATCAATTGTTGCTGATAACCCCAGCCACTTTTAAATATACTCCTACATTACTTTATCTACAACATACTGAGTCACTTCGCTAATCACCACAACTTCCCCCTTAACTCAATCATGTTTCACCTTCAATTTCTATTTATAAACGTTATACACGTTAAACAACTCAACTTCAAGTCGCATGTTTCATATTTTCTGTAAGTTCCCAAAAACAACTCTTCACTTTTCCCCATAACTGAACGTCATCCTAAAAATTATTTTAAACACCCTCAGGGTAACTCAATAAAATAAAACCAAAGTTTTGTAAAAATAAACAGCTAAGTTAACATATCCTCACATTTTATAAAGAACAATTGAAGTCAAAACAATAGAGCAAACAATATCAACCCCCTCATTCTTTGACATCATTTTTATCCCCACACATTAAATCTCTCGACATCACTGATTACACTTTGCTGTCTTAATACTGCGTCCAACTTTGATATTGCTCCACCAACTCCACTCAGTACTTGAGAAAAATCCTGGGCCTCCATCCTAAAAAAACCTATAATGGAAAGCACCAAGCAATATAATATACTAATATTTTAAGACAATATTATTTTAAAGTAAGCAGCAAGAAATATTCTGTTCAATTGAGTATGTTATTAATTAACCTAAAATTATCCATTACCCAAACTTGATGAAAGGTTCCAATCGACAATCTTGATGAAAAAGGATTCCAATCGACAATCTTGATGAAAGAGGATTCCAATCGACAATCTTGATGAAAGAGGATTCCAATCGACAATCTTGATGAAAGAAATTCCAATCGACAATCTTGATGAAAGAGGTTTCCAATCGACAATCTTGATGAAAGAGGATTCTAATCGACAATCTTGATGAAAGAAATTCCAATCGACAATCTTGATGAAAGAGGTTCCGATCGACAATGGCAGTGGAACGGTCAGTTCAAATCAATTGAAACAAATTTGATTTGAGACAAGTTGAACATACTCGATGCCTTCACTTAGCTGAAGTGACTGTTGACGACCTTGATTCGAGAATTTCAGTGGTCCAGAAAGTGAAAATCGACCTTGATTCAACCTCAAACAGTCCAGTGAGCTGAGACCACGCTCATAAATTTTATCATCCTCGAGATTTCGCTGTTCCAAATGGAGCTGATCTTTCGGCTGTAGACATAATTTATTTCCCGAGGTACAAGGTTAATTTACAAGTTGTAAGATGCATCTAGCGGTGACGACATCATTTTAAAAATTTCAACGTAAAAACAGCAATTCTTAACTTCAACAAAAAGCAGCGTATGTCAGCGATCAAGGCACTGTATATTGGTGAGTCAGGTATATCAAAAAATATCGGTCTCTCTATAAAACAAGATTAGCAAACCTCCTGACCTTGACTAAGATCCCTTTAGAAAACACCGGGAAATCACAAGAACTACCCCTGGGCGGGCTTTCAGTTGCTGCGTCTCTCATAATCTACTCGAGAAAACCTACAACATCCGTCTCCAGACGCAGACAAAACAAATCTTCGCTTGAGTCAACAATCTCTGCGACGATCCATGTTGGAGATCTTGAGGTCGACGGCACCAAAACAGCCTGTATAACAGTACAGGTGATATGATAAGGCTGTGTATAGAAGATGGCTCGTGTCGATATAGTGGACAAGTCTCGTCTGTTATATAAACATGCGTTTATTGGTTGAAATAATACATCTTCAAACTGGTGATGTTATTTACAGACATGTTTTCTGTTTACCTAGTTGAATCCCAAGTCCCAAGTGACGTGTGTGCAACCCCTGGATACCTCGACTCATTCGTGCACACACGTTCACCAACTATGATTTCCCCACTAGTTAATGAATGCGCAGCATTCATTAACTCTCCACTACTAAGCTAACTCCCTTTACTGTTATATGTGTCTCAGAGATCGTGGCCAAGGACGGATCCTAAATGTCGCTAACCGTGACCTGGACAATGTTACATAATTGTCACAGAGCCTGTACTTAGTAACGACAATGTTACATAATTGTCACAGAACCTGTACTTAGTAACGTCAATGTTACATAATTGTCACATAGCCTGTACTTAGTAACGACAATGTTACATAATTGTCACAGAGCCTGTACTTAATATCGACAATGTTACATAATTGTCACATAGCGTGTACTTAGTAACGACAATGTTACATAATTGTCACAGAGCCTGTACTTAGTAACGACAATGTTACATAATTGTCACAGAGCCTGTACTTAGTAACGACAATGTTACATAATTGTCACAGAGCCTGTACTTAGTAACGACAATGTTACATAATTGCCACAGAGCCTGTACTTAGTAACGGCAATGTTACATAATTGCCACAGTGTCTGTACTTAGTAACGGCAATGTTACATAATTGCCACAGTGCTTGTACTTAGTAAGCAACAATCTATATCTATAAAAGACAATGTATGTCCGGATGTTATTGATGCGTTCGCGAACGGTCCATCCGATTGAGATGAAATTTTCTACATGTTTTCTTCTCATTCATGTGCAGCCAACTGTCATAGTTTGTTAGTGTACAAACATTTAGTTACTTAATAAAAGTTAATATTTTAATTTACATTATAATTTATATATAGCGAGGGGATTAACTTAAGAAAAGTTATATCAAGGGACATAACTTTTAATAGGATTGCTATATATTTTATATATAGATTGTTGCATTGTTATCAAAGCTTTGTAAACTGTTTGTCTACAGTTATTTACAGGCATATGCGTTATAATATATAATGATAAAATCTTTAAGGCATTTTCAAAGTTTTCATAAAATAATGCATCTATTTTAAATAAGTGAAAATTTTCTAACTCATCTTTTTATGTATAAAGAAGTTATCTACAGTCATGTAGGTGACGTGATCTTTTTGTGTCATTCGCACTGCGAGCGCTAACAAGTCAAGTCGCATTATTTGATAAACAACAACTACCAGATAGCTGCAACATGTCTTACATCACACTCATACCCAAAGACAATACAGACAAAACTCAGATGAAAAATTATGGACCAATATCACTACTCAACACAGACTATAAAATACTTACCAAAGCACTGACCCAGAAACTTAGACCCTACATGCCAAAGCTTATACACCCTGACCAACAATACGCAGTACCACATAGGAACATACACCAACACACACATTTCATTAGAGACATCATCACACACACACAGGAGAAAGACTGTCAAGCCTCTCTTTTGTCCTTAGACCAGGAGAAGGCCTTTCACAGAATCTCTCACTCTTATCTACACAAGACATTAACACAATGCAACTTAAGAATATACTTTAGGAGGTGGATAGAGATCGTGTACCGGAATCCTGAGAGCAAGGTGTTGGTTAACCACACACTTACTGCGGGGTTCCGGCTCACAAGATCGGTGAGACAAGGATGTCCTCTGTCGCCACTCCTATATGTACTGGTTTTAGAACCAATACTAGAAGCAATCAGACAAGACACCAACATCACAGGCACATTTATACCAGGCGGAGGAGAACGGAAGTTGCTTGCATATGCAGACGATACCGTTGTCTTCCCCACCAACAAAACATCCATCACAAAGATACTCCACACATTTACACAATTTGGTATAGGGAGTGGGGCCAAATTAAACATAAACAAATCACACATAATGGGTCTCGGAAAATGGCGGAATAAAGCCGATTTTCCTCAAGACCTAACAGCCACAGACAATATTAAGGTATATGGAATCACATTTCCCAGCAACTCCAGACAGATGCACGCACAAACATGGTAAAACCTCACACACAAAATCATAGACATGCTACACAGATACAAGTACAAGACATCTACAATTTTCGGCAGGAGAATCATTGTCAACACTTTCATTATCTCCAAAATTATATATTTAGGTACAGTACTAGACCTCCAAGACAGACAATTACAGACATCAACAAACATATCAGACGTTTCATCTTTGGCAACACAATTTACTGCATACAGCATAAGACACTCATACAGGACAAGAAACAAGGAGGAATAGCATTGCAAGACATACACACAAAGATACAAGCGCTGAGAATCCAACATATACATCCTTAGTCACCCAGAACAACACCCACTAGCACTCTACTAAATAGAAATGAGACTGCAACACCTTATGAGAATACATCTTATTACACCACACTACTTTAGAACTCTACCAGCGTTCTATAAGACATGTATACAAGCGCTCCGAGGGAGTGAGCACTTACTACACCAGACAACACGCCAAATCTACAAATACCTGATTAAACAACAAGCAACCCCACTACATGTTAGAATTAAAAGAGGAAAAACATACTACATACAAGACTATACAGGTACATTTACTAATCTCCACAACCCAAACATAGCTCCCAAAGCGAGGGAAATTACATATCGTTTGATCTTTAACATGACACCTACTACCGAAAAACAAGCACATAGGTCAAAACGAATATCACCATGTCAATTCTGTAGACAAAACATACAAGAAACAGAAGACCATATTTTTTTTTTACAAGCCCAACAGTACACACTGCACTATACACTTTAAGACAACTAATTGAGATATTCACCAAAAAGAAGACAAAAATGTACAAGTCAATATTTTTAAACACAGTAACAAAAACCACAGAAAATAATCACATAAGATTGTTGACTGCACTAGCAGAGTACAGGTATGTGGTATTGACCTGTATAAATGCAGCAACATACAGGTTAAGAACATACAACACACATATAATACAGCACATGGTCCAAAACAAAATCACACACATATTCAAAATCACTTAGACAAAAGGGAATATATACATTTCAAATTTGTCTGTGGGATTTGGATCAGGTATACACACATAGAGATACATCTAAATCTGTATTGGTTGGTGCATGCATATATATGTCTGTACATATACGTATAAGTATGTATGCGCGCGCGGGTGTGTGTGCGTGAGTTTGTGTGTGGGTGGAAATATACACATAAATGTGTATGTATATTTGGTATGTATATATCTCTGGCAGTAGTGTCTGTGTTGATGTATATTTGACCCCTAGTCATGCGTGGATAAACGTATAGTTTTCATTTTAAAAAACAATGAATTTTTCAATGAATAAATGTTCCAATGTATACAATGTTTGTAAATTTGCGCATATGTCACCTTCACGTCCACATGCAACGCTATGTAAAAACACGAACAATACACTTTGCAACGATTTTAACACTCAATAAAAGTTAAAAAAAAAAAAAAAAAAAAAAAAAAAAAAGGCATTATTCTGTCAAGCAGCCTGATACGCGGAAAAATGTCACGTTGAAAGTCCAACAACAAGAAACACGCGGTAACCAAGATGTGCAGCGTGGGAGCCGACAACAAGAAGAAGAACGTGGAGAGCCTACCTGCTAGCTGCATCAAAGAGCCTGATACTTCAGCTATTTCTGAAGCTACCACGAGGGAGAAAAACGACAACCCAACACAGACAAGAATCAAGACAACACTGACGAAGGAGAAGAAAGACACCAGAGCCGGGAACACCAACTCAAAAACAGTCCGATGGGTTGTCAAGCGGATACAAGTGGAGCTGACGGACGAAGAAATCCTGAAACAGCTACGAGAAGAGAATCCTCACATCATATTCATGAAGGCGGAGCGGCTCCTCACCTACTCCAAGATACTTAAAACCTTGGCGGTGGTGATATCGGAGGGCAGAGAGATGCCGATAACAGTATCAATCAACAACAGAATGCAGCAGCCAGAGAGACTCATCCCTAGAGTCAACCAATGCTCCAGATGTCAGAGGGCCGGCCACAGCAGAGCAATATGCCGCAGTAATACGGAAATCTGCCGTTACTACGCCGATCACCACGCCTTCAAGGAGTGTCCACTGGCCAAGCTGGACACGGACTTCAGAGCCCCTAACAGCAAAAGAAAGTGCGCCAACTACCTGGGCAAGCATGGAGCAAGATACTTGGGCTGTCCGTACCTGCAACGACACAGAGAAGCCTTAAAGATCGCAACTACCACGAAGACATCAGTCAAGGAAGCAATGAGAAGGGGCGAGACAGCCACGGGTATAGCACAAGCCGAAAGAGATCAACTCCAAAAACAGATAGACGAGTTGAAGAGACAAGTCAAGGCACTGCTGACGCCGACCCCGAATAACGACAACGAAAAACTACTGGCGGAAATGAAGGAGATTCAGCAAAACATCAAGCAGGAAGTAGAACATATGGCACTGATTAAGAAGGAGAATGAAGAGATCCTACAAACCATTAAATCAGAGCGAGAACTACAGAAAGCTGAAATGGAAATACTCCGAAACAAAACAACGGAAGCCGAACAAGAAATTACAGAGAAATCGCAGGATGAAAACCAAGAGACCGAGCCTGAACCACAAATGAAAGCCAGCAGCCCAACCACGACGCCCGAAACATTCAAAGGGAAGCCAATATCCCACCGGACATCCGAAGAAGACCGAGATGAGCACCCTGACGTCGGCATAAAGGACGTCCTGAGGCCAGGAATATTGTTCCCTGAGATAACGAGGCAATACCAACTCAAGTGCGAGGAATACAGAAAGCGCATGGAAGAAAAAGAAAAGAAATACAAGAAATTCAACTGGAAACCAATGCCCTGCCGTAACGCCACAATGCCATATATAAAACTCACAGATGAATACACATGGCAATACTACATTGAAGACGGAGAAATCATCCCATGGCTGAGCTCGGAGGAAGCAAGCAAAAGACAGCAAGAACTCAAATGTGGGAAGCGGACTGAAAGAAAGCGCATGGAGGCATATCACATCGAAAAGCTTCTACAGTTACTTCACAATTGAGAAAACGAAAATACCAAATAAAAAGTCCTTTTAAGGACTGCAACCATTCAAGCCAGGAGCCTGTGTCAACAAAGAAAACCACAAGAGGAAACATGCACAAAGGACAGCCGCCGATCGATCCCAGTGCTGACGTCACAGACACAAACGCTACATAACCACTCCGAGATAGGACTCACAAGACTAGAATTTGAGTGAATGAACCCACAAAAACCACGGACCTCGACAATAACCGACGCTGACGAAGCAGGTTAGACGAGACCGAATTTGGAATTATTGTTTTGAAAATTGGAATTGGAATTGGAACATGTAGGTGATTAACAACCAGTTTTCATTAAAAAATAATGGATTTATTTTAGATACCTTAGAATTTTATTTCTGTACTTTTTTCGGAGTGGAACTTTTGAATTAATCGAAGCATTTGTTTTTTTCCGTTCGCTTGGCCGGGAGAAGGTCAATACACAATTCACATGTGTATATGTTTGATTTTGTTTTTGTTTAAAAAAAAGGTTGGCCGCGTGTGCGGTTAACATCAGGTTTTCCCAACATTTCATTCAATGTTGTGGGTGTGAAAGAGAACACATGGTGTGTGGAAGGATATTTTTTTCCCTCCATACTTTATGCATACTATGTAAATATGTCATTTGATGTTTGAACGCCCTGTTAAACAGACCTACACAAATACCATACAGACAGACAGACAGACAGACAGACAGATAGACAGACAGACAGATTGATCTCCGCCAGGAGCTGGGCGAAGCCGGGCCGGGTCCTCTAGATGGATAGATGGATGGATGGATGGATGGATGGATATATTGATAGAGAGAGATGGGTAGGTAGGTAGGCAGGCAGGCAGGCAGGCAGATAGATAGATAGATAGATAGATAGATAGATAGATAGATAGATAGATAGATAGATAGATAGATAGATAGATAGATCCCCGCCACGGACTGTGCGAAGCCGTGCCGGGTCAGCTAGTGTCACATAATTGTCACATAGCCTGTACTTAGTAACGACGATGTTACATAATTGTCACAGTGTCTGTACTTAGTAACGGCAATGTTACATAATTGCCACAGTGCTTGTACTTAGTAAGCAACAATCTATATCTATAAAAGACAATGTATGTCCGGATGTTATTGATGCGTTCGCGAACGGTCCATCCGATTGAGATGAAATTTTCTACATGTTTTCTTCTCATTCATGTGCAGCCAACTGTCATAGTTTGTTAGTGTACAAACATTTAGTTACTTAATAAAAGTTAATATTTTAATTTACATTATAATTTATATATAGCGAGGGGATTAACTTAAGAAAAGTTATATCAAGGGACATAACTTTTAATAGGATTGCTATATATTTTATATATAGATTGTTGCATTGTTATCAAAGCTTTGTAAACTGTTTGTCTACAGTTATTTACAGGCATATGCGTTATAATATATAATGATAAAATCTTTAAGGCATTTTCAAAGTTTTCATAAAATAATGCATCTATTTTAAATAAGTGAAAATTTTCTAACTCATCTTTTTATGTATAAAGAAGTTATCTACAGTCATGTAGGTGACGTGATCTTTTTGTGTCATTCGCACTGCGAGCGCTAACAAGTCAAGTCGCATTATTTGATAAACAACAACTACCAGATAGCTGCAACATGTCTTACATCACACTCATACCCAAAGACAATACAGACAAAACTCAGATGAAAAATTATGGACCAATATCACTACTCAACACAGACTATAAAATACTTACCAAAGCACTGACCCAGAAACTTAGACCCTACATGCCAAAGCTTATACACCCTGACCAACAATACGCAGTACCACATAGGAACATACACCAACACACACATTTCATTAGAGACATCATCACACACACACAGGAGAAAGACTGTCAAGCCTCTCTTTTGTCCTTAGACCAGGAGAAGGCCTTTCACAGAATCTCTCACTCTTATCTATACAAGACATTAACACAATGCAACTTAAGAATATACTTTAGGAGGTGGATAGAGATCGTGTACCGGAATCCTGAGAGCAAGGTGTTGGTTAACCACACACTTACTGCGGGGTTCCGGCTCACAAGATCGGTGAGACAAGGATGTCCTCTGTCGCCACTCCTATATGTACTGGTTTTAGAACCAATACTAGAAGCAATCAGACAAGACACCAACATCACAGGCACATTTATACCAGGCGGAGGAGAACGGAAGTTGCTTGCATATGCAGACGATACCGTTGTCTTCCCCACCAACAAAACATCCATCACAAAGATACTCCACACATTTACACAATTTGGTATAGGGAGTGGGGCCAAATTAAACATAAACAAATCACACATAATGGGTCTCGGAAAATGGCGGAATAAAGCCGATTTTCCTCCAGACCTAACAGCCACAGACAATATTAAGGTATATGGAATCACATTTCCCAGCAACTCCAGACAGATGCACGCACAAACATGGTAAAACCTCACACACAAAATCATAGACATGCTACACAGATACAAGTACAAGACATCTACAATTTTCGGCAGGAGAATCATTGTCAACACTTTCATTATCTCCAAAATTATATATTTAGGTACAGTACTAGACCTCCAAGACAGACAATTACAGACATCAACAAACATATCAGACGTTTCATCTTTGGCAACACAATTTACTGCATACAGCATAAGACACTCATACAGGACAAGAAACAAGGAGGAATAGCATTGCAAGACATACACACAAAGATACAAGCGCTGAGAATCCAACATATACATCCTTAGTCACCCAGAACAACACCCACTAGCACTCTACTAAATAGAAATGAGACTGCAACACCTTATGAGAATACATCTTATTACACCACACTACTTTAGAACTCTACCAGCGTTCTATAAGACATGTATACAAGCGCTCCGAGGGAGTGAGCACTTACTACACCAGACAACACGCCAAATCTACAAATACCTGATTAAACAACAAGCAACCCCACTACATGTTAGAATTAAAAGAGGAAAAACATACTACATACAAGACTATACAGGTACATTTACTAATCTCCACAACCCAAACATAGCTCCCAAAGCGAGGGAAATTACATATCGTTTGATCTTTAACATGACACATACTACCGAAAAACAAGCACATAGGTCAAAACGAATATCACCATGTCAATTCTGTAGACAAAACATACAAGAAACAGAAGACCATATTTTTTTTTTACAAGCCCAACAGTACACACTGCACTATACACTTTAAGACAACTAATTGAGATATTCACCAAAAAGAAGACAAAAATGTACAAGTCAATATTTTTAAACACAGTAACAAAAACCACAGAAAATAATCACATAAGATTGTTGACTGCACTAGCAGAGTACAGGTATGTGGTATTGACCTGTATAAATGCAGCAACATACAGGTTAAGAACATACAACACACATATAATACAGCACATGGTCCAAAACAAAATCACACACATATTCAAAATCACTTAGACAAAAGGGAATATATACATTTCAAATTTGTCTGTGGGATTTGGATCAGGTATACACACATAGAGATACATCTAAATCTGTATTGGTTGGTGCATGCATATATATGTCTGTACATATACGTATAAGTATGTATGCGCGCGCGGGTGTGTGTGCGTGAGTTTGTGTGTGGGTGGAAATATACACATAAATGTGTATGTATATTTGGTATGTATATATCTCTGGCAGTAGTGTCTGTGTTGATGTATATTTGACCCCTAGTCATGCGTGGATAAACGTATAGTTTTCATTTTAAAAAACAATGAATTTTTCAATGAATAAATGTTCCAATGTATACAATGTTTGTAAATTTGCGCATATGTCACCTTCACGTCCACATGCAACGCTATGTAAAAACACGAACAATACACTTTGCAACGATTTTAACACTCAATAAAAGTTAAAAAAAAAAAAAAAGTCGCATTATTCTGTCAAGCAGCCTGATACGCGGAAAAATGTCACGTTGAAAGTCCAACAACAAGAAACACGCGGTAACCAAGATGTGCAGCGTGGGAGCCGACAACAAGAAGAAGAACGTGGAGAGCCTACCTGCTAGCTGCATCAAAGAGCCTGATACTTCAGCTATTTCTGAAGCTACCACGAGGGAGAAAAACGACAACCCAACACAGACAAGAATCAAGACAACACTGACGAAGGAGAAGAAAGACACCAGAGCCGGGAACACCGACTCAAAAACAGTCCGATGGGTTGTCAAGCGGATACAAGTGGAGCTGACGGACGAAGAAATCCTGAAACAGCTACGAGAAGAGAATCCTCACATCATATTCATGAAGGCGGAGCGGCTCCTCACCTACTCCAAGATACTTAAAACCTTGGCGGTGGTGATATCGGAGGGCAGAGAGATGCCGATAACAGTATCAATCAACAACAGAATGCAGCAGCCAGAGAGACTCATCCCTAGAGTCAACCAATGCTCCAGATGTCAGAGGGCCGGCCACAGCAGAGCAATATGCCGCAGTAATACGGAAATCTGCCGTTACTACGCCGATCACCACGCCTTCAAGGAGTGTCCACTGGCCAAGCTGGACACGGACTTCAGAGCCCCTAACAGCAAAAGAAAGTGCGCCAACTACCTGGGCAAGCATGGAGCAAGATACTTGGGCTGTCCGTACCTGCAACGACACAGAGAAGCCTTAAAGATCGCAACTACCACGAAGACATCAGTCAAGGAAGCAATGAGAAGGGGCGAGACAGCCACGGGTATAGCACAAGCCGAAAGAGATCAACTCCAAAAACAGATAGACGAGTTGAAGAGACAAGTCAAGGCACTGCTGACGCCGACCCCGAATAACGACAACGAAAAACTACTGGCGGAAATGAAGGAGATTCAGCAAAACATCAAGCAGGAAGTAGAACATATGGCACTGATTAAGAAGGAGAATGAAGAGATCCTACAAACCATTAAATCAGAGCGAGAACTACAGAAAGCTGAAATGGAAATACTCCGAAACAAAACAACGGAAGCCGAACAAGAAATTACAGAGAAATCGCAGGATGAAAACCAAGAGACCGAGCCTGAACCACAAATGAAAGCCAGCAGCCCAACCACGACGCCCGAAACATTCAAAGGGAAGCCAATATCCCACCGGACATCCGAAGAAGACCGAGATGAGCACCCTGACGTCGGCATAAAGGACGTCCTGAGGCCAGGAATATTGTTCCCTGAGATAACGAGGCAATACCAACTCAAGTGCGAGGAATACAGAAAGCGCATGGAAGAAAAAGAAAAGAAATACAAGAAATTCAACTGGAAACCAATGCCCTGCCGTAACGCCACAATGCCATATATAAAACTCACAGATGAATACACATGGCAATACTACATTGAAGACGGAGAAATCATCCCATGGCTGAGCTCGGAGGAAGCAAGCAAAAGACAGCAAGAACTCAAATGTGGGAAGCGGACTGAAAGAAAGCGCATGGAGGCATATCACATCGAAAAGCTTCTACAGTTACTTCACAATTGAGAAAACGAAAATACCAAATAAAAAGTCCTTTTAAGGACTGCAACCATTCAAGCCAGGAGCCTGTGTCAACAAAGAAAACCACAAGAGGAAACATGCACAAAGGACAGCCGCCGATCGATCCCAGTGCTGACGTCACAGACACAAACGCTACATAACCACTCCGAGATAGGACTCACAAGACTAGAATTTGAGTGAATGAACCCACAAAAACCACGGACCTCGACAATAACCGACGCTGACGAAGCAGGTTAGACGAGACCGAATTTGGAATTATTGTTTTGAAAATTGGAATTGGAATTGGAACATGTAGGTGATTAACAACCAGTTTTCATTAAAAAATAATGGATTTATTTTAGATACCTTAGAATTTTATTTCTGTACTTTTTTCGGAGTGGAACTTTTGAATTAATCGAAGCATTTGTTTTTTTCCGTTCGCTTGGCCGGGAGAAGGTCAATACACAATTCACATGTGTATATGTTTGATTTTGTTTTTGTTTAAAAAAAAGGTTGGCCGCGTGTGCGGTTAACATCAGGTTTTCCCAACATTTCATTCAATGTTGTGGGTGTGAAAGAGAACACATGGTGTGTGGAAGGATATTTTTTTCCCTCCATACTTTATGCATACTATGTAAATATGTCATTTGATGTTTGAACGCCCTGTTAAACAGACCTACACAAATACCATACAGACAGACAGACAGACAGACAGACAGACAGATAGACAGACAGACAGATTGATCTCCGCCAGGAGCTGGGCGAAGCCGGGCCGGGTCCTCTAGATGGATAGATGGATGGATGGATGGATGGATGGATGGATATATTGATAGAGAGAGATGGGTAGGTAGGTAGGCAGGCAGGCAGGCAGATAGATAGATAGATAGATAGATAGATAGATAGATAGATAGATAGATAGATAGATAGATCCCCGCCACGGACTGTGCGAAGCCGTGCCGGGTCAGCTAGTGTCACATAATTGTCACATAGCCTGTACTTAGTAACGACGATGTTACATAATTGTCACAGAGCCTGTACTTAGTAGCGACGATGTTACATAATTGTCACAGAGCCTGTACTTGGTAGCGACGATGTTACATAATTGTCACAGAGCCTGTACTTACTAACGACAACGTTACATAATTGTCACAGAGCCTGTACTTAGTAGCGACTATGTTACATAATTGTCACAGAGCCTGTACTTAGTAGCGACGATGTCACATAATTGTCACAGAGCCTGTAATTACTAACGACAACGTTACATAATTGTCACAGAGCCTGTACTTAGTAGCGACGATGTTACATAATTGTCACAGAGCCTGTACTTAGTAGCGACGATGTCACATAATTGGCACAGAGTCTGTACTTACTAACGACAACGTTACATAATTGTCACAGAGCCTGTACTTAGTAGCGACTATGTCACATAATTGTCACAGAGCCTGTACTTAGTAGCGACGATGGTACATAATTGTCCCAGAGCCTGTACTTAGTAGCGACGATGTTACATAATTGTCACAGAGTCTGTACTTAGTAACGGCAATGTTACATAATTGCCACAGAGTCTGTACTTAGTAAAAGCAATGTTACATAATTGTCACAGAGCCTGTACTTAGTAGCGACGATGTTACATAATTGTCACAGAGCCTGTACTTAGTAACGACGAATTACATAATTGTCACAGAGCCTGTACTTAGTAACGACGATGTTACATAATTGCCACAGAGTCTGTACTTAGTAACGGCAATGTTACGTAATTGTCACAGAGCCTGTACTTAGTAGCGACGATGTTACATAATTGTCACAGAACCTGTACTTAGTAGCGACCATGTTACATAATTGTCACAGAGCCTGTACTTAGTAACGACGAATTACATAATTGTCATAGAGTCTGTACTTAGTAACGGCAATGTTACATAATTGCCACAGAGTCTGTACTTAGTAACGGCAATGTTACGTAATTGTCACAGAGCCTGTACTTAGTAGCGACGATGTTACATAATTGTCATAGAGCCTGTACTTACTAACGACAACGTTACATAATTGTCACAGAGCCTGTACTTAGTAACGACAATGTTACATAATCGCCACAGAGCCTGTACTTAGTAACAACGAATTACATAATTGTCACATAGCCTGTACTTAGTAACGACGATGTTACATAATTGTCACAGAGCCTGTACTTAGTAACGACGATGTTACATAATTGTCACAGAGCCTGTACTTAATATCGACAATATTACATAATTGCCACAGAGCCTGTACTTAGTAACTGTCAGAATCTCGAATGCCTTCAACCGAGATGCAGGAACATCGTTACGCCCGCCAGGCGAATAGTCCCCAACCGGGATGCAGTAACATCGTTACGCCCGCCAGGCGAGTATTAGTTACCTGCCCGTAGGTTGCTGGCTGACGCGATAGCCAGCGGTCAGGCAAGGACAAAGCAAGGCGCACGCAGGCCTCGTGAAGCCAATCCACAGAGGGCAAGCGCTTTGCGAGAAACCAACAGACAGCTTCGGGACTCGGACCAGACAGGACGTATAGAGAGAGAAAGGCTTTGTGTAGTTCTGTGCCCGAAAGTCGAGTGCTTGTACATCTTGTGAGAAAGACTGTAAGCTGTGGGTTATCTGTAAGTGTATTGATGTATAATCTATGCATTGTAATTATCATCACATGTCAAACTAGATCGTATTGCATGTGATCGGTAAATAAATCCATTGAACTTCGTGTCGTTGTGTCTCAAGTCCAATCATGTTGTACTTGTACTTGTCTCACATGTGTTAGGGAAAACGAGTCAGGTTTAAGACCTTGACATGTGTGAACGTGGGCGCTCGTTCTCATTGAACGTAGTTATTTAAGATTGGAACTTAGATTTGTGAACGTGACTTTTGTCCATCTGTAATGTACATTTAAATGTGATCGTGAAAGCTCATTCTCATATAGTATTATAGTAGATTGTTTGAATATGGAGGCTAGATGTGAACGTAAAGTACATACATTTGTTTGATCTTGTAAACGTGTAAAACATCAGTGATTGTGTAACTTGTCGCCATTTTGACCTTGTCGACATTGTGAAATCATCGCCATTGTAACCTTGTCGCCATCTTGTAAACTTGATGTCTATGCCCTTACTGAATGTCAACTTGATGTAAGTGATGTGTCATCAGTGTTATAGAGTGTTGAGATATATTTAGATTGTCTTTGTGAAATTGGTTGTGGAAAGCAAAATGTTTCGGAAAGAAAGTGACTTGTGGTTTTGAAAAAAAATTGTTGATTGACGACATTACGACCTACAATTACACTCAACGCCATACAAACCTAATCGAAACTTAGTGACAAGCATACACACCACATCAGATAGACGCTAATTTATTTCCTCCAAAAACAAAGCAGGTTGTCTGTGCCATCTGAAACCCTTGCCCGTAGAGGTCATTTGTATTTTGAACTAGCGACCCTACAGTTCCTAGCCCTAGTGTGAACCGTTCTCCACCGCATCCAGTACACTTGAGTATATTTTTCTTTCTATATACTTTCGGATGCAAATTTGGGCACAAATTGTAAGTTGAACAAAATTGTAAACTTCTCACATTACTAACACCTTGTAACTAAATTGTGTGCCTGACAACTCATTTGCATTTAAATTTTCCATCATGTCTTCATTAAACGACTTCACCAAGATGGGTTTAAAGCTGAAGTTAACTGGTGACGAGTTGACAAAGTGGAGTGAATCTAAATATTCTGAACACTTGCGAGAAAAAGCGCACGAACGCGACGAAAGAGCGGCTGAAAGAGCTGCCAAGCAAGCAGAAGCAGAATTATCTGCAAAAACAAAACAGGCAGAGCTAGAATTATCTGCTAAAACAAAGCAAGCTGAGTTAGATAATGAATTGAGGAAGGCAGAGCTCTCAGCTCAGAGTAAAAGAGAAGAGCTTGAGTTACAACTAAAAATTAAACAACTTGAAACTGATACTGCCATAGACAAAGAGTCTAAGAAATCTCAAAGACTGGAAAAAGAAAACTAGTATAAAAAGTATCAAGGTATTGTAAGAAATTATACCTCAGGTGACTGCATTGCAGCCTTCACCCAAAATTTTGAGACCTTAATGGACCATTACCAGATTCCACTTTCTGAATGGAATATTATTTATATGAGGAGTTTATCAGGGAAACCTCTGAAAGTCATAGAGACTATCCCCAAAGACCTCAGAAAAGATTACCATTATCTAAAATCAAAGATTATGGCACATTTTATGTTAGATGAGGCGGGTTACAGAGAACAATTCAGCAAGTTGAGTCCAAAACCGACTCAAACGTTCTCTGACTACCTCTGCTTAGTCCGAGACATATTGACCAAATGGACTTCAGCAGCTAACATAGATAAAGATTATCAGAAATTAGAAGATCTAATCATCAGGGATAAAGTCATCTCATCCCTTCCATCAGCATTTTCAAAATTTTTGCAAGAGAATGAATGTACGAGTGTAGATCAGATTGAGAGACGTGGTTCGGCTTATTATACAGCCAATAAACATTGTTTTGCTAGTGAAGCTATTGATACAAACTTTGTAGCATCGGCTAACTATGAAAAACCTCGATCGGAACCCTATAATAGGCGAAAACCATATAAGCCTACTTCTGAGAAATACAATCATTGTAGATATTGTAACATTTCACACCACCAAGGTGAGATGTGTGATCAGAACCCAGCATATCTTACATATCTACAAAACATCATAAATAGCCAAGATAAGGAACGTAAATCCTTCAAAAATGCACGTAAATGTTTCCTCTGTAAGGCGTACGGGCATTGGCGTCGTGATTGTAAAGGAAGGCAAATGACCAAGAAAGCAAATGCCGCCTTATTTGATAGTTCATCATCAGATGAAGAACAATCAGAGAAACACCCTGTGAACTCAGCACAGGCTTCTGACATGTTTAACGCAAATAAATGCACTGTTTGTAATACCTTTTATGAAGATGGCGTTTTGACATGCGGCCACTCCATTCCTATTGCCAATGAAGAAGCTAATTTGGTAATAGATTCCAAAGGCAGAATAAACATTCATCAGAGATATGTGAATGGCAAGCCTGCTACAGTCCTTCGGGACACCGGCAGTTCACTTATTGGACTAAAGAGAACGTTCATAATGCCTACAGACTATACAGGCAGGCACGTAACATGTAGAACATTCTCTGGAAATATTGAAAAGTACCCTTTAGCATGGGCATATATGCAGACACCTTTCCTCACTGGGAAAGTAAAATGCGCAGCATTATCTAACCCTGTGTGTGATATTATCATTGGAAATTTACCAGAGGTGAATGATATGCCTCATGATATAACATATGTTTGCATTGATGAGAACATAACATTATCACCATCACATATCATCATTGATAATGTTGTATCACCAAATGAATGTATGGTAGCTAATGTAGCACTAAGATCTCATGACATCATTGATCAAACTGTTTCATCACCATCTGATATCATTGAATGTGTGAACGCAGTAACCAGATCTACTGCTAGAGTGCAAGATGAAATTTATCAAACTGAGGCTATAGAAATGCTTAGCCCAGTGGTACTACCTCCTAGAACCATGAAGGAGACTTTTGTAACAGCCCAAAAGGCTGACCCTTCATTGTCTAAATATTTTAATCTGATCGGCCAAAAGCCAAAGGTAACCAAAAATGCAAGATGGCATTTTGCTTTGAAAAATTGCATCCTCACCAGGTACTATACCAGAGGGGACAGCACAACAGAGCAAACTGTTTTGCCAGTTGAATACCGTAAGCAAGCCTTACATCTTGCCCATGATATACCTCTTGCAGGGCATATGGCATACTCTAAGACCAGATCAAGATTACTAACACAGTTTTATTGGCCCAAATTCTGCAATGACATTAAGCAATATTGCAGAATTTGTGACATCTGCCAAAAACTGGTAAAGAAAGGTAAACACCCACAGGCAAAATTACAAATCACTGACTTAGCCAGTCGACCTTTTGAGAAAATATCTGTCGACATAGTGGGCCCTCTTAATCAGATAACAACCAGAGGGAATAAATATATTATTACCTTTATTGATCTATGTAGTCGCTGGCCTGAAGCGATTCCGTTAAAGAACATAACTGCCAATGATATAATGGAAGTTTTCTTCCATATATTTTCACGGATAGGATTTCCAGACACTATCCTATCAGATAGGGGAAGTCAGTTCATTGCCGCAGCTACTCAAGCTTTCACCAAAATGTTAGGTGTGAAGCAATGTTTCAATTCTCCATATCACCCTCACTCAACTGGTATCATAGAAAGGTTTAACGGTGATTTAAAGCATATGCTTGCTAAAGTCACGCAAGAACATCCCAACAACTGGGACTTATATTTGCCTGCTATACTTTTTGCTTATCGCGAAGTGCCACATTCTAGTACTGGATTCTCTCCTTTCGAACTTATCTATGGTGCCAAACCACGTGGCCCATTGAGTATCTATCATCAAATGTTAACTGAAACCACTCCTTTACTTAAACCCATATCATCATACGTGTACGTTACATCATTGCGTGAAAGAATCATCAAATCTTGTATAATTGCAAAAGAAGCACTAAAATTATCTGGTGCTACATATAGACAATATGCAGACAAAGGTAACAGGACAATAACGTTGACACCTGGACAGGACGTACTTCTTCTCTTACCTAGTGACAGGCATCTATTGACTGAGTCTTGGCAAGGACCATTTAAAGTAATAAGACAGATTTCAGCTGTAGACTCTGAGATTCAAATAAAAGACAAACACAAAATATTCCACATCAATATGCTAAGACCATATTACAACAGAGATAACGAACAAGACGATACAATAGCTTGTACAGTAATAATAGACCATGAAGATGACGAAGATAGTGACGAAATTCCAACACCTGCATTAGACACGACAAACTGTTTGAAAGAAATCAAAATAAACCCAAACTTAACTCAAGCAGAAACAAACAGCTGCAAACATCTCATACAACAGTACAACACCATCTTCTCCAACAACCCAGGACAAACAGAATTAGTACAGCATCACATCACACTCACTGCAAACACACACATAAGATGCAGACCTTACACCATTCCAGTGCATTACAAAGAAAACTTACATCAGGAAATCATTAGCTTAGAGAAAAACAACATCATCAGACGATCCCAATCACATTTCTCATCTCCAATGGTCATGGTACGCAAAAAGGACAACACAATAAGACTCTGTATCGACTATAGGAAATTAAATAAAATAACACTTCTAGATCTAGAACCAATGTCCAACTCTGAAGATCTACTGACAGAACTGACAGACGCTAGATTCTTTACGAAGGTAGACATGACGAAAGGTTACTGGCAGATAACGGTAGACAAACAGAGCAGACACCTGACAGCATTTGCCACACCTTGGGGACTGTACGAATGGTGCAAACTTCCATTTGGGCTGGTCAATGCCCCAGCGACATTCGTACGTATGACACGACTGTTACTAGTGGACATACCGAACATTATCTGTTACATGGACGACATTTGTGTTCACACAAAGACAATGACAGACCATATAAAGACATTACAGCAGACATTTGAACGGATTAGACAGCACGGACTGACGGTAAAGCCTACAAAGGTAGACATAGCCTATCAGGAAATATCCTTCTTGGGGTACAAAATATCTAATGGCTTTGTCACGACAGACGATAACATCGTGTCCAAAATACTGAAACTCTCACTTCCGACTACGAAAAAGCAAGTCAGAAGTGTGTTAGGACTACTAAATTATTATAGACAGTTCATACCTGATTTTGCTGAACTGACTGAAAAATTTACTAACCTACTAACGAAAGGCCAACCTGAAAATATTGTAAACAATGAATGCCTAAAATTTGCATTCCAGAAAGTGTTATCTTATTTTTCTGAGAATAATTTAAAGAATCCCATTCTCAAATTGCCAAATTTCCTTATTTCTTTCAGATTACGCACAGACGCGAGCTCCGTGGCAATTTGGGCAGTTCTGTTACAGGAACATGATAACATTCTACATCCTGTATACTACTTCTCGAGAAAATTAAAACCTAGAGAACACGCTTGGTCGACACCGCAGTTGGAAGCCCTTGCTCTAGTAGAAGGTATAACTAAATTTTCTAGATTCCTTCTGGGACGTCATTTCATTGTGGAGTCCGACAATAGCCCTTTAAAATTTATTACTTCAGGGGTACCTACCAACCAAATGATAGCGCGCTGCTCTCTTAAGCTCCAAGATTACAGCTTTGAAGTTCGACATATCGCAGGCAGAACCAACACGATTGCCGATCTTTTGTCCCGTTGTCCGACCGACCCAGTAAGCACTAATGTCTGAGTGCAGTGTGTCAAATACACTCAGACCAACACAGCCATCAGTCAAGTTTTTTTCCACGAAAGCTGTGTATGTCTACGATGTGATGTGATAGGGTTCATTCCCAGTATATATAGTTTTCTTATTTTATTATTACTGTAGTAAATGTCTTGAATAATTGTGTAGTGTGTGGTAGAAAGCGAACAATATTAATTGTATATATATTACGAAACAAGAACAGTGCCACATTCGCTCTAAACTTACCGCAAGCGAACTATCCAATTTATCAGTGGTATCTGCGAGTGGAACATATCCAGTGATATTTTAAATCCGTGTATGAAAGAGTGAACTGAACTTTGACATTTACACCACTGCAGTCAATCGAAATCCAGAAGTTTTTCCAGCGAAACATCTAACACATGAACTATCAGAACAGTTACATTCCGAATTGCTACATCAGACCGGAACAAGTGTGTGATAGAATTTTTTCAACATCAGCTGTTCGTGTGTACTTCCGGATAATTTAGAAACTTAGTCCAAAATTAGCAGACGACAAACAAAACCTTAAAAAGGTATGACGCTTCTAAAATATTTAGGAATCATCAATGTCGAATACACGAATTGTGTATTAATATTTTTTTCAACTAGTGTAATCTTAGAATCATATCTTGATTAACTTATTCATACTATCGACATTTTTTCGCTAGTATGGGAAAGCATCAAGCTATGACGCTGAGAAATAGAATAATAATTGTAAATTATTATATTTAAGATTGTTTAAAATTATGTCCCTTTCATTTAATTGTTATTACAGTATTACACCAAGGGCGATAAATTGAAATGTATTCGAATATGTGTTGTATATAAATAGCCATAGTGTTGCCAGATTGTTAACACGGCCAGGAAGTCATCAACTGGGCAGGGTATAGGGTTACCGACGTTGTAGACCGACGGAAGAGCTCATGGCCAAATGAGGTCGGAACTCGAACGTTGAATACGGCTTAGAACAAGTCGTATTACGGTCTTACCAGATGTTCTTTGTTACAAAGAGCATATTATTACTTTTTTTTTAGAGGTTGCGAGGTAGTTGCTTGGAAAGCTGGTGCTACCGATCTGACTGGGTCAATATTGCAACTCAGGTAATCATCCATCGAGAGGATGAAACTTGGCAAGTGGTAAAAATTGAACACCACATGTCTTAAAATACAACTTGCATTTCTTATGTATTTCTATCCCAATATATGAATTATTATGTATTTCTATACCAATGTATATAACAACAGAAAGGTCGATTCTGACATGGTTAAAATATTAACCCCGTATGTATATAGAGTGTACATGAAAGATGACATCTTTCATTAAGAAGCCCGGGGGAGCGTGTCAGAATCTCGAATGCCTTCAACCGAGATGCAGGAACATCGTTACGCCCGCCAGGCGAATAGTCCCCAACCGGGATGCAGTAACATCGTTACGCCCGCCAGGCGAGTATTAGTTACCTGCCCGTAGGTTGCTGGCTGATGCGATAGCCAGCGGTCAGGCAAGGACAAAGCAAGGCGCACGCAGGCCTCGTGAAGCCAATCCACAGAGGGCAAGCGCTTTGCGAGAAACCAACAGACAGCTTCGGGACTCG
Organism: Cepaea hortensis; assembly: GCA_963921405.1. NCBI lineage: Eukaryota > Metazoa > Mollusca > Gastropoda > Stylommatophora > Helicidae > Cepaea > Cepaea hortensis. The sequence goes on along the minus strand of OY992894.1, from coordinate 86,232,921 downwards.
GACCAGACAGGACGTATAGAGAGAGAGAAAGGCTTTGTGTAGTTCTGTGCCCGAAAGTCGAGTGCTTGTACATCTTGTGAGAAAGACTGTAAGCTGTGGGTTGTCTGTAAGTGTATTGATGTATAATCTATGCATTGTAATGATCATCACATGTCAAACTAGATCGTATTGCATGTGATCGGTAAATAAATCCATTGAACTTCGTGTCGTTGTGTCTCAAGTCCAATCATGTTGTACTTGTACTTGTCTCACATGTGTTAGGGAAAACGAGCCAGGTTTAAGACCTTGACAGTAACGACGATGTTACATAATTGTCACAGAGCCTGTACTTAATATCGACAATATTACATAATTGCCTCAGAGCCTGTACTTAGTAACGACGATGTTACATAATTGTCACAGAGCCTGTACTTAGTAACGACGATGTTACATAATTGTCACAGAGCCTGTACTTAATATCGACAATGTTACATAATTGTCACAGAGCCTGTACTTAATATCGACAATGTTGCATAATTGCCACAGAGGGAGTCTCCGTGGCGAAGTTGTCAAGCCGTTTAACTCGGACTCAGAAAGTTGTGTGTTCGATTCCGGGCCGCGTCCTTCGGTTCACGAGTGAAATTTTTCGGAGACTCCTGTGGGTCGTCGCTAGAGCTATGGAGTTCGTGCTTTATGCGACGCTTTTCGCGTTGCGGAAAGAGACCGAGCCATATGGGATATAACCTGGTACAATAAAGTCAACCTTGTCGACTTTTAAGCGACTTTTTATTGCCACAGAGCCTGTATCGGCAATGTTACATAATTGCCACAGAGCCTGTCCTTAGTAACGTCGATGTTACATAATTGCCACAGAGTCTGTACTTAATAATGCTGTGAAGAAGAGACTTGACAGAAAAACCACTGCAGGAGATCCTCCTCCTGGAACGTCAAGCATTCTTTGTCCACATTGTGAAAGAACATTTCGAGCCAAAATAGGCCTTATCAGCCATCTTAGAACTCACGGCTCCATACTTTCAATCCTACTGGATGAAATGAATGGTTATCATCATTCTTGATGGACAAACCACAACAACAACGCTTAATAAAGATAATGTTACATAATTGCCACAGAGCCTGTACTTAGTAACTATGCTAACGACATTAATACACCAGTAACCATTAACTGACTTGCTGGTTTTTTTTAAAAAATCACATAGCAGTCCTACTCCTTTCTCGTGTGTATTCCCTCCAGAATACATTATTGCTTGTGTTTATCGGTTATAATTTTACCCGATCCCTTCCATCTCATCCCTCTTATGCCTAGAATATTCATTTTCATGCTTTCAATTTCTCTTATCACATTGTCTTATGGCAGGGGTGGGCAAACTACGGCCCGCGGGCCGCATGCGGCCCGCCAAGTGATATTATGCGGCCCGCGAGGGCATTTAGAAATAACAATTTGTAATTCGTTTTAAGCTATTTTGTTGAATTTTACAAAATTTCATGTCCGTTATGATGGCTGTCAATAACAAACGTAAGATTGGAGATGAATGCCGTGTTTTTAATGATGAATGGACAACTAAGTACTGTTTTGTAAAAGTTGGTAGCAAATCAGTTTGCTTGTTGTGTCGTGAGACAGTGGCTGTCTTCAATGAGTACAATTTAAAAAGACATTTTCAAACAAAACATTCCGATTTCGGATACAATTTAACGACCGAAGAGAAGGAAAGGAAATGCCTTGAGTTGGTGAAAAATTTGGAGGAACAGCAAACTGTTTTCACTAAACAGTCTTCAATTCAAGATGCTGCAACTGAAGCTAGTCTTGTGCTGTCACACAGAATTGTAAAACAGAACAAGCCATTTTCTGATGGCGAGTTCATCAAGGAATGTTTGCTAGATGCAGCAAACATTATGTGTCCAAAACAAAAAAAAACAGATTTGACAACATTACTTTATCAAGGAGACCTGTGGTCAGACGTGTTGACAAGATCAGTGACAATTTGATGCATAAACTTCAAGATGCAAGTAAACAATTTTTGTGGTACGCTCTTGCATTGGATGAGAGTACCGATGTACATGATACTGCCCAATTATTTACATTTGTACGTGGAATAAACACTTCTTTCAAACTCAATGAAGAGTTACTGAATGTTGAGTCACTCAGAGACATAACCACAGGCCATGATATATTCAATGCTGTTACTAACTGTATTGAAAGAACTGGGTTGGTTTGGAACAAGACAGCAAGTGTTACAACTGACGGAGCTCGTGCTTTGACTGGAAAAAATGTAGGTCTGGTAAAGTTGATAAGTGATAAGATTAAAGCAGAATATCCAGATCACACATTATTACCACTTCACTGTGTGATTCATCAAGAAAGTCTGTGTAAAACTGTTTTGAATATCAAGCATGTTATTGCCCCAGTTGTCAGTGACATCATTCTCATCAGATCAAGAGGACTTAACCACAGACAGTTCAAGTCATTACTTGACGATTTGGAAACTGAACATTCCGATGTATTGAACCACACCAATGTTCGATGGCTGAGTCTCGGCAAGGTGTTGAGGCGAGTGTGGGAACTCACAGAAGAAATAGTGATGTTCCTAGAGATGAAGGGCATTGCATGTGACTTTAATACTAACACTGACAATAAAGAGTGGCAGTTAGACTTTATGTTTGCCATTGAAATTATGGAAAAGTTAAATGAACTGAATGTCAAACTTCAGGGCAATGGTGTGTTTGCACATGAATTGTATGTATATGTAAAAGCATTTCAGGCAAAACTCTCACTGTTCTCCAGACAAGCAAGTGAAAAAAAGATTTTGTCACTTCCCTTTGCTGAAACAAGAAACCATTTCTGGTGAAATGACTGAAAAATACAAAGCCCAATTAGATGCATTGATTGAAGAATTTGAATGGAGATTCCAAGATTTCAAGAAATTAAAGCCATAGTTCAATATTATCTATTCACATTTTAGTGCAGAAGCTGATACAGCCACAGAGGATATACAGTTGGAGCTGATCAAGCAGATCATGACATGAAAGAGAAATTCAAGACAGATGGTTTGCTGGATTTCTATGGATCTTTATCACAAGAATCATTTCCCAACTTGAAAATCTTTGCAGCTAAACTTTTATCATTATTTGGATCAACATACATTTGCGAACAAGAATTCTCTTGCTTGAAGATCAACAAATCTAAGAATAGGTCTTTATTGTCGGACTTGCATGCTGTCATGCGAATTTCAACAAGTAAACTTGCTCCAGATTTCAAGAATATTGTCAAAAATTGCAAGCAGTTACATACATCTCATTAGAAATCAACAACTGTAGTGACAATGTAGTCTATGTGTGTCTAAATTTAAGCCATTGATAGATAATAAAGAATATTTGTTGTAATAACAAGTTGTAAAATCGTGTTAACAAATTAGTAAAAGTTTTTGTCCACATTGTCAAATATAATGTTTAAGTGTATAAGTAAAATGAAATTGCAATAATTAGTTATTTATACTGCTTAATAACCTATAAATAATTAATAATTACATATTGTGTTAGGTTGCTGTAAACAATATATATATATATATATATATATATATATATATATATATATATATATATATATATATGTGTGTGTGTGTGTGTGTGTGTGTGTGTGTGTGTGTGTGTATGCGGCCCGCCAATAGCTTTACATTTGTCAATGCGGCCCTCCGCGCGAAAAGTTTGCCCACCCCTGTCTTATGGGAATGTCCCGAATGCTGTGATGCCGGTTCCTAAATCAATCAATCAATTATCACATTGTTAAACTTTCCCAACTCATTTAACGACCTAACATTTCATGGTCTTATTTTACATTTATTTCCCATTTTAAATGCATTCCCTATTTTAAATGTATTCGTTATGATTTTGCCATCAGTAGCTGGATGACGGTCTGGTGTCACCTGTGGCGCATGACTGTCCCTACCGGAACAGGATGTCCTAAGACAGCTATTAACGTCTCTGATATGTGACTATTCATGAAATCTTGGGAAGATAATGTAGTGGTTTCCCCTTGACTTCCATATCAACATGGAGGTATTTTACCTCTGCCTTTGATAGCCATTTCCGAATGTAAGGACAAGTGAGTGCCCCGCTCTGCTCAGCTGCAGAGTTGTCTACTTATCCCGGTGGATACTCGGTCTCCGGGAGCGTGTTTGCCACACCGTGGTGTGTTTTCTATCCTCTTCCACTGGGATGTGCAGTTGAGACACTGGTAACAGGGAAAGCTAATCCACACGCAACATTCAGTCTCCCGTACTACTAGAAGTAGTGTGTGTGGACGACGCTAGAGTTCAAGGCGAGCGGGTGCTAAAATAATGAAGAATATTCTCAGCAGTACAGTAGCTAGCAGTATAGAAACAAATGAAGAATATTCTCAGCAGTACAGTAGCTAGCAGTATAGAAACAAATGAAGAATATTCTCAGCAGTACAGTAGCTAGCAGTATAGAAATAAATGAAGAATATTCTCAGCAGTACAGTAGCTAGCAGTATAGAAATAAATGAAGAATATTCTCAGCAGTACAGTAGCTAGCAGTATAGAAACAAATGAAGAATATTCTCAGCAGTACAGTAGCTAGCAGTATAGAAACAAATGAAGAATATTCTCAGCAGTACAGTAGCTAGCAGTATAGAAACAAATGAAGAATATTCTCAGCAGTACAGTAGCTAGCAGTATAGAAACAAATGAAGAATATTCTCAGCAGTACAGTAGCTAGCAGTATAGAAACAAATGAAGAATATTCTCAGCAGTACAGTAGCTAGCAGTATAGAAACAAATGAAGAATATTCTCAGCAGTACAGTAGCTAGCAGTATAGAACTAAATGAAGAATATTCTCAGCAGTACAGTAGCTAGCAGTATAGAAACGAATGAAGAATATTCTCAGCAGTATAGCTATGTCATTCTAGGTGATATAAAATTATAAAGCCTTCTGAAGAGCTATGTCCAGCCAATTCTGGTGTACGGGAGCCAGTCATGGACAGTTAGAGGACAAGTGGCGAATAATGTGGAAGCCACGGAGATGTTCTTGTAAAGAAGAACGATGAGAACACAATGGACTAATACAAAAATAAAGTAATGAAGATATCTAGAAAGAAATTAACTCAGAAAATGAAGATGTATAGGAAGAAATTAACTCAGAAAATGAAGATATCTAGAAAGAAATTAACTCAGAAAATGAAGATGTATAGAAATAAATTAACTCAGAAAATGTAGATGTTTAGAAAGAAATTAACTCAGAAAATGAAGATGTATAGAAAGAAATTAACTCAGAAAGAGAATAGGATCATTTCACATTGCTTGGACAGTTCATGGACTGGCGAGAAACGGAGTAGGTCGTGACACGGTAAGTTGGAGGGAAAGAGTGGCAGGTGGGAGGGGGAGTGAACTAAAAGATAAGATGCTGGACAGTCTGACATCATGGCATCGAGGAACATCAGTTTAGAAATGTTTGGCAGTGCAAGAGACAGAAGGCTGTGGACATCTCTGATTACCAGTACCAAACTGTGTTGACAACCATACGACAATGTTCGGCAACATCTTTCTTGGACATCCGCACACACACAATTTATTGAGAATAATAAGGGTTGTAGCAGCGGATAAGCGCTGATTACATCCCCTTCTAGACAAAGTTTTTATACAAAGTTGAACAAAATCTTGAAAACCATGAAATGTGTCATCTACAAAACTGTAGATGAAAAACTGCTTTGACCTGTTCAGTATCCTGCAGACAGACTTGCGTCGTATCTTGCACCTTTATTCCAGACTTCAATATTTCCTTACGCAGTTATTTGTGTTGTAATGTGGAAGATTACTGTACTTTCTCTTTGAATGTTACTTGAAAAATAAAGTCGTCTCCTTTAACTCTTTCGCTACCAAGGGCCCATCTGGTGCCACATTGGTTCCGCTGTGGTGGCAATTGGTACTTTTATTGCCACAAAATGATCAGTGGTTTATTTGATTCATTTCTGCTCCATTTCGGAATTTTAAGTTACAGTAAACTGAAAAGTCGCACAGCAGAAAGACAGGTACGTCATGATTGTGTCGACAAACATTCGTTAACATTGGATTTTTGTGTATTTTCAGTTTTAAAGTTGTTTATTTTGGTTTTTCACAATGGAAACGCCCACCAGTTTGCGTCCACGTAGTATGACTTGAGATCAAGCTAGATTATTGTTTATAACTGTTTTAAACAATAGTGATTCCGATATTAGTGATTCAGACAGCAGTTTTATATGTGAATGTAAAGTTTTAGCACGTGGTGATAAAGATACTACTACTAGTGGAACTTCGTCTTCAGCTGAGGTGTCTGACAATCAATGTCCATCTGACAATGAATGTCAGGATGTCACAATCACTTCTCAGCGCAAAGGAAAGCAAGCAGTACAAAATAAGAATAAAACTGGAGGAAAAAAACTTGAATTTACAAGCTTCTGTACAGCGTGATGCATCTATCCCATCATCATCGACATGGCAAGATGTTCAGAAGGGGAAACAAAACCGAAGTTTGAGTTTCGTCCTCGAAGATCTCACGTCAACTCTAAACTTTATCAACTGCAAACACCTATGGATTTTCTCAAAGTATTTTTTGATGATGACATAGTGGATTGTTTAATTAAAAATGTGAACAAATATAAGAAAAACATATTGATGCAGAACACTCCTAAAAGAACACATTCTAGCCTTTATCCTGGACCCCACTCACGAAGCACGAATGGCTAAAGTTTTCGTCTGTCGTTATTGCTATGGGACTTGATCCAACACCATCTATCAAAGACTACTGGTGTACAAGTGCGCATTTATATACTTCTTGGTATGCCACTATGTTTCCCAGGAATCGATTTGAATCTATTTATCACACCATGTTTCACATCAGGTGCAAAAAAAAAAAAAAAACTGTCATTGAAGGATTTCAAGCAAAGTTTACTTGAAAGTGCACATCGCGCAGCAGCTCAGATTATTCCTGAAATGTTGACACTCTGCGTGCCAAATAATTTCAAAAAGTCTTTTCAGGAAATTGACAGGAGCCAAGAATTTAATAGAATTTATTGGTGTCAATAGAGACTGTGTTTTTTGCAGCGCTCGAACTAAACGACACATATCATCTTTTGTTTGCTCCGGATGCACTAATAGACCACACTTGTGCCCCAAAGTTTGCTTTGCAGCCTATCACAACTAGACTGCCACATATTGCAAATAAAAATAAACAACCTACATTCAATATGCCAAACAGAGAAAGGAGGAAAAAACTGTCATTGAAGGATTTCAAGCAAAGTTTAATTGAAAGTGCACATCGCGAAGCAGCTCAGATTATTCCTGAAACTTCTTTTCGTAGCAATTGTGTTAATAGTTTAGAAAAGTGGTGTTTGTTCAGTAAATTCAACAGGATTAGCAGTGATTTACCAGTGATCAGGATAACAACGCCCCTTGGTAAGTGCAATATTTTCATCATTTTTACCTCTATTTTTCAAATTATTTTAAAAATTATTTTATATTATATAATATATACTATGTTTATATATGAGATCAATACCAACATATTCCTGGTGCAATCCCCTTTATTTTGATATATAATACAACATTTCTGCTACAATTTTAACCATTTTCATAACAGTATTGTGACACTCCCCTACTTACAGTTTTCTGCCATTATTTTTTTTTTCATTTTGTGTGAAAAAGACCAAAACTTCCTTTTAGATAATTTTAATGAGCAATACTGTTTATACTGTTGAAGACAAGTGGTGTTTGTTTGATTATTCAGTAAATTAAACATGATTAGCAGTATAGAAGTGCAGAAAACACATTACAAGTGCAATGTTTACATTATTTTTACCTCTTTTTGTCCAATTGTTTTACAAATTGCTAATCTAAAGCAATAGATCCATTACCAACATATTCCTTGTGCAATCCCCTTTATTTTGATATATAATACAACATTGCTGCTACAATTTTAACCATTTTCATAACATTATTGTGACTTACCGCAACTTCCAGATTTCGGCCATAATTGTTTTTCATTTTTGTGAAAAAGACATGGTTCAGAATATGCACCAAAACTTCCTTTTGGGTGATTTTAATGAGCAATACTGTGTATATTCTTGAAGACAAGTGGTGTTTGTTTGATTATTCAGTAAATTAAACATGATTAGCAGTATAGGAGTGTAAAAAACACCTTATAATTGCAGTCTTTAAAATAATTTTTACCTCTTTAATTTCAGTTGTTATTATTAAACCTCTCATTATTGTCATATTTGTAACCTATCAATTAATTATTAACACTGTCATGTTCCTTGTGCAATCCTCTTTAATTTGATATGTAATACAATAGATCTGCTACCATTTTAACCATTTTAAAATCATTATTGTAACACACCCCTACTTCCAATTTTCTTCCATAAATTTCTGTTTGGTCACAGCCCAATTTTTGTTTGGTAGCAAAAGAGTTAACAGAGCAGAATGTTTATAAATTAGAAGGTTACCTCCCTTAGAAGAAGAATCTACTAGGAAAGTGCTTCCCAAAGGGCTCGGGAGTTACCGGCTGGGAATAATACTTGGGCCAATGCGGCAACTTTTACATTTGATGTCTACGAGTGCTTCTAGGATAAACAAGAGACAGTGGCTGTGGCACTTAACCTGGGGGATGCTTACAACAGAGTCAGATATGATCGGTTGATGTACACTCTGTTGGACATGGAGGTCTGCCCTTGGATTGTCAGGCGGACAGATTGGCTAGCTCGGCAAAACTTGGTGGAGTATTGATGCATGACAAGGCAGACGTGGTTGCGGCCTTGTGGGCGCACGTGTACACCTCGGAGGAGGAAATGGATCACCATAATCTGGTAAGAATTAGGCAGCGAGGTGTGACAAGGGGATCTGGCCAACGCTCGACGCTCAGATGAAAGGCGAGACGGACATATAATCAGATTGCTACTGGAACTATTAGTGTTGGAACTTTTCGCTGGCTGTTGAGGATGGGGACGGAGCGCTTATGGGAATGCCCAGAATGCTGTGATGTCGGTTCCTAAATCAATCGTAGACATGAAATGTAAAAGTTGCCGCATTGGCCCAAGTATTATTCCCAGGCCGGTAACTCCCGAGCCCTTTGGGAAGCACTTTCCTAGTAGATTCTTCTTCTAAGGGAGGTAACCTTCTAATCAATCATGGATTGCGACAGTCCTTTATCAGCGTAAAACTGCACTGTGCATGTGTTCATGGACTTCTAACCCCTGTACTATTTACGCCTGGGCTGCCCCAGGTATCTACCATGTCCCCAGTTCTCTTTAGTCTCTACACCAGCAAAGTCGCAGCTATTGAGACACAAGGAATTGGTAGAATCTTGACATTTTCAGATGGTGTGCTGGTGTACAGATAGCCAAACAGTACTCGGTAACCAGAATTTGACAACCACTGAAAGTGAACCCACACCTCACGTGCGCACACACACCCACACACACACACACACACACACGCACACGCACACGCACACACACACACACACACACACACACACACACACACACCCTAACTTTTATTATTTCACTTCACAAAGGGGCCAGCAGGTCAATGGAAACAGCAGAGCACAACCGACATCCGACAAGACTCCAAAATAGCAATCACAAAATTCGAAAATCAATGACCGTTGTAAAATAATTACAGACATAAATTTGGCAGGCTGAGCATAAAGAGCACTGTAAAAGAACTATAATGAAGAATATCTATTGATAAAAGATGACAATATAACGCACTGTTGGGCTGGTTTGATTCCATTTTGAGTTATTCAGACACCAGCTGTCTATTTTTGTAATTCATTCATTCATTCATTCATTCATTCATTCATTCATTCATTCATTCATTCATTCATTCAGTAGCATGTCCTTTGCAGAACCTCGCTCCCATAACAACCTTCCGGAAAACCTCTCGATCCATAGCAAGAGATGTCCCGCGTCCGATACGCCCATCTGGAGATCATCCGCCACATTCTGCACCCATCTTCTCTTGGGCCTTCCTCTTCCTCTCTTCCCAGGCATATACCCCTCCATTATTGTTCTCTTAAAACTTTCGTGACGTTTCAAGTGACCAAAATATTTCAATTTTCTTTGTTTTATCGTCTTTAATAGCCAACCTTCTTCAATATTCAGCTCTTGAAGTATGGATGCATTTTTTTCTTTTCTTTACCCAAGATATTCTTAAAACTCGTCTATAACATTTATGTTCAAAAGCATTTATGCGCTGTTCAGCTTGTTTAGGAAGTATCCAGGTCTCACAGGCGTATGTTGCAATGGGAAAGATGCGTGCCCTTAAAAATCTAATTTTTGTAGTTCTGTCTGTCCTATTCCATAATTTATTTAGTTGTTTTAGTCTTTGAAGAGCAATTGATATTATTTTTGTAAGTAAACAAAGCAATTCCTTGTCTGTGCCGTCGTTTCTCGGGGACATTGTGAAAATAAATATTTACCTTCTGCAGATTCTAAGTGGGGTGTCACATTGGTATAAATTTATTTCGTAGACTTTCTGTTAAAGTAAAGGTCAGATAGATTCAGTGAAGCGCGGGTCAACACCGAGACACGACTGTGACATGTGAGGAGAGCGGAGTCCTGGCATGGCAGGTTTCAGTAAAATCAATGTGTTTTGTGGAGTCAGCACTGGTTGTTTGTAGACCGTTGGAAATGCTGGGTAACTGAGAAATATATGTGTGTGTGTGTGTGTGTGTGTGTGTGTGTGCGCGCGCGCGCGTGCGTGCGTGCTCTAACGCAAGCACGGAACCGAAATAAGTAGAATAAATTATATAATTTTATGCTTGAAATGTTCTCTTCTTTCTTTCTTTCTTTCTTTCTTTCTTTCTTTCTTTCTTTCTTTCTTTCTTTCTATCTTTCTTTCTGTCTGTCTGTCTGTCTGTCTGTCTGTCTGTCTGTCTGTCTGTCTGTCTGTCTGTCTGTCTGTCTGTCTTTCTTTCTTTCTTTCTTTCTTTCTTTCTTTCTTTCTTTCTTTCTTTCTTTCTTCTTCTTACCCCTTCTCCACCTGTTCCTCTCACCTCCCCTATTCCTGCTCCTCTTGGTCCCCCTCCTGTTCTTCTTTATCATCATCAGTAGTTATGTTGGGAACTCATCCACACATTTCCGCATCCAATATGTCGGCTGATAGTTTTATGAAGGTTTTTTGCGGACTTGGTAAAAATCCCGGGTGAAATTTTTTTTGGCGGCTTGTGGGAACGGGTCTATTTTTTTCTGTGAAAGTAATTAAGGTATTGGGCGTAAAAGTATTCGTGTCTATGTTGGTTGGTGGGATGTCTGTGAAAGTAATTAAGGTAGTGTGAGTACGGATGGGGGGTGTGAAGGGCTGTAAGTTATATATTTTGGTTGGACGTGGTTACGTAGGGTATATGAGCTGTTATACAACTATGCGTGGTGAGTGTAGTGATGTATAAACTACCAAGGGCGGGTTTGATGGGTCGTGGTTATACTCGACGACTCATGGGTAGAGGTGTAGATGGTTACTATAATCTGAACAGTGTGATAGTAGTGTCTAAGTGAAAGTAAAGGGTGGTATGTTCATTATAGCTTATTCACTACCATCATTACAAAGGTAATCGTATAAAGTAGATGTAATGGGTTTCATTTGGTGGTAAGGGGTGGGTATTAGTGGTCAAGTAGGAGTGGTCGATATAGGGGTGGTCATAAATGTAATAAGATAAGAGGTGTTATGTTCGCAGTTACACACTGGCCAACCAGTGGTCAAGCAGTGGTCAAGCAATGGTCAAGTAGTCAAGTGAGGAAATTTTAGGGAAAAGTGATTGTAACGATATGGTGATGATTAAAGGGTGATAAATTAGTGGTCAAGCAGTGGTCAAGCAATGGTCAAGTAATGGTCAACTGAAGAAATTTTAGAGGAAAAGTAGTTGTAATGCTATGGTGATGAGTAAAGGGTGGTAAATTAGTGGTCAAACAGTGGTCAAGCAGTGGTCAAGCGGTGGTTAAGTGAGGAAAATTTTAGGGAAAAGTGATTGTAATGATATGGTGATGCTTAAAGGGTGGTAAATTAGTGGTCAAGCAGTGGTCAAGTGGTCAAGTGAGAAAATTTTAGGGGGAAAGTAGTTGTAATGCTATGGTGATGCTTAAAAGGTGGTAAATTAGTGGTCAAGTAGTGGTCAAGTAGTGGTCAAGTGATAGAGTGACCACTTAAATTGTAGAGGACGATGTGCCTAAGATTATGGTAGTGGTTAAAGTGATCGATGACGTGGTCAAGCAGTGGTCAAGCAGTGGTCAAGTGGTCTAGTGACCACTTAAATTGCAGGGGAAAGTACGTATAGTGCAATGGTGGTGGGTAAAGTGAGGAGGAATCACTTATAGTGATAATAGTACTACCAATATTAGCGACAAGAATATTAGCTTGTTCGTTGATAGAGATACAAGTCTCTTTTTTGTGGGGTGTGTAAAAATCACACAAAGAGGGTCATACAACCACAAAGACAGCCAAGTACACACATGTACACACCATACCATTACTACTGTCACATCAACAGATATACACATGTGCAGAGACATCACAAATACAGACACACTCGTACCATTACTACTGTCATCACAACTATACACAAGTACACACAGACACACTCACCCATACACAAGAACACTCAAAGACAAACACAAAGACAACCATACACAGACAACCCATACCATTACTACTGTCACAACAACAGCTATACACAAGTACACACCCATAATCAAATACACAAAGAGGTTCACACAAATACACATACAAACACAAAGACAACCATACACAGACAACTCGTACCATTACTACTGTCATCACAACTATACACAAGTACACACAGACACACTCACCCATACACAAGAACACTCAAAGACAAACACAAAGACAACCATACACAGGCAACCCATACCATTACTACTGTCACAACAACAGCTATACACAGGTGCAGAGACAGCACAGATACACTCGTATCATTACTACTGTCATCACAACTATACACAAGTACAGACACACTCACCTATAATCAATTACACAAATACACACCTACAAACAAAAACACACAAAGACACAGACACACTTGTACATACATACACAGAACTACAAACAAACCATACCATTACTACTGTCATCACAACTATACACAACCACGTCCAGACACGCGTACAATAACAAAGACAGACACAACCACGTACAGACACGCATACAGACACAAAGACAAACCCATCTCCTACCAATACTAATGTCAACATCAGCTATACACAAGTACAGACACACTCACCCATAAACAAATACATAAACAAAACGTTGCCCCATAAGAATATCACAAACCACATACCCCTTTGTGGTAAAGAACGCGGATGTCCGAGACAGCCCCTACGTCATCAGCGCCATATGCAAAAGTCATTAAGTGGTAGTATGAGTCTTCGGTGTGTAGGGAAGCAGGCGGGTGGCGTGAGAATAGCTTGTCTAACTGCCACGTCAGCTATGTAGGGTCGTGTGCAGAACCAGTGTATAAAATAGACGGCGTCTCCTCAGTCGGTCTACACCAGTTCGTGGTACACCAGTTCACGTGCTGACTTGGCTAGCTACAGCAGTGAAACTTGGTGTGAGCATTGTTCGTGTAGTAAGCATATATTGGTCACGTACTTACTTGGCTAGCTACAGCAGTGAATCAGGTTGGTGTGAGCCTTATTCGTTTCGTCGGCATCTGATAAAACAGTGAAACATATATTGTATACACCAGAACATTTTTTGCGGTTGTAAGAAAGAAAAAAAGTGAAAGTGTGACTTATGACCAGTTTATCAATATGGCCACCAGATCTACTTTCACGTGTTCAGTGTGCGACAAAGCCTATTGTGATAACCTTAATCACCACATTTACGGTACGAAACCACACTTATGTCATATCTGTGGACAACGTTTCAACAGAAAAGGCAATCTACAAAGACACATACGAACACAGCATCACCCACCTATGAATACATCAAACACTACAACACCAGCGAGGACAGCACCACCTGTATATTTACACCATCCTCGTAGTGTAAGTCAAGTACCAGACTACCACCACTGTATCTTCAATGATAACCTTACCCGCCATAATGGGAACATTCACAATGATTATCCCTGTCAGATACGTGACAATCTATATAATTCGAACCTACAACGTTACTTACATCACCAGATACCACGAGAAAGGACGACACCCTTAGACACCCTGGCAACAAGTCCACTCATAGTAGCAGAGGATATCCAACCAAATGATAGAGACAGCTTGGCAGCCTTTAAGGCGTACTGCAAGGACCTCTCGATTATGCTACTCAATCAAGTGGTAGTATTAGAAAAAAGTGTCGACCACCGCTACCGGGTGGTTTTGGTATGATAAAAAGAAGTATTCAGATATCTCATGTGTGATGACTTCGACAACAACAGTGTTGTTTTAGTCAACCATCAGAGCCCAGAAGAATGAAGATCACTAAATCAGAACTTTTTGATTTTTCACTAACTATGTATGTCATTGATTTTTTTCTCTTACGCTATATCACTAAACTGTTTTGATGAGTATGTTGTGAACACACATATTTTGGTGATAAAATATTGAAACCAAGATTTATGTTTTGTTGATTTTCTTTAGTGGTTTGTGTTCATGACGTTGTCTTTTTTCTTGATGGAACAGAGCTTACATTAGCAGACATGAACAAAGTTGGGGGAAAAGTTATGAAAAGTCGGAACAGTCAAATGTATGAAAAATAGGAGTTAACCAATTGTGAAAAGGCCAAAATACGAAATGTCTCGGCCAAATTTATGAAAAATGTGTTTGCCAAATGGGAAAAAGGTCGGCCAAACACAGAAATAGTGCAACCAAACTTATAAAAATTAGGAAAATTTGGTAACCTAATGAGAAAATTATTGACCAAGTAAAGAAAAATTTACACCAAACTTACAAAAATTAGGAAAATGTGTTAACCTAATGAGAAAGACATATTGGCCAACTAAGAAATCATGTTAACCAAATACGAAAAAGTATCGGTCAAACTTATAGATGTCTCGTTTAAACTTATAACATGTATGAAAATTTATTAGGCAAATTGACAAAACTGTTGACTAAACTTATAAATATGTGGTCCAAACTTATGAAAAGTAGGAAACTTTATTAACCAAAGGTGAAAAATATTGTCCAAGTAAAGACATATTTCAACCAAACTTATAAATATATCATCCAATCTTATAAAAAGTAGAAAAATTTGTTAGCCAAATGGGAAAAATGTTGGCCAAATACAGAAATAGCTCGACCAAACTTATAAAACAATTAGGAAAAAAAATATTACAACTAAAATGTTGACCACAGTTATAAATATCACATCCAAACTTATGAAAAGTAGGAAACTTTGTTAACCAAATGTGAAAATATATTGACAAAGTACAAATATATTTAATAACTAGGAAAATCGGTCAGCGAAACTAAGAAATAGCTATGGAAAAGTAAGAACTATGTCGACCAAATTAAGACAAATGTGTTACCAAAATTAGGAAAAAATTGTAACTTCTGTAGTTATGTCAAGCGTGTCTTGAACTTTTAGCTGAAAAGAGATTTCACAATACATAACTATCAACGTCACCACTTTCCTTGTTTTTACATTACCGAAGGCCTTCGCCGTATCTGGTACAGAAACCCTTATACATCACTCATCTCTCCACACTCTTGGTTTCTTTCTAATACAAAGTGGTCACATCACCAAGAAATTCAAACCTCCATTGTACACGTGCTCCATTGAAACACCCATGACAGTTAACAACATGTATGGCCATGTAATCTGTGACTCCATCGGGGATAGTTCATCCGAGTATTCGTCACCAAAGATCCATTTCCCATGGCTGACAGCTTCAACTTGCTATACCACATCTTATTCTAACATACACTTTGTATGAAATTTCCCAAAATTTGGGATCTATTAAAGAATACGTAATGAGATACACAAAGACACCAAGTACATATCAGACAAAACAACTCACAAACCAGACTTAGAACTAATACCATATCAGATCCCAGCCAACAAAAGCAACTAGAATACAAACATATAATAAGGAAACACATGACACACAGAGCTTACATCACCAGACAAATCACCTGGACTCAAACAAATTTTGCTTCTTGTACTGTAGAATTCTACCAACACTTCTTTCCTATCACCAAAACTAAACATCTACCACACAACCACTGGGCATTTGTCCAACATAATACTCATACCCTCGCCAACGACATTAAGGAAACACATTTATTTCTGGTTATAACTGTTTTTAATAGGGCAGAGAGATATACATGCTAATTAGACTACAGCTGCCTTCTTCACTGCTGTCCTTTGTTCGATGACTTTTCTACTGTGGTTGTCCCTCAAGACTGGGTTCAAAATTTTTTCCAAGTCTAGTATACGGCTTTCAAAATTCTCACGTTCTCTGATTACATGATGCCAGTTACCATTGTTCTTCGTTGCCAACAGTATGGACTGTCAAGAAGTGAGGCTCTGGTGCAAAATTAACCTGTGGAGGTAAATAAAACACATTGAAACTTACAAGAATGCAATACCTACTACTTCAGTAAAGAAAAAACAGTAAAAAATTCACAATGAGAAGTGGTAAAATCCACCAAAAAACAGACTGTCGACATTCTTTTGGTCAAGCCTTGAGAAGGGGTAAAGGTATAGTCACTGATGGTTTGTGGTATAGAGAGATGTATATAGAAAACATGTATAGCACCTAGGTGTTCGGTATTGGTTATGTTTACAAAAATACACATGTGAATTATGATCATTACTACCCATACACACCTTATTCGTTGAAGAGGGTATGAGTATTATGTTGGACAAATGCCCAGTGGTTGTGTGGTAGATGTTTAGTTTTGGTGATAGGAAAGAAGTGTTGGTAGAATTCTACAGTACAAGAAGCAAAATTTGTTTGAGTCCAGGTGATTTGTCTGGTGATGTAATCTCTGTGTGTCATGTGTTTCCTTATTATATGTTTGTATTCTAGTTGCTTTTGTTGGCTGGGATCTGATATGGTATTAGTTCTAAGTCTGGTTTGTGAGTTGTTTTGTCTGATATGTACTTGGTGTCTTTGTGTATCTCATTACGTATTCTTTAATAGATCCCAAATTTTGGGAAATTTCATACAAAGTGTATGTTAGAATAAGATGTGGTATAGCAAGTTGAAGCTGTCAGCCATGGGAAATGGATCTTTGGTGACGAATACTCGGATGAACTATCCCCGATGGAGTCACAGATTACATGGCCATACATGTTGTTAACTGTCATGGGTGTTTCAATGGAGCACGTGTACAATGGAGGTTTGAATTTCTTGGTGATGTGACCACTTTGTATTAGAAAGAAACCAAGAGTGTGGAGAGATGAGTGATGTATAAGGGTTTCTGTACCAGATACGGCGAAGGCCTTCGGTAATGTAAAAACAAGGAAAGTGGTGACGTTGATAGTTATGTATTGTGAAATCTCTTTTCAGCTAAAAGTTCAAGACACGCTTGACATAACTACAGAAGTTACAATTTTTTCCTAATTTTGGTAACACATTTGTCTTAATTTGGTCGACATAGTTCTTACTTTTCCATAGCTATTTCTTAGTTTCGCTGACCGATTTTCCTAGTTATTAAATATATTTGTACTTTGTCAATATATTTTCACATTTGGTTAACAAAGTTTCCTACTTTTCATAAGTTTGGATGTGATATTTATAACTGTGGTCAACATTTTAGTTGTAATATTTTTTTTCCTAATTGTTTTATAAGTTTGGTCGAGCTATTTCTGTATTTGGCCAACATTTTTCCCATTTGGCTAACAAATTTTTCTACTTTTTATAAGATTGGATGATATATTTATAAGTTTGGTTGAAATATGTCTTTACTTGGACAATATTTTTCACCTTTGGTTAATAAAGTTTCCTACTTTTCATAAGTTTGGACCAGATATTTATAAGTTTAGTCAACAGTTTTGTCAATTTGCCTAATAAATTTTCATACATGTTATAAGTTTAAACAAGACATCTATAAGTTTGACCGATACTTTTTCGTATTTGGTTAACATGATTTCTTAGTTGGCCAATATGTCTTTCTCATTAGGTTAACACATTTTCCTAATTTTTGTAAGTTTGGTGTAAATTTTTCTTTACTTGGTCAATAATTTTCTCATTAGGTTACCAAATTTTCCTAATTTTTATAAGTTTGGTTGCACTATTTCTGTGTTTGGCCGACCTTTTTCCCATTTGGCAAACACATTTTTCATAAATTTGGCCGAGACATTTCGTATTTTGGCCTTTTCACAATTGGTTAACTCCTATTTTTCATACATTTGACTGTTCCGACTTTTCATAACTTTTCCCCCAACTTTGTTCATGTCTGCTAATGTAAGCTCTGTTCCATCAAGAAAAAAGACAACGTCATGAACACAAACCACTAAAGAAAATCAACAAAACATAAATCTTGGTTTCAATATTTTATCACCAAAATATGTGTGTTCACAACATACTCATCAAAACAGTTTAGTGATATAGCGTAAGAGAAAAAAATCAATGACATACATAGTTAGTGAAAAATCAAAAAGTTCTGATTTAGTGATCTTCATTCTTCTGGGCTCTGATGGTTGACTAAAACAACACTGTTGTTGTCGAAGTCATCACACATGAGATATCTGAATACTTCTTTTTATCATACCAAAACCACCCGGTAGCGGTGGTCGACACTTTTTTCTAATACTACCACTTGATTGAGTAGCATAATCGAGAGGTCCTTGCAGTACGCCTTAAAGGCTGCCAAGCTGTCTCTATCATTTGGTTGGATATCCTCTGCTACTATGAGTGGACTTGTTGCCAGGGTGTCTAAGGGTGTCGTCCTTTCTCGTGGTATCTGGTGATGTAAGTAACGTTGTAGGTTCGAATTATATAGATTGTCACGTATCTGACAGGGATAATCATTGTGAATGTTCCCATTATGGCGGGTAAGGTTATCATTGAAGATACAGTGGTGGTAGTCTGGTACTTGACTTACACTACGAGGATGGTGTAAATATACAGGTGGTGCTGTCCTCGCTGGTGTTGTAGTGTTTGATGTATTCATAGGTGGGTGATGCTGTGTTCGTATGTGTCTTTGTAGATTGCCTTTTCTGTTGAAACGTTGTCCACAGATATGACATAAGTGTGGTTTCGTACCGTAAATGTGGTGATTAAGGTTATCACAATAGGCTTTGTCGCACACTGAACACGTGAAAGTAGATCTGGTGGCCATATTGATAAACTGGTCATAAGTCACACTTTCACTTTTTTTCTTTCTTACAACCGCAAAAAATGTTCTGGTGTATACAATATATGTTTCACTGTTTTATCAGATGCCGACGAAACGAATAAGGCTCACACCAACCTGATTCACTGCTGTAGCTAGCCAAGTAAGTACGTGACCAATATATGCTTACTACACGAACAATGCTCACACCAAGTTTCACTGCTGTAGCTAGCCAAGTCAGCACGTGAACTGGTGTACCACGAACTGGTGTAGACCGACTGAGGAGACGCCGTCTATTTTATACACTGGTTCTGCACACGACCCTACATAGCTGACGTGGCAGTTAGACAAGCTATTCTCACGCCACCCGCCTGCTTCCCTACACACCGAAGACTCATACTACCACTTAATGACTTTTGCATATGGCGCTGATGACGTAGGGGCTGTCTCGGACATCCGCGTTCTTTACCACAAAGGGGTATGTGGTTTGTGATATTCTTATGGGGCAACGTTTTGTTTATGTATTTGTTTATGGGTGAGTGTGTCTGTACTTGTGTATAGCTGATGTTGACATTAGTATTGGTAGGAGATGGGTTTGTCTTTGTGTCTGTACGCGTGTCTGTACGTAGTTGTGTATGTCTTTGTTATTGTACGCGTGTCTGGACGTGGTTGTGTATAGTTGTGATGACAGTAGTAATGGTATGGTTTGTCTGTAGTTCTGTGTCTGTATGTACAAGTGTGTCTTTGTCTTTGTGTGTTTTTGTTTGTAGGTGTGTATTTGTGTAATTGATTATAGGTGAGTGTGTCTGTACTTGTGTATAGTTGTAATGACAGTAGTAATGATACAAGTGTGTCTGTGCTGTCTCTGCACCTGTGTATAGCTGTTGTTGTGACAGTAGTAATGGTATGGGTTGCCTGTGTATGGTTGTCTTTTTGTTTGTCTTTGAATGTTCTTGTGTATGGGTGAGTGTGTCTGTGTGTACTTGTGTATAGTTGTGATGACAGTAGTAATGGTACGAGTTATCTGTGTATTGTTGTCTTTGTGTTTGTATGTGTATTTGTGTGAACCTCTTTGTGTATTTGATTATGGGTGTGTACTTGTGTATAGCTGTTGTTGTGACAGTAGTAATGGTATGGGTTGTCTGTGTATGGTTGTCTTTGTGTTTGTCTTTGAGTGTTCTTGTGTATGGGTGAGTGTGTCTGTGTGTACTTGTGTATAGTTGTGATGACAGTAGTAATGGTACGAGTGTGTCTGTATTTGTGATGTCTCTGCACATGTGTATATCTGTTGATGTGACAGTAGTAATGGTATGGTGTGTACATGTGTGTACTTGGCTGTCTTTGTGGTTGTATGACCCTCTTTGTATGATTTTTACACACCCCCCACAAAAAAGAGACTTGTATCTCTATCAACGAACCAGCTAATATTCTTGTCGCTAATATTGGTAGTACTATTATCACTACTAGTGATTCCTCCTCACTTTACCCACCACCATTGCACTATACGTACTTTCCCCTGCAATTTAAGTGGTCACTAGACCACTTGACCACTGATTGACCACTGCTTGACCACGTCATCGATCACTTTAACCACTACTATAATCTTAGGCACATCGTCCTCTACAATTTAAGTGGTCACTCGACCACTTGACCACTACTTGACCACTACTTGACCACTACTTGACCACTAATTTACCACCTTGTAAGCATCACCATAGCATTACAACTACTTTTTCCCTAAAATATTCTCTCTTGACCACTGCTTGACCACTGCTTGACCACTAATTTACCACCCTTTAAGCATCACCATATCATTACAATCACTTTTCCCTAAAATTTTCCTAAAATTTTCCTCTCTTAACCACCGCTTGACCACTGCTTGACCACTGCTTGACCACTAATTTACCACCCTTTAATCATCACCATAGCATTACAACTACTTTTCCCCTAAAATTTCTTCAGTTGGCCATTACTTGACCATTGCTTGACCACTAATTTACCACCCTTTAATCATCACCATATCGTTACAATCACTTTCCCTAAAATTTCCTCACTTGACTACTTGACCATTACTTGACCACTGCTTGACCACTGGTTGGCCAGTGTGTAACTGCGAACATAACACCTCTTATCTTATTACATTTATGGCCACCCCTATATCGACCACTCCTACTTGACCACTAATACCCACCCCTTACCACCAAATGAAACCCATTACATCTACTTTATACGATTTCCTTTGTAATGATGGTAGTGAATAAGCTATAATGAACATACCACCCTTTACTTTCACTTAGACACTATTATCACACTGTTCAGATTATAGTAACCATCTACACCTCTACCCATGAGTCGTCGAGTATAACCACGACCCATCACACCCGCCCTTGGTAGTTTATACATCACTACACTCACCACGCATAGTTGTATAACAGCTCATATACCCTACGTAACCACGTCCAACCAAAATATATAACTTACAGCCCTTCACACCCCTCATCCGTACTCACACTACCTTAATTACTTTCACAGACATCCCACCAACCAACATAGACACGAATACTTTTACGCCCGATACCTTAATTACTTTCACAGAAACCCGCCTAAAAAAATAGACCCGTTCCCACACGCCGCCAAAAAAATTTCACCCGGGATTTTTACCAAGTCGGCAAAAAACCTTCATAAAACTATCAGCCGACATATTGGATGCGGAAATGTGTGGATGAGTTCCCAACATAACTACTATCATCATCTTCTTCTTCTTCTTCTTTCTCCACTTTTCTCCTTCTTCCTGGTCCAGAAAAGGTTGCCGTAAGGCTTTCCTTTTGTACACCGACGCTAAACGAACGAACGAACGAACAAACTTTATTTTCAAAGGTTAACAAATTGGGCACGCAGGCCCTTCTTACATTTGGCCCTTCCAATCACTCATCTTTCTTGCGATACGCTGCGATACTCTGCTTCCTATACCTTCCTTTCCTCCTCCCTCTTCTGAAAAATGTCGTTAGCAACGCTGTAATCAACTCAGAGAAGCTGCCAGTTTGGCGTCTCCTGGTCGATACGAATGTCTTCAGCACATTTTGAATACAGGACTTGTTTTAATTTATTCGCTCATGTGTTTTTTTGTTGCGTTCACTCGCTTTGAACTCAAGCGTACTCCATACACGTGGTACTTCTTCTAGTGCACTGGATTTATCTTTGCGTGTGGATCAGCTTTCACTATTACCAGTGTCCCTCGCCATCAGGC
Organism: Cepaea hortensis; assembly: GCA_963921405.1. NCBI lineage: Eukaryota > Metazoa > Mollusca > Gastropoda > Stylommatophora > Helicidae > Cepaea > Cepaea hortensis. The sequence continues at coordinate 86,210,391 of OY992894.1, read as the reverse complement.
GAACCCACTCCGACTTCAGAGGAACTTGTAATTTACGTCCTCAAGTCAAGTGTGAGATGTCGACATTTTAGTCCAACTGACCGGCTTAGGGGTTGAAACCGCTACCTTGACATCAGCACACCGGAAGTTTAATGTCAATCGCCCTTAACTATTCGGCGATGCTGACCGCCACTGCGACTATTAATACAGCCACAGTATTTCAGTTTCCCGAACATTCGACTGTTTGTGATCAAGCTGTCTGTCACATTCACATCTTGTTAAGCGTCATCTGGTGGCTGTGGAAGTGTGGTTTCTGACAAAAATGCAAAGAATACCATGGACAGACAGAAAGCCCAATGACCAATTCCTACGAGAAACAAATGAAAACCATAAACTGATTAGAGAAATTGGACGTAGACATTCACAGCTTCTTGGACATGTTATGAGAAGAAACAAATGAGAGAACTCGGAGACAAAAGGCAAGACTGAGGGGAAGAGAACAAGGGGAAGGCAGAGAAGTAAATACCTGTATAGCTTGGCCACGTGGTATGGTCTAGATAAGAATACTGAACTGATCCACGACTCTGGTGATCGTGTGAGATGACGAAACATGACCGCCCACGATTATCAGCATAGCAAATGATGATGATTAGAATGCCAGCAGTTGTCTTCTCCTTAGTCCAGGATATTCTAAGAATAACAACATGAAAACAGAATCAATGTGGAGGAGAACACATTTCTTCAAATTGTCCCTAAAGTAAGAGGCGACTAAGGAGGCTTTGGTTCCGTCGCCCTGCTATTGAGTGAGTGCGTGGCGCGACACTGTGAGTTGTGAATTTCGCGTGGAATGCTTTTACATCTGTTCGCGGTTGTCTGTAGTGTGAACTGCATGTTCGGAACGATGGTGGTCAGCTGTTGCTGGATTGACTTGTTTACCTTTTCGGTTCACGGGTGCATTTTTCAGGAGACTCCTAGGAGTCGTTGCGGAAGCTACGGAGTTCGTGCTTTGTGCGGCGCTTTCGGCGGGTCAACCTGCGGAAAGAGACCGAGCCACATGGGATAAAACCCTGGTCAATGAAGTCTTTCTGGTGACTGCCGTTTCCATCGACAATGAACTGTATTTCTCGTGGAGGACTTTTGTGTTGGCATTCTGGCGGCGGCATTATGCACAGTGTACCTGTGCGGGGTGTTGGCTTGCCGATACTCCTGTCTATTCCATTGTTCACATAAGGCAGTGACGAGCATAAAGTGTGATATTCACTGGCACAGGAACGGAGCATAATGGGGACGACCCGTTGCCGTGAAGTTGGAACCTCGACTAACTAACTAACTAACTAACTAACTAACTAACTAACTAACTAACTAACTAACTAACTAACTAACTAACTGTCCCTAAAGGCAAAAAATAAAGTTCGCCACTACTTTAAAGAGGCTATTGGATATTAAAAATGTCCCCACAAACACACTCACACGCACGCACGTATGCACGCACTCGCGCACGCGTACAAAACAATGAGAAAAAATTAAAGACAGAGACAACTTTAGATGTTTATGTTTTCTCCATCATCTGGAGCCAATTCAGGACCCAATCGGGGTCAGTTGAAATAGCCTTTAATGCCAATACTACGCCAGTGTTGTCATGGAGATGAGATCTCTCAGAGTCAGCTCTGGGGCTGTAATCACGGCTGTCCGCCCATTACATGCCAGGATATATAGCTGCCTGCCTGAAGAATTTAGTGTTCTCACGAGAAGATGGATGAAATAAATTTAAGATAATGATTGGCACGAATGCGGGAGGGATAAGTTAAATATCAGGGTGCACGCTAGACAAATACAAAGCTATTGAACATGTGATATGGTAATAGAAGAGAAAATGCTGAACCAAGTCAATAAATTCCAATATTTGGGGGAAATCAGTGCCATGGAGTTGGCGTGAACCAAAGTACCACGCAGTGTACGTGACCAAGAGTCATTTCAGTGACAGACGTGAAGATCCAGTGGATTGTAAACCACTCTGCCGGAAGTAACCGGAGCGAAGGTCAAGCACGGACTATAGGACCTTGAGAGATCATTCACGTCAGGACCGCGTTCGATGTCGGACGGAGAATGGCACATGGCAGAAGTCCATCTAGCCGCCACGTTTGTACAGATGGAGAGTTTGTGAATTTGTGGACGAATGTCGACGTCAATGATTGTTCGAGCGAGAGATATACAAGATAGAGATCGAGTGCAAGTATTATTGTTGTAATGACAGTGATTTGATATTTGTTTTAAAAGAAAGACAGAATACACCGTGTGAAAACAGATGCAGCTGTCGTGTTATGAAGAAGTTGTTGTTAACGCAGTGTTGTCTATTATGTGATATATATGTGGTGATTTAGAGAAGGTAGAAAGGTTGATACTACCACCAGTCAATTAAGAATCACTTCTGAAGAACAACAGGGTGCTCTTTGCCAGACGAAAGCTAAACAGAGTGGGAGAATAACTCCCCGACAGATACCAGCGTTAAGCACTGGCAAATACGGCCAATTAACTCCAGGGCAAATAAGAACAACAATAGAACATGAATATTACATATGCCCTATCTACCTGGAGACAGTAGAGTGACTAATGTCAACAGTTACAGGTGCCCCAATGCGTTAGCAACTGAGTAACATCATCTCATCCATCGGCAACACAGAATAGCTCAATGGTAGTAGAATCGCCAGTCGTAATCCATCCAGCAATAACTTATTGCCGACTCACTTGTGATTCATTTCGCTCCATGGCAGTACAGTGCGCTCATGTTAGTACCTCACACATGTCAACAGCGCTCATGCCATCCGACTGCCTATCTCGCTCATGTCAACATTAACGTGGCGACAAGATGGACTTCTGCGATGTGCCATTCTCCGTCCGACCTCGAACGCGGTCCAGACGTGAATGATCTCTCAGGGACCTGTAGTCCGTGCTTGACCTTCGCTCCAGTTGCTTCCGGCAGAGTGGTTCACAATCCACTCGATCTTCACGCCTGTCACTGAAATGTGCAAGACTCTAGGTCACCACTGCATGGTACTTTGATCCACGCGAACTCCATGGCAATCATTACATCAGTTAGACGTGGCGTGACAGCGATTAAGAACAGCATCTTCTTATAGTCGATGCCGTCGCGTTGGTGATCGTGTCTGTCCACAGCCTTCTGTCTCGTGCACTGTCAATCATTTCTGACACTGATATTTCACCTTGCCAAGATGTCAAATTGTTCAGCAATGCGGGAAGGTTAACCCGGTCAGCAAACGCCTGCAGAAGTCGGATGTGTCGGCCTAACGTCGCAAGAACGCAACTCTTCTGTAAATAGGCACAGGGCAATCACGTCCGAAAAAACTTCCGGATGAACGCAGAAGATGAAGAAATTGTTCAGCATATCCTATTTTGGTCTCTCACTGTCTTCTTCACATCCCCTTCCCGTCCCACCTTGAAGTTTTAACAATATACTCCACCTGTCTTATTCTCTTGACACAAACAACAACAACAACAACAACAACAACAACAACAACAACAACAACAACAACAACAACAACAACAACAACAACAACAACAACAACAACAACAGTAACAGTATCAACTACAGTAATGACGACGATGACTACGATTACAACAACAACAACAACAACAACAACAACAACAACAACAACAACAACAACAACAACAACAACAACAACAACAACAACAACAACAACAACAACAACAGTATCAACAACAACAGTAACAGTAACAACAACGGTAACAACAACAACAACAAAAACAACAACAACAACAATAGTATCAACAACAACAGTAACAACAGTAGAATCAACAATAACAGTAACAAAAGTAGAATCAACAATAACAGTAACAACAACAGTAACGATACCAACAGTAACAACAATAGTAACAATAACAGTAACAATAACAACAACAGTAACGACGACGACGACGACGACGACGACGACGACGACGACGACGACAACAACAACAACAGTATCAACAACAACAGTATCAACAACAACAGTAACAGTAACAACAAAGGTAACAACAACAACAACAACAACAAACAACAACAACAAAAAACAACAACAACAACAGTATCAACAACAACAGTAACAACAAAGGTAACAACAACAGTATCAACAACAATAACAGTAACAACAAAGGTAACAACAACAGTATCAACAACAACAGTATCAACAACAACAACAACAACAACAACAACAACAACAACAACAACAACAACAACAACAACCACTACAGTATCAACAACAACAGTAACAGGAACAACAACAACAACAACAATAACAACAGTATCAACAACAACAGTAACAGTAACAACAACAACAGCAACAGTAACAACAGCAACAACAACAAAAGTAACAGTAACAACAACCACAAAAACAACAACAACAACAGTAACAGTAACAACAACAACAACAGTAACAACAACAACAGTAACAGTAACCACAAAAACAACAGCAACAGTATCAACAACAAAAACAACAGTAACAACAACAGTATCAATAACAACAACAACAGCAACAACAGTAACAGTAACAACAACAGTATCAATAACAACAACAACAGCAACAACAGTAACAGTAACAACAACAGTATCAATAACAACAACAACAACAGTATCAACAACAACAACAGCAACAACAACAACAGTAACAACAACAAAAACAACAACAACAACAGTATCAATAACAACAACAGTATCAACAACAACAACAACAACAGTAACAACAACAACAACAGCAACAACAACAACAGTAACAACAACAACAACAACAACAACAGTATCAATATTATCAACAACAACAGTAACAGTAACAACAACAACAACAACAACAACAAAAGTAACAGAAACAACAACAACAACAACAGTAACAACAACAAAAACAACAGTATCAACAACAACAACAATAACAACAGTATCAACGACAACAACAACAACAACAAAAACAACAACAGTAACAGTAACAACAACAACAGCAACAACAACAACAACAAAAACAACAATAACAGTATCAACAACAACAGTAACAGTACAACAAAAACAACAATAACAGTATCAACAACAACAGTAACAGTAACAACAACAACAGTAACAGTAACAACAGCAACAACAACAACAACAACAACAACAACAACAATAACAGTATCAACAACAACAGTAACAGTAACAACAACAACAACAACAACAACAACAACAACAACAACAGTATCAACAACAACAGTAACAACAGTAGAATCAACAACAACAGTAACGACAACAACAGTAACGACAACAATAGTAACAACAATAGTAACAAGAACAGTAATAACAACAGTAACAACAACAACAACAACAACAACAACAACAACAACAACAACAACAACAACACATAAACAGTTCGAACCCGCCATCTTCACATATGACTTTTGTTTCTTTGAAAGCCGCAAACACTTATTACCTGAAAATGCATAAGGCGTGAAAACTGACAAATGATTGAATGGTTGTTTTCTCCTCACGTATCTCATCTAACTTATGCCTAGAATATTCATTTTCATGCTTTCCAATTCTCTTATCACACTGTTAAACTTTCCCAACTCATTTAACTTCCTAACATTTCATGTTCTTATTTTACATTTATTTCCCATTTTAAATGCATTCCCTATTTTAAATGTATTCGTTATGATTTTGCCATCACTAGCTGGATGACGGTCTGGTGTCACCTGTGGCCAATGACTGTCCCTACCGGAACAGGATGTCCTAAGATAGCTATTAACGTCTCTGATATGTGACTATTCATGAAATCTTGGGAAGATAATGTGGCGGTTTCCCCTTGCCTTCCATATCAACATGGGGGTCTTTTACCTCTGCCTTTGATAGCTGTCCGACTGTCAGGACAAGTGAGTGCCCTGCTCTGCTCAGCTGTAGAATTGTCCTCTTATCCCGGTGGATACTCGGTCCCCAGGACTGTGTTTGCCACACCGTGGTGTGTTTCCTATCCTCTTCCACTGGGAGGTGCAGTTGCGACACTGGTAACAGGGAAAGCTAATCCACACGCAACATTCAGTCTCCAGTACTACTAAAAGTAGCGTGTGTGGACGAGCTAGAGTTCAAAGCGAGCAGGCGCTAAAATAATGAAGAATATTCTCAGCAGTACAGTAGCTAGCAGTATAGAAACAAATGAAGAATATTCTCAGCAGTACAGTAGCTAGCAGTATAGAAATAAATGAAGAATATTCTCAGCAGTACAGTAGCTAGCAGTATAGAAACAAATGAAGAATATTCTCAGCAGTACAGTAGCTAGCAGTATAGAAATAAATGAAGAATATTCTCATCAGTACAGTAGCTAGCAGTATAGAAACAAATGAAGAATATTCTTAGCAGTACAGTAGCTAGCAGTATAGAAATAAATGAAGAATATTCTCAGCAGTACAGTAGCTAGCAGTATAGAAACAAATGAAGAATATTCTCAGCAGTACAGTAGATAGCAGTATAGAAATAAATGAAGAATATTCTCAGCAGTACAGTAGCTAGCAGTATAGAAACAAATGAAGAATATTCTCAGCAGTACAGTAGCTAGCAGTATAGAAACAAATGAAGAATATTCTCAGCAGTACAGTAGCTAGCAGTATAGAAATAAATGAAGAATATTCTCATCAGTACAGTAGCTAGCAGTATAGAAACAAATGAAGAATATTCTTAGCAGTACAGTAGCTAGCAGTATAGAAATAAATGAAGAATATTATCAGCAGTACAGTAGCTAGCAGTATAGAAATAAATGAAGAATATTCTCAGCAGTACAGTAGCTAGCAGTATAGAAATAAATGAAGAATATTCTCAGCAGTATAGCTGTGTCATTCCAGGTGATATAAAGCCTTCTGAAGAGCTATGTCGAGCCAATTCTGGTGTAGGAAGCCAGTCATGGACAGTTAGAGGACAAGTGGGGAATAATGTGGAAGCCACGGAGATGTGCTTGTAAAGAAGAACGATGAGAGCACAATGGATGAATACAAAAATAAAGTAATGAAGATGTATAGAAAGAAATTAACTCAGAAAATGAAGATGTATAGAAAGACATTAACTCAGATTATGAAGATGTATAGAAAGAAATTAACTCAGAACATGAAGATGTATAGAAAGAAATTAACCCAGAAAGAGAATAGAATCATTTCACATTGCTTGGACAGTCCGTGGACTGGCGAGAAATGGAGTACGTAGTGACACGGTAAGTTGGAGGGAAAGAGAGGCAGGTTGGAGGGGGAGTGAACTGAAAGAGAAGATGCTGGACAGACTGACATCATGGCATTGAGGAACATCAGTTTAGAAATGTTTGGCAGTACAAGAGACAGGAGGCTGTGGACATCTCTGATCACCGGTACCAAACTGTGTTGACAACCATACGGAAATGTTTGGAAACATCTTCTTTCTTGGACACCCGAACACACACAATTTATTGAGAATAATAAGGGTTGTAGCAGCGGGCAAGCGCTGACTTACATCCCCTCCTAGATAAATTCTTCATACCAATGCAGACGAAGCCAGCATAATTTAAACGTTGCATGAAATGTGTCATCTACAAAACTATAGATGAAAAACTGCTTTGGCATGTCCAGTGTCCTACAGACAGACGTGCACCGTTTCTTACACCTTTGTTCCTGACTTCAATATTTCCTTATGCAGTTATTTGTGTTGTAATGTGGAATATTATTATACTTTCTCTTTGGATGTTACTTGGACAATAAAGTCGTCTCCTTTAACAGAGCAGAATGTTTATAAATTAGAAGGTTACCTCCCTTCTCAGAAGCATTTACTTGGAAAGTCTGCTTCCCAAAGAGCTTGGGAGTTATCGGCCTGTGAATGATACCTAGGTCAATGCGACAACCTTTGCATTTGATGTCTATGAGGGCTTCCAGGATAAACAAGAGACAGTGGCTGTGTATCTTGACCTGGAGGATGCTTACAACAGAGTCAGATATGATCGGTTGATATACACTCTGTTGGACATGGAGGTCTGCTCTTAGATTGTCAAATGAGTTGCGGCAGTCCTTTATCAGCGTAAGATTGCACTGTGCATGTGTTCATGGACTTCTGATCCCTGTACTATTTACACCTGGGCTGCCACAGGGATCTGCCATGTTCCCAGTTCTCTTTAGTGTCTACACCAGCAAAGTCGCAGCTATTGAGAATCAAGGAATTGGTAGAATCTTGACAATTTCAGATGTTGTGCTGGTGTACAGGTCATCATCATCATCAAGTGCCCTGCCAGCTGGCGTAGGCGTTCATGGCTCTCCACAGATCTCGGTCTTTGGTGTTCTGGATCAACTCTGCTGCTGATATTCCTCCGTGCCACCGTCTCAATCCATCCAGCATCATTTCTCTTGGTCTGCCTCTGCCTTTCTTCCCCTCGATCTTTCCAGTTGTCACGATGTTCTCCGATTCCTCTCTTCTCATTACATGACCAAAGAAAGCTGTTTGTCTCTTTCTTATTGTTGTATATAGTGTTCTAATTTCATTAGACTGTTTCAGGCAGTCGTCGTTAGTTACTCTGGCAGTCCAAGGAATTCGCAACATTAGTCTCAGGAACCACATCTCTGTTGCTTCTAATTTCTTCTTAATTTGTTCATTTACATTCCAAGATTCACTGGCATACAGCAAAACTGGTTCTACATAGCATTTCAGCACTCTATTTCTTACATTCAGTGATAGTGACTTATTACATAAGATACTCTTCATTTTCTGAAATGCGGCCTTTGCCTGCCCTATTCTGCTCCTAATCTCTGTTGTACATCTTCCATCTGATGTTATAAATGTCCCTAGGTATCTAAAATTATCCACTTGGTTAAGAATTTTTCCTTCTATTTCTATGTCACATTTTGGTGTCACCATTTTCTTTGATATCACCATTGTTACTGTTATCTTGATATTCAAGGAGAGTCCTTTCCTTGCACTCTCTGTTACTACAGTGTCCAACAATTGTTGTAGGTCTGTTGATTTATCTGCCATCAATACTGTGTCATCTGCATAGCGTATATTATTTATATTATAACCTCCAACTAGTATTCCTGGCATCTCTTTGATCTCTCTCCTTATTACTTCGCTATATAGGGAGAAGAGATCTGGTGACAAGACCTGTCGTACTCCTAGCTTTATGTGTTCGTAACTACCCTCTTTATTTTCAATTTTAATTGCTGCTATTTGGTTCCAGTAAACATTCTTTATTATTCTTCAATCTTTCCCATCAATGTTGATATCTTCCAACATTTTAATCAGTTCGTCATGTTTTACTTTATCAAATGCCTTAGCATAATCTATGAAGCACAAATATATGTCTTTCTGTTTCTCTATTGACCTTTCTATTAGTGTCCGTTGTCAGGTTCTTATATTGAATGATGAATCTGGCTCGCTTAACCTAATATATGCGAAACATACACAGTCACAGAATGATTTGACTGGACACACAGTAACACGAAGTTCAATAGTTTATTTACACTCTATACGCAACACAATCTACTTCGACATGATGTGAATACACTAACACATCCAGTCGATGAAACAATGCACTCACAGACTCAAACCACAGCCGTACAGTCTTCCATCCTCTCACAAGATATACTAGCAATCGGCATTCAGGCACAGCAACAAATTCAAGCCTCTCTCATACAGCGTCTGTCCGGTCCGAAACCCAAGCCTCGTCTGGCGTTTCTCTCCCTGAGCGCTTGCCTTGTGGGATCGAGTCCAGCGGGAACTGCGTGCATCACACTTGCACTGGCTTGACCGCTGTCGGTTACTCTAGCTCACCCACCAACCTGTGGATGGGTACCTGTGGTTTGCCTGGCGCGCGTAACGACGCCGCGGCACAACTATGGGGATTATGACATGCTGCCCACCCCGCCTTCATAAAAGGTATGACCTTTTATGTAAGCACTCTGTAACTTTAGGGTTAATCTTTTAACCTTGTCAGAATCATCCCATTAGTTGTCGTTAATGCATTGGCATAGATTCAATTTAAATACATGGATAATGTATGATATATGTATTCTAACTCAAGTGGTGTCAAACCGTAACACCTCCCAAGTTTCATCCTCTCGATGGATGATGACGTATGTTTCAATTGTTGACCCAGTCAGACCGGTAGCACCAGCATTCCATGCAACTACCTCGCAACCAAAATTAAAAAAAATTCAAATACCTCCGAAGACGTCAGGTTAAACTGTAAATCGTCCCAAAATGGGGCGATTTCAACAATAGAGTCCTACCTACTTTGGCAGTTCATGTTGGTCTACAACATTAGCTATTTTCTCCATACCCAGCTGATGTCCTCTTGGAGTGTTAACAAGCTGGCAACACAACGGCTATTTTTATCCCTTACACATTACAATCTATTTCGATTTACTGCCCTTTGGTGTAATCTTAGACAACAATTAATTGAAAGGAAAATAATTTAAACATGTATCACATATAATAAATTTAATTTATCTATTTATTTCTCAGCGTCATAGCTTGATGCTTCTTTACAATAGCGAACTAAGTGTCGCTACTGTGAACAAGTTGATCAAGATATGATTCTCAGATTACAATACTACAAAAATCGTAATACACAATTCGCGTATTTTGAAATTGTGTTTCACAAATATTTTACATGCATCATTGCTTTTTGGATTTTTATTTATCGTCTGCTACATTTTTTGTATCAAATTCTAACTCTCCGGAAGTACACACGCAAAGCTGCTATAAACGAAAAACGAAAGTTCTTCACACACATGTTCCGTAAGCAAGGTGTTTTCCCACCCACCCTGGGTGGGTACCGTCCAAAAAGAGAAACCTGGACCAATGCAGCAGTCTTTGCCCAGGATGTCTATGAAGGTTTCCACTCAGGCACTGAAACCGTTGCTGCAGCGATTGATCTTGAGGACGCATACAACAGAGTAACACTGGATTTTTTAATGTTTCAGCTTCTCGAACTAAGCGTAAGTCCATTCCTCCTTAGTTGGATCGCTGCAGCCCTCTTCCAACGGAAAGTAGTTTTTAGATGTGGCAGTTGGACTTCGGAACCAACAACAATATATCCTGGCCTACCACAGGGATCACCATTATCTCCAGTACTATTCAACGCCTACACAGTGAGAATCACCAGTGAGCAGATCACTGGACCTGGCAGGACATTGTCATATGCCGATGATGTTTTAGTGTATCGTCAGGGTAAGGATAGAGAGTAGGTTGCTGTGGAACTACAAACCGAACTCAATCGCATAAGTACTTGGTGTGATGAAGCTGGGGCAATGGTCAACCCAACAAAGGCAACAGTGACTTGGTTCTCGTTGAATAATCATATTGTCAACACTCCAACACCAACTGTAATGCTGTGTTCAGAGACGGTGGAAAGAATGCAGGCAATGAATTACCTGGGGATACGGTTTGATCGAAGCCTTGCTTACAATGTGCACATAGACCAGGTGATAACAAAGGCCAAGCGGGGTTTGGCAGCGATGTGGGTGATGGCGGCAGCAAACTGTGAGCAGCGCCATCTATATCTTCTGTACGAGGGGCTGGTCATGTCTGTTTTGGAGTATGCAATGGCAATCCTGACTCTCAGCCATAAGCAGATAGAAAGGATGGAAAGGATACAGAATGAAGCTATGCGCATTATTCTTGGATGTTCAAGAGATACAGCATGCAGGGCGATGCGCTACCTTCTTGATTTTCCAACCATTGAAGAAAGAATACAAGGTTGCAGGGCACGCGCCTACCTCAGAATTAACGCAAACACACAACATCCACTGCATAGTGAAATTAGGAAGATGAAGGGCAGCAGGTTAAAAAGAGGACGGTCGTGGATGGGTCAAGCCGAAGACATTCTTCAACAGGTGTGTTCACTTGAGGACTTAGAACCTGGCGAAGAGTGGGTGCAAGTGCCAACAGACATCTGCACATCCTTTTCAGTTTGCATCCAACTAGATAGTAAATGCAGACAAGAAAATCCGGCTGCTGTTGAGGCTGAAGCACAAGCGTTGATTTTCGAGAATTCGCTAGACGGTGACGCGGTCATCTACATAGATGGGTCGGTCGTCCGACATGTGAGAAGCTCATGGACCTTTACAGCTCAGGCCGGAGGGAGAATTGTGAAGGAGGACTCTGGTGCTTTCACTGAAACCACAAGTAGCCTGACCATGGAAGTCATGGCAGTAAGTAAAGCAATAACATGGCTCGAGACACAGACATTCACTAGGGCTTGTTTCCTTAGCGACTCAATGAACATGATCAAGAGGATAGAGGAGGGGTCGATCCGAAGAGAATGGTTGCTGCCTCTGGAGCGGTCTCGACTGGCAAAGATTAGTTTCATCTTCGTGCCAGGGCATGCGGGAGTACAAGGAAATGAGCGGGCTGACAAGCTCGCAGGTGAGGCTACTGTGGAGGGCGGACGAGCCATGGACCAGGCCGACATTCTGAATGCTCTACGAGAAGTAAGACTTTTGCGAGAACCAAGTGATGACTGTGAATCTACAACAATGGCCAGACTGCGAGAGCAGCAAATTAAAAGAGGGGTGGCCAAACAAGAACACTACGCAGGAAGCCAAAGAAGATTGATAAACCAACACAGAACTGTCGTCGTTAGCCGCTACACGTTGCGGGATTTGCTGAGGAGGGGATCCGAGCACTTATGGACTGAATGGTTCGATATGCAATGAGGATGATCTGTCGACTAACTAACTAACTAAGGATGTAATAATAATCGGAATGTCAAGTTGATTTCACTAGTTGGTGTATTCGATGACATGGTAATAACACACTTGTTCCGTATGGATATAATCGGACGGTGAAGTAGTTCTAGCAAGCCTGTGTGTTCGATGTTTCGTTGAAAACTTCTGGATTACACTGTTTTAAGGTAGTTTAAATGTCACAGTTTGTTTCAATCACTCGTACGACTCACTCGGATTAAAATATCGTTGGATACGTACTGTTAACAGGTCACACGGATAACTTAAATAGTTCACTTGCGGTAAGTACTGAACACTTGTGGCACTGTTCTCTGTTCGTATTTACAATTAATAATGGTCAATTTCTACCACATACTACGCACTTATACAACACAATTATCATATTATAAAATATATCATTATTTACACCGGGATCTGGTCCCTATCACATACTTCACAGCTTCCCTGAAAAACTTCATTACTGGCTGTGATGGTCTGAGTGTATTGACACACTGCACCCAGACAATGGGTGGCTACAGGGTATCTTCGGGACAACGTGACAAAAGATCAGCTAATGAATTTAGCCTGCCTGGGATGTGCCTCACTTCAAAGCTATAATCTTGGAGCACCAGAGACCATCGAGCTATCATGTGGTTGGTCGGGGCCCCTGATGTAATAATCGTCAAAGGGCTATTATCTGTTTCCACAATAAAGTGTCAATCTGGACAATTTTGTGATGCCAAAAATAAGAGCTAGGGCCTCTTTTTGAGGTGTGGACCATTTGCGTTCTCTTGCTTTAAGCTTTCGGCTTAGGTAATATACAGGGTGGAGAATGGCGTCATGTTCCTGTAATAATACCGCCCGAATCGCCACGGAGCTCGCATCTGTGCGTAATCTGAAAGGAATATGCAAATTTGGCAATTTGAGAATAGGATTCTTTGAAGTATTCTCGGAAAAATAGGACAATACTTTATCAAATGCAAGTTTTAGGCATTCGTTGTTCACAATCTTATTTGGGTGTTCTTTTTTTAGTATGTTAGTAAAACTTTCGGTCAGTTCAGCGAAATCTGGTATGAACTGTCTGTAGTAATTCAGTAGTCCTAACACACTTCTGACTTGTTTCTTCGTAGTAAACGTCTGTAATCTACACAGAGTCTTATTGTTTTGTCCTTTTTGCGTACTAGGACTATTGGAGAGCAAAAATGTGACTGCGATCTTCTGATGATGTGATTCTTTTCTAAATCTATAATTTCTTGATGTAGTTGTTCTTTGTAATGTATGGGAATGGAGTATGGTCTGCATTTTATTGGTGTGCTGGATGTCAAGGTGATGTGGTGGTGTACTAAGTCTGTCTGTCCTGGTTGGTTAGAAAAGATGGTCTTGTAGTCCTGTATTAATTGTCTGCAACTGTCAGTCTCTGCTTGTGTTAACTGAGGGTTGATCTTAATGTCTTGTAAAAACTTTGTCGTGTCTAGTGCTGGTGTTGGTATTTCGTCTGTCTCTTCGTCGTCTTCATGGTCAATTATGGTGGTGCTGGCTGCTGTCTCGTCTTGGTCTTTGTCTCTGTTGTAGTATGGTTTTAGCATGTTGACATGGAATATTTTATGTTTGTCTTTGACTGCAATTTCATAGTCAACTGTCGAAATCTGTCTTAGTACCTTGAATGGCCCTTGCCATGAGTCTGTTAGTAAATGTCGGTCGCTCGGTAGAAGAAGAAGAACGTCCTGTCCAGGTGTCAGCGTTATCGTCCTGTTTCCTTTGTTTGCGTATTGTCTGTATATTGCACCAGATTTCTTAAGTGCTTCTTTAGCTATAATACAGGATCTCATTATTCTTTCACGCAATGATGTTACATGCTCGTATGATGGTATGGGTCTATTTACAGGTGTAGTTTCAGTTAACATGGAGTTATATATATATATATATATATATATATATATATATATATATATATATATATATGTATGTATGTATATATATATATATATATATATATATATATATATATATATATATATATATATACACATATATATATATATATATATATATATATATATATATATATATATATATATATATATATATATATATATATATATATATATATAATGGGCCGCGTTGTTTGGCACCGTACACAAGCTCAAATGGTGAAAACCCAGTGCTGGCATGCGGGACTTCACGATAAGCAAACAATATAGCAGGCAAATAGGTATCCCAGTCTTCGGGATGTTCTTCTGTGACTTTAGCTAGCATATGCTTTAAGTCCCCATTAATTTTCTCTATAATCCCCGTAGAGTGGGGATGATATGGGCTGTTAAAGCATTGCTTAACACCTAGCATGTTGATGAAAGCTTGCTTTGCTGTCGCTATAAATTGACTTCCACGATCAGATAGAATAGTGTCAGGGAACCCTACTCTTAAAAATATATGGAAGAAAACTTCCATCACTTCCTTGGCAGTTATGTTCTTTTGGGGAATCGCTTCTGGCCATCGACTACAGAGATCAATTGTCGTCATTATGTATTTGTTACCTCTAGATGTAACGTGATTTAGAGGGCCTACAATGTCAACTGAGATCTTCTCAAAGGGTCTACTGGCTAAATCTGTAACCTGTAATTCAGCCTGTGGGTGTTTACCCTTTTTCACCAGTTTTTGGCAGATGTCACAGGATCTGCAATATTGTTTTGTGTCATTGCAGAACTTTGGCCAATAAAACTGTGTTAACAATCTAGATCTTGTTTTTGAATATGCCATATGCCCTGAAAAAGTTATATCATGTGCAAGATGCAAGGCCTGTTTACGGTAGTCAACTGGCAGTACCGTTTGCTCTGTGGTATGGTTGCCTCTGGTATAGTACCTTGTGAGGATACAATCTTTAAGAGCTAAATGCCATCTTGCATTTTTGGTTAACCTTGGCTTTTGGCCTATTAGATTAAAATATTTACTTAATGATGGATCAGCCTTTTGGGCTTCTATTAAGTTATCCTTCATGGTTTTCGAAGGAAGTAACACTGGGCTAAGCATTTGTAGTGCCTCAGTTTGATCAATTTGATCTTTCAATCTAGACGCAGATCTAGTCACTGCGTTAACGTTATCGGTAACATGACATGGTGGTGAATGAATTACATCAATGGATTCATGTGATGATATTACAGCATTGGTTAAATTGCATTCATTCAATGATATTACATTCTCACTACTGCAGTTAGATGGAGATGGTAATACGTCATCATTAACACACTTGGCATTCGATGTTATGGTGTTATGAGGCATATCATTCACTTCTGGAAGGTTTCCCATAATAACATCACAACATGGGTTTGATAATGCTGCACGTTTTACCCTTCCTGTGATGAATGGGGTGTTAATGTATGCCCATGCAAGTGGATACTTCTCAATATTTCCAGAGAAGGTTCTGCATGTTATGTGCTTGCCTGTATAGTCTGTAGGCAATATGAAACGTCTTTTTACACCGATAAGAGTACTGCCGCTGTCCCGAAGGACTGTAGCTGATCTGCCATTAACATATCCCTGGTGGATGTTAATCTTGCCCTTGGAATCAATCACCAAGTTAGCTTCTTCGTTGGTGATCGGTATCGAGTGGCCACATGTCAAAATGCCATCTTCGTGAAATTGGTTACAGGTGGTACATTATCTACTTTAAACCTGTCAATAGTCTGTGCTGAGTTCACAGGGTGATCTTCAACCTCTTCATCTTCTGAGGAAGAGCTTTCGAACATGGCTGCATTAGCTTTCTTGGTCATCTATTTGCCTAAACAAGAATGGCGCCAGTGACCATACGCCTTACAGAGGAAGCATTTAGTTAGGCGTTTGTAGGTTCTTCGCTCTTTGTCTTGCTTATTTGCGTAGATTTGCAAGTACTTTAAATATTCTGGGTTCTTATCACACATCTCTGTCTGGTTGTGTTCAAATTTGCAAAATCGACATTGCTGGTATTTCTCAGTATTAGGCTTGAATGATCTTTGCCTATTGTAGGGCTCTGATCTTGGTTTGTCATGTGTAGCAGCTGCCACAAAACTTAAGTCATTCAATCCACTGGCAAAACAATGCTTATTGGCTGTAAAATAGCCAGAACCTCGCTTCTCTATCTGTTCTACACTTTCACACTGACACTCTAGCAAAAACTTGGAAAATGAAGGTGGAAGAGATGAGATGATTTTATCTCTGAGGATGAGATCTTTTAGTTTCTGAAAGTTCTCATTAATCTTGGCTGCAGACAGCCATTTACTGAAAATATCCTGTACTACAGAGATGTAGTCAGAGACCGTTTGTGTAGGTTTTGGAGATAACTTACTAAATTGTTCTCTGTAGCCTGCTTCAACTAACAGGACATGTGACATACTTTTTGACTTAATGTACTGATAATCTTTTCTGAGGTCTTTAGGGATGGTCTCTATGACTTTCAGAGGCTCCCCTGATAAACTTTTCATATATATCATGTTCCATTCTGTTTCTGGAATTTGGTAATGGTCCATTAATGTTTCAAAGTTCTGAGTAAAGGCTGCTATGCAGTCTCCCGAGGTATAATTTCTGACGATACCTTGGTACTTTTTGTACTGGTTTTCTTTTTCCAGTCTTTCAGATTTACGAGACTCTCTTTCAACAGCTGTTTCAGCTTCAAGCTGTTTGATTAATACAAAATAATTTATTAAGCAAAGAGTATAGGTGTGAGAAGTGTGTGTGTGTAATGGGTAGAATGTGTGTCGAATATTCTAGTGGGTGCAGACTTAGACCAAGTAGCTGAAGAGCCCAGCCCGATCATCCCAGAAAGGATCACACCACATCTTCATTCAGTCCACGATGACCTCACCAAGGCATGCTAGATGTCGACTTCCACCGGTCGTTGATTGATCATGTATATACCTAGTCGCAGTCTGAAATTGATCCTGCCTGGATCACACCGTTAATACATGTCCCTATTGTTCGGTGACTTATAACATCCTTGTCTATTGATGACACGAAAATACTGTTCCTTGAAATAAATGTAATTCCGGTCTAATGTTTCTACTGTTCACCTGACCGCTGTTATAATAACTACCTAATCAGTTTTTACTGTTCTATTCCCATGTGGTGTGGAAAAACAGTATCTATTAGTCTTTTTACTCGTCGTGTGAGAACATAATACCCATTGGACTTTTCCCATGTGGTGTAACAAAAACCAACACTAGTGTTCTGTTCATATGTGATGTTTGAAAAACATTAATCTCACGATTTGGTCTTTCTCCAAAATGATGCGGAGAAAACAATCACTAGTATTCTGCTACCGTTTGATAAATACTTTCATGATTTTTCCTTCAAACCCCTTTCCTCATGGGCCCAGTGCAAAAGCTGCTGAATAACTGCCTGCACTAAAGTCTCCATTCTCAGTGACTTGAGTGACCTAAAGGAACCTGTCAACGAGAGAACAACACATTTGGTGATAGCAACTGTCCCTGACCTTCATTAGATGGGGGGGGGGGTGTCCGCCTCACTAAGATACATGACAGTGAACCAACTCTGTCATGGGCATAGGAGTTCTTCACTCCGGTCTGCAGTGGATTAAGATCAGGACAGAGCAAAATGTAAAGTGTAGACCCCTAGCAGACCTAACTGGAAGATCCCATCATTGTACATTCTCCCCAAATATCATCCTATTTCACTATTCCCCATCAGCAGAGCCACCTGCCTTCTTACACTAGTTAATCTTAACAATGTGACTACCTATTGTCGCTGATATTCCTTGACTACCTAACCACAATGCAACACCACTATTATATAGTTCTAAACTATATTTCTAAGCTATTCCACATTATTTATAGCTAGCGCAATCTTTGAAATACCTTATGCCATTCTGACTCAAACTCTGAATTGAATACGCCATTTGCCATAAAGACATGTTTTATACACAACCAACACAGGCGATTCTATTCACACGGATCCAGCCAGCTTTCACTACTGTCCACATCAGCTGTCAAAGTTACACTAATTGTCCCCAAATCGTGTTTTTGGCATACGCCTTGAATTGGTCACTTGACGTTCTTTTGATGTTCACACTGGTGTTCTCGGGGGGCACAATTTCAGAATAAATCCGTATCTCCCTTGTTTGTAATCAATGCAGGAGTTAACTTCTCCTGTCCTGACAGCTACAACAAGCCAGCGTGTTACAACCACGTGTCCACAATTCCCCGACATATCTTCTGTCTATAAAAGACTTCTCAAGGTCAGCGGTGTCTTTGATCTACCTGCCATTGGTTGTCAACAACTGCAGCTGTGCATTCAGACTTTATTGGTTTTCTGTCCCGGTTAAAAACAAATGTGAACCTTAACACATGCCATGAATCTGACCGTCTGTATTGTCATTATCTGGTTAATACACAGTGAAATCATGACATAGGCCCCCTCTTAAGAGAGTAGTCCATCTCACTCTTCTCCACTGTGAATTCAATCCAGATGATTCATTCCTCTTCTTCAGGAGATGGGTGTTTTGACAAGAAGTCCGCTCCAACATTTTCATTCCCAGGAATGTACTCCACTGTGAAATTATAGGGTTGAAGTAACAACGACCACCGCATCAAACGGGCGTTGAGCTTCTGAGAAGTAGCCAGGAACATCAGGGGCTGATGATCCGACTGGACCCGAAACTTAACTCCATACAAATAGGGCTGGAATATTTGCACGGCCCATACGAGAGACAAGCACTCTCTCTCGACGGTCGAATAATTCCTCTCAGCCTGGAGTAGCTTCTTGCTTGCGTATGCCACAGGTTTCAAAACCGAAGCATCGTCTTTCCCTTCCTGTAACAGGGCTGCCCCAATTCCAATCCCACTCGCATCCGTTCTCAACACACATGGTTTGGAAAGGTCAGGGAGCTGCAATACAGGCTTGCTGACCAAGGCCTCTTTTAACTGACTATAGGCAGTCTCACATTCTGGTGTCCAAATGATTTGGTCCGGGAATCCCTTTTTCAAGGTTTCCGTCAATGGAGCTCCCAGTTCAGTGAAATGTGGGATAAATTTGTGGTAGAACCCACACAACGAGAGAAAAGATCGCACATCCTTCTTCGTTTTTGGCCTTGGTGCATTTCTGATTTTCTCCAGGTTCTTTTCTTCTGGGACAATGTGTCCTGGAGTGATGGTGTGACCTAGAAATTCCAGAGTCTGGTAACCAATCATGCACTTGGTTGGACGAGCGGTAAGCCCGGCTTCCTTGAGTCTATTAAACACTCTCTCCAAGGATTGCAAGTGGTCATCCAAGCTGTCACTGGAAATCAGAATATCATCCATGAATGATACAATGGACGGGTCCTCTAAGGGATCTAGTAAAGTCCTCATCATGCGTGTAAACACACTAGGTGCGTTGCTGAGTCCAAAGGGCATGACCTTAAATTCGTAATGTCCACTGGGTGTACTGAAGGCCAACAGTGGTCGAATCTCCGGTTTGACTGGTATTTGATAGTACCCCCGACTCAGATCCACCTTTGAAAAGTACCGAGCCTTATGGAGCCTAGCGAATAACTGAGTTGGATTCGGCAAAGGTTCCACCTGAAATTATGTATGACTGTTCAGAAGTCGGTAATCTATACACAACCGGTGTTCTCCACTTGGTTTCCGTAACAAAACTACCCCCGCATTGTATGGTGATGTGGATGGTGCAATCACGTCATCCTCCAGCAGTTTTTGTATTTCCTCCTCCAGGGCCTTTTCTTTAGAGAATGGCACTGGGTAAACCTTTTGGCGAACAGGCTCCTGTGTGGTCAAGCTCATCTCGAACTCCACCAACCTCGTTCGTCCTGGTTCATCAGTCAGTATCTCCTTATGAGACTCGAGAACCTGGGTTATCTTTTCCCTCTCCTGGGAGGTCAGATCAGGGTTCACTTGCACATCCCTATAGGTTTCCTGGTGTACCAAGGGATATTCCCTGCCCTCGTTGGTTCCCACTTCCGTCTCCACTGCAACTGCCATTGCCATGAGGTGAACTGCTTTGTCTCCGGGTCTCTCCTCGTATTTCCGCAAGAGATTGATGTGGAAAATCTTCGACTTTCCCCGGATCCGGATCTGATAGTTGGTTCTGGATATCACCCTTTCCACGGGAAATGGTCCTTGCCAGCCTATCTCCAGTTTGTTGTTTCCCGTTGGGAGTAGCAACAATACTTTGTCTCCCACCTCTAAAGATCTGTCTTTAAACCTACGGTTGTAGTAAGCCGCATGCCTTTTTCTGGCCTTTTTCAAGTTTTGATTTGCCATAGTCCATCCCTTGTGAAGTTTTTCTTTCAGTTCCTCCACATATTTTTAAGCAGAGATCACTTCTTCTGACGTCCCCTCTTCAGTCCAACTCCTCAACATGGCTTCCAACGGTCCTTTGATTGGACGACCAAACAGCAACGTAGCGGGTGGTAGTCCTGTTGAGCCATGAGGAACTTCCCGATAGGCAAAGAGTGCTGCTGGGATATATTCATCCCACCTATCAGGTTTTTCCTGCGCCAGTTTCCTGAGCATTGTCATCAACGTGCCGTTGAAACGCTCTACTTGTCCATTGGCTTGAGGGTGGTAAGGGCTGGTATGGATATGGTTAGAGTGGAACACCCTAAATACCTCCTCCATAAGTTTTACACAAAACTGGGACCCATTGTCCGTCAGTATTTGATCAGGAAAGCCTAATATGGTAAAGGTCTCCATCAGTGCGTCCGCCACTCGTTTCGAGTCAATCGTGGTCAACGGTATGGCTTCACCCCACATTGTACAGCAATCCACCATTGTAAGTATATACATGTTCCTCTTCCTAGTCCTAGTAAGTGGACCCACGATATCGATGGCTACCCTCTCGAAAGGAGAGTTCATGATGGGCATCTCACCCAAGACCACCGGTGCTGTCCAGTGTTTCGGTGCCACCCTCTGGGACTCAGGGCATGACTTTACATACCGACGCACATCCTCTGCCATTCCCGGCCAATAGTAATGGCAGGATATTCGCTGCATGGTGGCGGCAATACCCATGTGTCCACTAAAGGAGATGGTATGCCCCATATGAAGAATCTGGGACCGGTGAGCTTTCGGGACGACCAATTGACCGTATAGGTTGTCTCCCCTTCCTGCTCTCCTGTAGAGTATCCTATTCTTCGTGTAGTACTGCCCACGTCCTGGTGGATCAGCACTTTTCTGCAGCTTTTTGTAGCAAGGACGTAAGGTAGCATCCTCACTCTGGGCAGTTCGTAGCTCCCCCGGCAGTGGGTTAGTCACAAGACCACCGGTGCTGTCCAGTGTTTCGGTGCCACCCTCTGGGACTCAGAGCATGACTTTACATACCGACGCACATCTTCTGCCATTCCCGGCCAATAGTAATGGCAGGATATTCGCTGCATGGTGGCGGCAATACCCATGTG
This sequence comes from Cepaea hortensis, assembly GCA_963921405.1. Classification (NCBI taxonomy): domain Eukaryota; kingdom Metazoa; phylum Mollusca; class Gastropoda; order Stylommatophora; family Helicidae; genus Cepaea; species Cepaea hortensis. The sequence continues at coordinate 86,188,328 of OY992894.1, read as the reverse complement.
TCCACTAAAGGAGATGGTATGCCCCATATGAAGAATCTGGGACCGGTGAGCTTTCGGGACGACCAACTGACCGTATAGGTTGTCTCCCCTTCCTGCTCTCCTGTAGAGTATCCTATTCTTCGTGTAGTACTGCCCACGTCCTGGTGGATCAGCACTTTTCTGCAGCTTTTTGTAGCAAGGACGTAAAGTAGCATCCTCACTCTGGGCAGTTCGTAGCTCCCCCGGCAGTGGGTTAGTCACAATTGCTTCTGCCTCTTCCGTTCTCGTCTGAGAGCGAGTCTGTATTGCTCCCATATGGATTGGCTCCCTGGGCATTCCCAGAAAGACATACCGGCAACCTAGGATTACTGGAAAAATGGGATCGGTCAATATAGCGGCCTTGATTGTGCCGGTGACATACCTTGACCGAATCTCCACATTGGCAATGGGCAACTTCATGGCTACAGCACTCCTCTGTGCAGGCTGTATCTCCATGGTCTCACCTGTGAATTGTTCTGGATGTACCAGATCCGCAGAAATCACGGCCTCCCCGTCCAGTCCTGTGTCGTACAAACACTCCACTTGACGACCGTTAACCTCTACCAATTCCACTACATGTGGTTTTTCCTGGTCTGGAGTCTCTTCGTCGGCCTCGACCTGTTCAGTGGGCTCCACCTTAGGTCTCCCGGGGCACACGGCGAATTTGGAGTCTCCTGACTTTCCCCTGCAGTCAATAGCATTGTGCGTGTTTGACTTGCATTGGTTGCACCATTTCCCTGTCCTAGATTTTCTAGTGCCGGACTTGAGTGAGCTCTCCTGATGGCGAGCCTTCTTGCTGACCTTGGCATTCTCCGTGACAACCTCCTTGGACGTCACTTGACATGCTGCGAAGTGAGGGCTCTTAGCCTTCGATTTGCAGTCCCTCGTATTGTGAGAGGGTGACTTACAATTGAACACCACTTCTCCGACCACGGTCGTTTTGGTGTAGAGCTTGAAGTGCTCTTGCTTCTCTCCTTCGTCTTTTCTGAACTTTCCTATGATTTTTGTACATAAGGTTCCCCCTTTTTGGTTCCTGAGTTTTTGGCTTTCTTCTTGTCATGTTTCTCCTGACTTTTGGTGTTGGTTGGAAGGTTTTCCCCGGCCTCCCCATGTACCTCGACGAACCGTTCTGCTAATTTTGTCACGAGGTCAATACGTTCCGCTCCTTGTTCTCCCAGGAATGTCCTGAGAGGTTTTGACATTTGCTTCTTCAGCTGGTCGACCACCATGAGATCTTCCAGGCTCTCGTAGTCATGTGCGAACCCAGCCAAATCCATCCACTTGTGGAGATAGGACTTTAGACGCAAACTGTAAGCGACAAACAACTCTCCCGGTTCTCGTTTCGCTGCTCGAAATTTTTTCCGGTAGGTGTGTGACGTAACCTCGAATCGTTTCAACAGATTAGTTAGTTAGTTAGTTAGTTAGTCGACAGATCATCCTCGTTGCACATCGGACCATTCAGTCCATAAGTGCTCGGATCCCCTCCTCAGCAAATCCCGCAGCGTGTAGCGGCTAACGACGCCAGTTCTGTGTTGGTTTATCAATCTTCTTTGGCTTCCTGCGTAGTGTTCTTGTTTGGCCACCCCTCTTTTAATTTGCTGCTCTCGCAGTCTGGCCATTGTTGTAGATTCACAGTCATCACTTGGTTCTTGCAAAAGTCTCACTTCTCGTAGAGCATTCAGAATGTCAGCCTGGTCCATGGCGCGTCCGCCCTCCACAGTAGCCTCACCTGCGAGCTTGTCAGCCCGTTCATTTCCTTGTACTCCCGCATGCCCTGGCACGAAGATGAAACTAATCTTTGCCAGCCGAGACCGCTTCAGAGGCAGCAACCATTCTCTTCGGATCGACCCCTCCTCTATCCTCTTGATCATGTTCATTGAGTCGCTAAGGAAACAAGCCCTAGTGAATGTCTGTGTCTCGAGCCATTTTATTGCTTTACTTACTGCCATGACTTCCATGGTCAGGCTACTTGTGGTTTCAGTGAAAGCACCAGAGTCCTCCTTCACAATTCTCCCTCCGGCCCGAGCTGTAAAGGCCCATGAGCTTCTCACATGTCGGACGACCGACCCATCTGTGTAGATGACCGCGTCACTGTCTAGCGAATTCTCGAAAATCAACGCTTGTACTTCAGCCTCCACAGCAGCCGGATTTTCTTGTCTGCATTTTCTATCTAGTTGGATGCAAACTGAAAAGGATGTGCAGAAGTCTGTTGGCACTAGCACCCACTCCTCGCCAGGTTCTAAGTCCTCAAGTGAACACACCTGTTGAAGAATGTCTTCGGCTTGACCCATCCACGACCGTCCTCTTTTTAACCTGCTGCCCTTCACCTTCCTAATTTCACTATGCAGTGGATGCTGTGTGTTTGCGTTAATTCTGAGGTAGGCGCGTGCCCTGCACACTTGCATTCTCTCTTCAATGGTTGGAAAATCAAGAAGGTAGCGCATCGCCCTGCATGCTGTATCTCTTGTACATCCAAGAATAATGCGCATAGCTTCATTCTGTATCCTTTCCATCCTTTCTATCTGCTTATGGCTGAGAGTAAGGATTGCCATTGCATACTCCAAAACAGACATGACCAGCCCCTCGTACAGAAGACATAGATGGCGCTGCTCACAGTTTGCTGCCGCCATCACCCGCATCGCTGCCAAACCCCGCTTGGCCTTTGTTATCACCTGGTCTATGTGCACATTATAAGCAAGGCTTCGATCAAACCGTATCCCCAGGTAATTCATTGCCTGCGTTCTTTCCACCGTCTCTGAACACAGCATTACAGTTGGTGTTGGATTGTTGACAATATGATTATTCAACGAGAACCAAGTCATTGTTGCCTTTGTTGGGTTGACCATTGCCCCAGCTTCATCACACCAAGTACTTATGCGATTGAGTTCGGTTTGTAGTTCCACAGCAACCTCCTCTCTATCCTTACCCTGACGATACACTAAAACATCATCGGCATATGACAATGTCCTGCCAGGTCCAGTGATCTGCTCACTGGTGATTCTCACTGTGTAGGCGTTGAACAGTACCGGAGATAATGGTGATCCCTGTGGTAGGCCAGGATATATTGTTGTTGGTTCCGAAGTCCAACTGCCACATCTAAAAACTACTTTCCGTTGGAAGAGGGCTGCAGCGATCCAACTAAGGAGGAATGGACTTACGTTTAGTTCAAGAAGCTGAAACATTAAAAAATCCAGTGGTACTCTGTTGTATGCGTCCTCAAGATCAATCGCTGCAGCAACGGTTTCAGTGCCTGAGTGGAAACCTTCATAGACATCGTGGGCAAAGACTGCTGCATTGGTCCAGGTTTCTCTTTTTGGACGGTACCCACCCAGGGTAGGTGGGAAAACACCTTGCCACTCTAGTTGGCTTGATATTTTCCTGGCAATTACCTTCTCCAGCAGCTTGCCTATTGTATTCTGCATGGTTATAATTCGATATCCCTGAATTTTTTTGTGGTCTTTGTCAGGCTTCGGCAAGGGAATCAGATAGCTGTGTAACCATTCCTCCTTGATGCTAGCACTCCCTATACTGTTGTTGTACATGTCTGCTAGTTTCTCTAGCTCATTGTCGGTACACCTATTTATGTCGTCGTATCTTATGCCATCAGGACCTGGAGCACTGTTTTTTGATCGTCGAAGCACAGCCTTGATTTCTTTCACTGTCACTGTGTCTTCATCCGAAGTGTTCTGGGCCTTGCATCTGTCTGAGGTGACCTCCTTGGCCAGATTCCGGCCTCCCATGTCTGTCTGGTTGCTCTGCTCAAGGTAGCGTTCAAAGAGGGCTTTGCCCTTGTCCTCGTCAGTCCTCTGCCAGATGAGGTCAGCACCTTGGAAGTCAGAAATGCTCTTATTCTTGACTACACCACTCATGCTTTTATGTAGTCGCCAGAACAATTTCAGTGACTTGTCTGTGCTTACTCTTTGACACACCTCTGCCCATTTTTCGCTTTTAACCACCTTGACCAGTTTTTTGAAATAGCTTACTTTTGTGTGCATCTCTCTTTCTAAGTGCAAGCAGGGACTAGGATGACCAGCTCTGTTCTTCTTAGCATTTTGCCATCTCCTTACAGCACTACGCTTATCCACCCAAGCCTTCTCCACCTCGAAACTCCACCACGGTGGCTGCTCCCAGCTTTTTTTCCTGCCCTGAAACGTTCTGCGCTTGTCACGTCTTATTTTACTCACCACATCTTGCCCTGTACTGTCATACTGGAACGTCTTTACCTTTAGCTTGTGCTGCCTGGTTCTGCCTTTCTCCACCAATATGCTGCATGGGTGGTGGTCGCTGCCATGGTGTCCTAGGACACCCCATCTACACACTGTAGTGAGTGAAGGTGAAACTAGCGCCAGATCAATAGCACTGTCCTCATCGCCTGGACGGCTTGCTGTCCTGGTGACACAGCCGCTGTTGATACAAACCAGGTCGATGGTTTCCAGTGCAGTCTCGAGCTCCTCCCCTTGTGTATTGGAGGAAGTGTTTCCCCATGATATGCCTTTAGCGTTGAAGTCACCACAGAAAATAACATTTCTCTCGTGGCCTAATATGCCACTTAAGCACTGCCACTTCTGGGCGTCCACACTTGCATTGCGGGCATAAACATTAACCAACACGAATGGTATACTGGAATGAACTCTCAACGCCTGTATTTGCATATCGTCACTGTTCCAACTGGACATGTCTAGCTCTGACGCCACCATGCTGTCGCGAACGAGAATCGCCGTTCCCAGATTTCGTCTGTTGTAGAAACATTTGAAGCCGGCAATTCGGAGTAGCTGATCGCCCAGTCTCGTCTCCTGGAGTGCTACAATGTCGTTCCTGTAAACTAGGGTTTCTAAAATAGAGCCCCGTTGTTTTACACTGGCACAGTTCCAATATAGAATACGGATGTTCCTGAGTCCTAGACGGTGACACTTGAGTCTAAAACGTCTCAAGCCACCGCGCTTACCTGGCTTCTTTTTCCTCTGTTTCAACAGAGCCGTCTTCAACTCGTCATAATTGTTCTCATGTCCCGGAGGCAGGCGAGAATAAACCTCGTAGCTGGTCCCGCGTAATCCCTGGGATAGCTTGAGATTCCATTTGTTACGCTCCAGACCCATAGCCACGGACATGGCCTCGAAGCGTTGAAGGTACTGGTCAATCTTCTCCTTGTCCTCCTCGTAGATTGCTAGAGGGAACTTCATAGCATGGTAACTATGTCCACCTGCTGGGGTTGAGCCTGGGATGGAGGAACCTCCAACTGCTCCCTCAGTTTCTTCATTAGATTGCCTCTTCAACTCGAGTTCCCTCATCTTGTACTCGTGCTCCCTTTTCTGAGCTTCTTGTTCAGATTCCCGATTCTTAGCTGCCTGCTCAGCTTCAATTTCCAGCCTTCTCATGGCTTGCTTTGCTTCCAATTTTTTAGCAGCTTGTTCTGCTTCCATTTGCCTAGCAGCTTGTTCTGCTTCCAATTTCTTAGCAGCTTGTTCTAACTCCATCTTCTCAATTCTAACTCAGCCTGTCGATCTTCCCTTTCTGCTTGACGATACTCCCTCTCCATCTCCTATACGTATTCTGTTAGTGCAGAACCCGACAATCCCATTTCTTCCCCTTTTGCCTTTAGTTCTGCCCCAGTTAATTTAGGAGTGGCCATTTTTCAGAGAGGTAAGTCAGCAGACAGAGTATAGATTATCTCTAAAAGAAATATATTGGTAATGAACAATTACAGTCAATCTATATTCTTAAATACTACACAGCACAACACAACACAATCACTCAGTGACAAGAGCAGAATCAGGACCACAGACCTATGCAGACGTGTGAAGTGTGAACAGGTAAGATATGTGTCTTAACCCCTATCCACATTCACTCTAGCTGGATTCTCTCTCTAACAATATCACCGTCTTCTAAGTAAAGATCCCGTGTCAAAAGACCCCGTTGTCAGGAGATCCCGCTGTCAAAAGATCCCGCTTCCAAGAGATCCCGCTTACAAGAGATCCCGCTTACAAGAGATCCCGCTGTCCAAAGATCACGTTTACGAGCCCCCAATAAATGTCGTAAGTCTTTCTTACTTACTTTAGTGTCGTCCTTGGAGTGATGGGAATCAACACCACATTTTTATTACCCCAATATTGTTGTCTTAGAGAAACCACCAGACTCCGTCCCCAAAACTCAGTCGGTCTGCAAACACCTCTTTCTTACTCTCACTCACCCTTAGATCATGCCCCCTCTCACTCCTCCAAAACATAACATACTCCACAACTCTAGCTTTAACAAATAAATACAAAATAATTTATTAAGCAAAGAGTATAGGTGTGAGAAGTGTGTGTGTGTAATGGGTAGAGTGTGTGTCGAATATTCTAGTGGGTGCAGACTTAGACCAAGTAGCTGAAGAGCCCAGCCCGATCATCCCAGAAAGGATCACACCACATCTTCATTCAGTCCACGATGACCTCACCAAGGCATGCTAGATGTCGAATTCCACCGGTCGTTGATTGATCATGTATATACCTAGTCGCAGTCTGAAATTGATCCTGCCTGGATCACACCGTTAATACATGTCCCTATTGTTCGGTGACTTATAACATCCTTGTCTATTGATAACACGAAAATACTGTTCCTTGAAATAAATGTAATTCCGGTCTAATGTTTCTACTGTTCACCTGACCACTGTTATAATAACTACCTAATCAGTTTTTACTGTTCTATTCCCATGTGATGTGGAAAAACAGTATCTATTAGTCTTTTTACTCGTCGTGTGAGAACATAATGCCCACTGAACTTTTCCCATGTGGTGTAACAAAAACCAATTCTAGTGTTCTGTTCATGTGTGATGTTTGAAAAACATTAATCTCACGATTTGGTCTTTCTCCAAAATGATGCGGAGAAAACAATCACTAGTAATCTGCTACCGTTTGATAAATACTTTCATGATTTTTCCTTCAAACCCCTTTCCTCATGGGCCCAGTGCAAAAGCTGCTGAATAACTGCCTGCACTAAAGTCTCCATTCTCAGTGACTTGAGTGACCTAAAGGAACCTGTCAACGAGAGAACAACACATTTGGTGATAGCAACTGTCCCTGACCTCCATTAGATGGGGGGGGGGGGTGTCCGCCTCACTCAGATACATGACAGTGAACCAACTCTGTCATTGGCATAGGAGTTCTTCACTCCGGTCTGCAGTGGGTTAAGATCAGGACAGAGCAAAATGTAAAGTGTAGACCCCTAGCAGACCTCACTGGAAGATCCCATCATTGTACATTCTCCCCAAATATCATCCTACTTCACTATTTCCCATCAGCAGAGCCACCTGCCTTCTTACACTAGTTAATCTTAACAATGTGACTACCTATTGTCGCTGATATTCCTTGACTACCTAACCACAATGCAACACCACTATTATATAGTTCTAAACTATATTTCTAAGCTATTCCACATTATTTATAGCTAGCGCAATCTTTGAAATACCTTATACCATTCTGACTCAAACTCTGAATTGCCATAAAGACATGTTTTATACACAACCAACACAGGCGATTCTATTCACACGGATCAAGCCAGCTTTCACTACTGTCCACATCAGCTGTCAAAGTTACACTAGTTGTCCCCAAATCGTGTTTTTGGCATACGTCTTGAATTGGTCACGTGACGTTCTTTTGATGTTCACACTGGTGTTCTCAGGGGGCACAATTTCAGAATAAATCCTTATCTCCCTTGTTTGTAATCAATGCAGGAGTTAACTTTTCCTGTCCTGACAGCTACAACAAGCCAGCGTGTTACAACCACGTGTCCACAATTCCCCGACATATCTTCTGTCTATCCAAGACTTCTCAAGGTCAGCAATGTCTTTGATCTACCTGCCATTGGTTGTCAACAACTGCAGCTGTGCATTCAGACTTTATTGGTTTTCTGTCCCGGTTGAAAACAAATGTGAACCTGAACACATGCCATGAATCTGACCGTCTGTATTGTCATTATCTGGTTAATACACAGTGAAATCATGACAAGGGTAATAATTACGAAGATATCTTTCCTATTCTCCCCAGAAAGGAACCAACTCTCAGCTACAACGACGTGCCACCACAACCTCCTGTTAACCACCAACCAGAGGCTCTAGTTGGTAGTCATTACACACCCATGAGACATCATCAGTACCCATTTCATTGTAACCCAGAATGGTTGCACCTCACACGGTATAGCCCAGCTACACTTCGTCAAGCACTTATAATGTCGCTATACCAACAACCAACACAACCTGGTATTTAGTAGCAACTTAGGACAAAGCTACACCGGATCTCAGTACAAGAAAGAGTCTCTCCTATAACGTTTATCTGCATATTTGGTTATTACTTGATCTAGTAACGTATTAGGTTATAAGTAACTACAAACATTGACTTGTTTTGACTTTATATTAATTGATAGTACTTAGCTGTATAGCTTTTATAATACTTTTAATTGTGTTTACTGTGAGTGAGGGGATCTTCACTGCTCTTTCTTACGGTACTGTTTAACGTATTATTCCCGTGTGGGATACTCCACTTTAAACAGAAACATTGAATTGGATAGTCATTTATTCATTCTTTTGGATAACAGCTGGTTATTTAGCTTTGAAGTAGTTTTTTCAGGTTAATTAGTTGTTTTTATGTTCTTTAATTCGTTTTATTCTGTGTTTGCATTATATTTGTTGGTCTAATTAGTTATATCGTTATAATATTGTCATTTACATATCGATTTGTATTACTTATATTTTGTAAATTAATGTATTTGTGAATTTTTATGATCTTGTATTTTTGCCTAATTTTGTCTAATTTACACTTTCCTCATGGATGAAATGTCTGAAAAGTGGGAACACTGGCTCAATAAGTCAGGAATACGCCTTGGACACTTAAACATTTGCAGCTTATTTAACAAGCTACCAGAGTTGTCTTCTATTCTTAATCAAAATTTTCATTTATTCGGCCTTAGTAAAAGTAGGCTTAATGATAAAATTTCAGATTAGGACATCTCTATTAAAGGGTACACAGTTTTTAGAAGGGATCCCTGTAGGAAACAAGAGACAGGCATAGTAGCCTATGTTTATAATTTACTAAATGCTCACCGTAGGCTAGACTTTGAAACTTGCGAAATAGATTGTATTTGGTTAGAGCTAAAACTTCAAAACCGCACACCCCTGATAATTGGCTACCTCTATCGAAATCCCAGTGCTGGACACGTCTGGTACGAAAACTTCACTACCATGATGGATGTGGTTTTCGCTTTCGGAGACTTTAACATTGACACCAACAAATCCAACATAATATGGGGAAATATAATTGCATCATACAATTTCCAACAAATAGTACAACAAGCTACTAGAGTAACAAAGTCATCTTCAACAGTCATAGTTCACATTTATGTAACTTGCTCAGACAACATCATAGAATGCACCGTACCCAATTGTGCAATGAGCGATCACTACCCAATATGCTGCACGTGGTCTAAAAAAGGAATTAAAACTCCTAAACACATAAGTGTAAAATATAGAAGTTACAAAAATTTCAACCAAAATGCATTTTTACAGGACTTGCTCAGTTCGCCTCTAGACAATATTTATCAGCTTCCCGACTCGGATGATGCTCTGGAATTCTGGATGAAAACCTTTATTGATGTTCTTGATAGACATGTGCCAGTCAAGGAAGTTCGAGTAAAACACCACGTCAAGCCACCTTGGATCACCCAGGAAATACTTGAAATTATGAGAGACAGAGATAAAGCACATAAAAAGCGGGATCTCAGCGCATACCGTACTCTTAGAAACAAAGTTCAATATACCATACGACGGGAAAAGAAAAATTACTTTAAGAACTTAGTCATGGATAAAACAAATAGTAAGGATATATGGAAGGCAATTAACACCTTGACAAACAAGTATAACTTCCGAAATTCTTTACCATCAAATCATATTACATGCGACCAATTCAGTAATTTTTTTCAAACTGACATAGACCAGTTGAAGGCTTCAATACCGAATTCTCCTTGCAACTTATCTTTACTGTCATCGTTTTGCGAGAATAGATGCTCCCGCGATATTCTTTCCGACATACCGCTAATGACAATCACTGAAGTATTCACTTATCTCAGTAACCTAAAACACAACCTCATCTGGGTTAGATGGAATCAGCAACCGGATTTTCCGTTGTGCTGCGTCAGTGATCTGTATATCACTAACCTATGTATATAATCAGTGTCTCACCAAAGGCCACTTTCCATCAGCTCTCAAAATCGCTAAAGTGTACCCTCTTCTTAAATCTGGTTCATTGGACAATGGTCTCCCGAACAATTACAGACCCATTTCCTTACTATCATCACTATCTAAGCCACTAGAAAAACACATCCATAAAGTAATATTACAGTATTTAGTTCGCAACAAGCTTATTGTTGACAGCCAATCAGGATTTCGACCAAAATATTCCTGCCATACGGCCCTAACAAACATGATAGAAAATTGGCTCCAGAATATAAACAACAACAGTCTATGTGGAACTGTGTTTATTGATCTTAAGAAAGCAATTGATATGATAGACCATGTTATTTTAATTAAAAAACTTGAGACAGTGAAAATTGGCCCCATTGTAGTCACTCTAATATCATCTTTTCTATCAAACAGAAAGCAAGTAGTATCACATAATAAATCTCTGTCTCAAACCACTACCTTCAATATTGGAGTACCGCAAGGCTCTATTCTTGGCCATCTATTATTTGCCATATATATTAACGATCTACCTTTGCATCTATCGTCGTCCTGCGATCTATTTGCAGACGACTGTTCAGTGTACACAGACGCTGAAAACTGTATTTTACTGGAGTCGTCTTTACAACAAGAATTAAATAATGTAGTTAGGTGGAGCTATTCAAACCGTATGCAAATTAACATCACTAAAACAAAATCAGTGTTATTAACAACCAGACTTCAGACTTCAGACTCTAAGCTCTCACACATCACTTCAACTTCACATCGATAACATGCCAGTAGAAAGTGTAATTGAGCACAAAACATTAGGCCTAATCATTGATAGAAACCTAACCTTTAATTCCCACGTTCAAGCGCTCACTAAACAAACAGCGAAAAAAGTCTACCAACTCGCCAAAATTAAAAACTTCCTTGATGAGGACACAAGGAAACTATTCTATACTTCTCATATACAGACACACTTTGACTACTGCTCTACAATCTGGGACGGTTGTTCTAATTCAAACACCAAGCGACTTTACTCACTCCAGAAACGGGCCATGAGTCTAATTTATAGCAAACATTTATCTGACAATCCTAGGCTGTATAAACGCCTTCAGTTACTACCACTCCACAAACGCCTGCTTTTCAATAAAGCTAAACTAATTCACAAAATCCTGCATCGGAATGCCCCAAATTATCTTTGGCCATTGTTTAAATATAATCCTAGACACAGTAAACGTTTAAATATATTACACATTCAGAAGCCTAGGATTCACTTATACAAAACAAGCTTAACGTACTCTGCAGCCCAGCTGTGGAACAATCTTCTACAAGAAATCAAAGACATCACCAATCCCTATTCATATAATCGCAAATTATTCGAACACTATCTCAGTACGGATTACCTTCCCCCTTAATAATAGAGATAATAATAATAATAATAATAATAATAATAATAATAATAATAATAACAAAACCCTAGTATAACAGCCAGTCCCCTTTTGGTAGGCCAGTATATTCCACATGGTTAATAACAAGTGTCAGATCATTATCTAATATTACTGAGTCGTGTAGGTTTGATGTTCGCATTTTGCCCATGCCTTTATAATGCATATCTTTTATATTGTTGCTGTTCTCTGTTAGCCTTGAATGATGTGTGAATGAAATAATGTATGAAAGAGAGTGATAGAAGGGCAGAATGTTAAACGGGCCTGCGTGCCCAATTCTTAACCCTTTGAAAATAAAGTTTGTTTGTTCGTTCATTCGTTCGTTCGATTACCAACAACGATGACACAATGAAAGAAATTAAACGTCGACTATCAATTGCTCTTCAAAGACTAAAACAACTGAATTAATTATGGAATGGGACAGACAGAACTACAGATTTTTAACTCTTTCACTACCAAACAAAAACTGGGCTGTGACCAAACAGAAATTTATGGCAGAAAATTGGAACTAAGGGTGTGTTACAATAATGCTTTTAAAATGGTTAAAATGGTAGCAGATCTATTGTATTACATATCAAATTAAAGAAGATTGCACAAGGAACATGACAGTGGTAATAATTAATTGATAGGTTACAAATATTATGACAATAATGAGAGGTTTAATAATAACAACTGAAATTAAAGATGTAAAAATTATTTTAAAAAACTGCACTTATAAGGTGTTTTCTACACTCCTATACTGCTAATCATGTTTAATTTACTGAATAATCAAACAAACACCGTTTGTCTTCAAGAATATAAACAGTATTGCTCATTTAAATTACCCAAAAGGAAGTTTTGGTGCATATTCTGAACCATGTCTTTTTCACAAAAATGAAAATAACTAATGGCCGAAATCTGGAAATTGGTGTATGTCGCAATAATGTTATGAAAATGGTTAAAATTGTAGCAGAAATGTTGTATTATATATCAAAATAAAGGGGATTGCACAAGGAATATGTTGGTAGGAGAATTGTTGCTTTAGGTTGTAAATAAAATAAAATAATAATATAATTTGTAAAATAATTGGACAAAAGGAGGTAAAAATAATGTAAACATTGCACTTACCAAGGGGGCGTTGTTATCCAATATCCTGATCACTGCTAATCCTGTTGAATTTACTGAACAAACAACACTTTTCTAAACTATAAATACAATTGCTCCCAATCAATCATCCGAAAAGAAGTTTTGCCGCAGATTCTGAATCATGTATTTTTCTTTTTTCAGACAAAAATGAGGAAAACACTTGGCAGATTTACATTTAATTGTCATGTCTGTTTGTTTTTATTTACTATATGTGGCAGTCTATTTGTGATAGGCTGCAAAGCAAACTTTGGCGCACAAGTCTGGTCTATTAGTGCAGCCGGAGCAAACAAAAGATGATATGTGTCGTTTAGTTCGAGTGCTGCAAAAAACACAGTCTCTATTGACACCGACAAATTTTATTAAATGCTTGGCTCATGTAACTCTTTCGACATAATTTCCTGCAACAGACTGAAATTCTTCGGCAGGCAGAGTGTCAAACTTTCAGGAATACTCTGAGCTGCTTCGCGATGAGCACTTTCCTTTACTTGAAATCCTTCTATGATAATTTTTTTCCTCCTTTCTCTGTTTGCCATATGGAATGTAGGATGTGAGCATTGATCTGTGCAATTTCAAAGATCTAGTAGTAGATCTTCTTCCACCACTTAATGGTTTTCCTATCATGGATATTATAATATCCAACCATTTGGTCCATTCTGTCGCAGCCATTCATCGCCATGTTATATTCATGGAGACCATCTTCGGCTTGCTTTGCGGTTTTCGCAATCCGCTCTCAACAGTTCTAACTACAGACTTGGTAGAGACAACAATGCATGTTTTTTTTTTAGCTTTTTTTTTAGCCCTTTCACCAAATAATCATTTCATCAATGGACACATTTTCAAATGGGTAAAATGATTCCTGGATATTCTTCAGAATCATGTCAACAAGAGGATCAATTTTTTT
>OY992894.1:86119650-86169650 GCA_963921405.1 Cepaea hortensis | reverse complement strand
CGAGCAGCGTCCAGTATGGCGATGCATGGCTGTGAGTCCAGCAAGTGTATGAGTGGAGTAAACATGTTTCAAAACGATGTGACTTCTGTGACAGACTGTTCACGACCAGATCAGGACACCGAGTGGTGACCCCAAAGTGATTACACACGCGACCAAATAAATGTTTCTACAGGAATAAAAACACTTTATCGGCGCTGGAGGACTTGCCTTGAAGGCAGTGGTGACTATATCGAAAAATAATACATTCGTTCTTTACTTTTCCAGAATATATTACACCAAATAAAAGTTAAGGTTTTCATTTGAATTCCCCTGTGTGTGTGTGTGTGTGTGTGTGTGTGTGTGTGTGTGCGTGAGTGCGTGTGTGTGTGTGTGAGCCTGTGTGTGTGTGCCTGTGTGTATGTATTTCCAAACGAACAGTGCACACAATAACTCACAAACAGTGCACAAGAGACAACACAAACATCACACAAAATACGACACAAATAATGCACAAGATACCATATAAACAGTGCACAAGATAACACACAAACAATGCACTTGAGACGACACAAACAGTGCACTAGAAACCGCACAAACAGTGCATTAGAGACCACACAAACAGCACACAAAATACGACATAAATAATGCGCAAGATAACACACAAACAGCGCACAAGAGACCACACAAACAGTGCACAAGAGAACACACAAACAGCGTACAAGAGACTGCACAAACAGTGCACAGGAGACCACACAGTGCACTAGGATTCAAACTTAGCACTGTTCGCGTTAAAGGAGAATTTCGACTGTTTCTCAATTCCTCGTGTCCCATACGACATCCTTGCAAATGCGGATGTGAGTTAACGTGACTGCCGTGCTCGGGTATAAATGTCTGGTGTCCAGAATTTTTGCCCTGGCCATGCGGGAGGACGGGGGAATGAACAGGCTCATGGGTTGGCAAGGAATGCACCTCTATGGACAAAGGAAAGGTAGTCGTTCGCCTGTGGGAGCAGGTGGAGAAAGTGGAGGAACAGATTGAGATCTCGTATGTGGAAAGGATGAGATTGCGGGGGATTGGCAGGGGTTCTGGTGGATTCTCAAATCTGAGTGGGAAGACCAGAAGAACTTGCAATCATATAGCGGTGGGAACGATTAGTAGTGTGACTCTTCGCTGGCTGTTGAACGAGGGGACAGAGCGCATATGAGAATGTCCTGAGTGCAGTGATGTCGGTTCTTAGCTCAACTCAACTCAAGTCAACTCAACTCAACTCAACTCAACTCAACTGTCTAGTGTCCATTCAATCGCTCTCAAGTGTAACATAGTTAGTTGCATATCCTTTACAGCCGGCTCCGTGGCAAAGGTGTTACGGATGCAGTTCGTAATCTCGCATACCCGCGTTCAAGATACAGCTGTGGGATATTTGGCAGCAGATCGCCTTACGTTGGTTTTTTATGAAATGGTTTGGTTGTTCAGAAAGCAATAGCAAACTACTGAACGTAAACTTGCCCAGGAATCACGAACAGCCAAATAAATGCTGGGGTTGACTCCTACTTCGTGTAAAGTATATGCAACAACTTTATATCCTTTACATGACGTCGCAGCAACCCCTAACATGTTTTGACTTGTGATTTCGTGGCAAGTTTATGATCAGTAGTTTCCCATTGCTTTCTGAACCACCGACACTCGTACCATTATATACAAAACAACGCAAGGCAGTCTGCTGCCACATCGCCCACATCTATGTTTCGAATGTGCTTTGCGGGATTACGAATTGCATTCGTAACTCTTTTCCGCTGATCAGGGTAGGGCTTAAATACAAAGTCTGGCACTGTGTGGGAAGAGATTCCGACTCCTGGGCCACGTGTTTCTCTTCTATTGTATACATTTTTTCTTGCGTTCGAGTTTAGTCTATACTGGATGATGTTTGTGTGTGGATTAGCTTTCCCTATTACCAGTGTCCCTAGCCGTAAGGCGAACACAATTCCGACTTCTGAAGCTTGTGTAATTTACGTCCCCAAGTCAAGGACGAGAAGTTAACATTTTAGTCCAACTGACCGGTGAAAGGATGTAACCCGTTAACTCGGCATCAGCGCACTGGCCGATTAATGTCAATCTTGAGCCAGTTCAGGGCCCAATCGGGGTCAGATGAAATAGCCTTTAATGCCAACATTACACCAGTGTTGTCATCGAGATGCGATCTCTCAGAGTCAGCTCTGGGGCTGTAATCACGGCTGTCCGCCCATTACATGCCAGGATATATAGCTGCTTGCCTGATGAATTTAGTGTTCTCACGAAAAGATGGAGGAAATAAATTTAAGATAATGGCACGAATGCGGGAGGGATAAGTTAAATGTTAAGGTGCACGCTCGACAGATAAATACACAGTTATTGAACAACATGTGATATGACAATATAAGAGAAAAATGCTGAACCAAGTCAATAAATTCCAATATTTGGGGGAAATCATTACATCAGTTAGACGAGGCGTGACAACGATTAAGAACAGAATCTTCTTATAGTCGATGCCGTGTGGCGTTGGTGATCTTGTCTGTCCTCAGCCTTCTGTCTCGTGCACTGTCAATTAATTCTGACACTTATTTTTCACCATGCCAAGATGTCAAATTGTTCAGCAACCCGGGAAAGCTAACCCGGTCAACAAACGCCCGCAGAAGTCGGATATGTCAGCCTAACGACACAAGAACGTAGTTCTGCTGTAAACAAGCACAACGCAACTACATTCGAGTGAGCGTCAAATGTCCTTAGAAACAACTGGGAAGGCTAACCAGGTCAACAAACTCCCGCTGAAGTCACATTTACCGGCTTAACGGCGAAAGAACGCAACTCTTCTGTAAACAGGCACAGCGCAATCACGTCCGAAAAAAAACCTCAGGGATGAACGCAGCAGAAGAAGAAATTGTTCAACATATTCTCTTTTCGCCTCCCCCTGTCTTCTTCCCATTTCCCTTCCCGTCCCACCTTCCCGTTGTGACGACATCCTCCATCTGTCCAATTCTCATGACATACCCCAATAATGTGGACTGTCTTCTTCTGACGGGAGTAACCTGTTCTCTTTGTGAGTCAACTTCTTCCACGATATCTTCATTGCTCTTTTTATCCGTCCATGGTATTCTCATCATTCTTGTGAAAAAAAAAAAAAAACAAAGAAAAAAAAAAAACATCTCCTCAACTTCCACATCTGCTAATTAACCATGATGGGTTTCGACATATCAGGATTGGTTAAATACATCTTTAAATAACTCTTCTCTTCACCTCGATTGACAAAAATAAATTGCACATAATACTCTTCATCTAAAATCGTCACCATAGGCCAAGCAAAAGTTGTATTTCATAACACGAGAAGTATCTTAAGTAATAATTCACTCTCACATTAAATGTCAGGAAAAGAGAACTGAAATGTTACATGGAAACCTGTTCAGCTGTATGGCGGCGAATTTTGGAATTTGAGCGAACAAATTAGGAAGCGCCTGGAAGTAACAGATAAAGGGTGTCTGAAACAAATGTTGCAAAAATCTTGGACTGTCAGAGTAAATGGAAGAGGCTATTTTAAAACGAATATTACTTACAGCTATAAGAAAGAGGCAAAGATTATTCTTTGGTTTTGTAATGAGAAGAGGAGCAGGGATAATATCGTGACAACTGAAGAAATCAGCGGTAGACGAGGAAGAGGCAGACCCAGAGAAATGATGCTGGATGGCCTGGGACGGCGTCATGCAGAAATAACATCAAAGGAATTTATTGCGAACACCAAGGACAGAGATGTGTAGAGATACGAGAAGTCGTATGTCACTCGGCAGAACTTCTGATAATGAGGATGATGATGATTGTTGGGATGCGGCAATGCTTGATGCCAGTTTGGAAATTGTTAGAATTGGTCACTCAAAATCGACTTCACAATATTCTCATAGTGTTTCTCCTGCTGCATCGGAAGATGAGGAAAGGTCGGGGTTTAAACTGACAAAACATCTCTTGAGCTTCACGCGGGGCGTCCTGGGCAGATACCAGTCTGGCGAGCGAAGGGAAGGTCGACCACGGTCTCGCTGTGGTGAAGCGTGACGAGCGCTACCACTTTTCGTGCTGCTAGGCTGTCAGAGGAGCACAACAGTTCCGCCAGATGATGGTAGATAATGATGCCCCACGACTTACAGTCACAGAGCGGTTCTGCGGCAAAGGGGTTACGGACGTAATTCACAATCTCGCATAGCGCGTTCGAAACATAGCAGCGGGCGAATTGGAAGCAGACCACATTGCGTTGGTTTTCATACAAAGACATGAATGTCACTCGTTCAGAAAACAATGGCAAACTACTGATCGTAAACTTGCCAAGATATCACAAACAGCAAAAAAAAAAAAAAACATATGCTGGAGTTGATCTAAATGTTCTGTAGAGGATATACAACTACCTAGCACTCACTGTTCAGGGAGCACGTGATTATTTCCGGAATGAGTGTGCTGCCTGCCCACTGGGATGAAGCACAGAAATCATTGGTTCCCTTTAATTCAAGTTGATCAAGAGTTAACATTTGGAATTAACGGATTTCCAATGTACAACAACAACAACAACAACAACAACAAAAACAACAACAACAACAACAACAACAACAACAACAACAACAACAACAACAACAACAACAACAACAACAACCACAACCACAACCACAACAACAACAAGAACAACAACAAGAACAACAACAACAACCATAACCACAACCACCACAACCATAACTACCACAACCACAACCACCACCACCACCACCACTATCACCACCACCACCGCCACAACAACAACAATAACCACAACCACCACAACCACAACCACAACCACCACAACCACAACAACAACAACAACAACAAAAATAAAAACAACAACACCCACAACAACAACAACAACAATAACAAGAACTACAACCACAACCACCACAACCACAACCCCAACAACAACAACAGCAACAACCACTATCACCACCACCACCACTACCACCACCACCACAGCAACAACAAAAACAACAACCACTACCGCCATAAAAACAACCACAACAACAACAACTGCAACAACCATCACCACGACAACCATCACCACAACAACAACCACAACCACAACAACAATCACAACCACCACGACAACCACAGCAACAATCACAACCATCATCACAATAACCTCCACCACAACAACCGCGACAACCACAACCACAACCACAACAACAGCAAGAACAGCAACAGTAACAACGACAACAGTGACAACAACAACGGTAAAAACAACAATAACAACAACAGTAATGACGACAACAACAACCACAACAACAGCAGCAACAACAACAACAACAACAACAACAACAACAACCACCACCACAACCACAACAACCACAACCACAACAAGAACAACAACAACAACAACCACAACCACAACCACCACAACAATAACCACCACCACCACCACCGCAACAACAACAACAACAACAACAACCACAACAACCACAACAACCACAACCACAACCACCACAACCACAGCAGCAACAACAATAAAAACAACAACAACCACCACAACAACAACAACAACCACAACCACAACAACAACAACACCAATAACAAGAACTACATCCACAACCACCACAACCACAACCCCAACAAAAACAACAACCACTATCACCACCACCACCACAACCACAGCAACAACAAAAACAACAACCACTACCGCCACAACAACAACAACTGCAACAACCATCACCACGACAACCACCACCACAACAACAATCACAACCACCACGACAACCACAGCAACAATCACAACCCCCATCACAATAACCACCACCACAACAACCGCGACAACCACAACCACAACCACAACAACAGCAACAGTAACAACGACAACAGTGACAACAACAACGGTAACAACAACAATAACAACAACAGTACTGACAACAACAACAACAACAACAACAACAACAACACAGACAGTTTAAACCCGCCATCTCCACATGTGACTGTTGTTTCTCTAAATGCTGCAAACACCTTTTACCTGAAAATGCATAAGGCGTGAGAATTGACAAAGGATAGAGAGATTGGTCATCGGGCCAAGATAAGAACGATGTTCTGCAAGTAACCTGTTTGTTCATTCATTCATTCATTCATTCATACATTCATTCATTCATTCATTCATTCATTCATTCATTCATTCATTCAGTAGCATGTCCTTTGCAGAACCTCGCTCCCATAACAACCTTCCGGAAAACTCGGTCATGCAAGATGTCCCGCGTCCCATACACCCATCTGGAGATCATCTGTCAAATCATGCACCTATCTTCTCTTTGGCCTTCCTCTTATCTCTTCCCAGGCATATACCCCTCCATTATTGTTCTCTCCAACCTTTCGTGACGTTTCAAGTGACGAAAATAATTCAATTTTCTTTGTTTTATCGTCTTTAATAACCTGTAAATGTTTGGCAGTACAAGAGACAGGAGGCTGTGGACATCTCTGATTACCAGTACCAAACTGTGTTGACAACCATACGACAATGTTCGGAAACATCTTCTTTCTTGGACATCCGAACACACACAATTTATTGAGAACAATAAGGGTTGTAGCAGCGGGTAAGCGCTAACTACATTCCCTCCTAGATAAATTTCAGAGACATTAAATCTTACCAATTGTATGAAATGATGTGTCATGTACAAAACTATAGATGAAAAACTGCTTTGACTTGTTCAGTATCCTGCAGACAGACGTGCGCCGTTTCTTGCACCTTTGTTCCAGACTTCAATATTTCCTTATGCAGTTATTTGTCTTGTAATGTGGAAGATTATTGTACGTTCTCATTGAATGTTACTTGGAAAATAAAGTCGTCTCCTTTAACAGAGCAGAATGTTTATAAATTAGAAGGTTACTTCCCTTACCAGAAGCATCTACTAGGAAAGTCTGCTTCTCAAAAGGCTTGGGAGTTACCGGCCTGGGAATGATACCTGAGCCAATACGATAACTTGTGCATTTGATGTCTATGAGGGCTTCCAGGAAAAAAAAGAGACAGTGGCTGTAGCACTTGACCTGGGGGATGCTTACAGCAGAGACAGATATGATCGGTTGATGTACACTCTGTTGTACATTGAGGAAAGCCCTTGGATTGTCAAAAGGATTGTGGCAGTCCTTTAAGAGCGTAAAATTGCACTGCGTATGGGTTCTTGGACTTCTGACCCCTGTACTATTTACGCGTGGACTGCCACAGGGATCTGCCATGTTCCCAGTGCTCTTTAATGTCTACGCCAACCTGTACACACTGACCACAATTTGACAACCACTGAAAGAGAACCCACACCTCACGTGCACACACACACACACACACACACACACACACACACACACACACACACACACACACACACACACACACGCCCTAACTTCCATAATTTCACTTCACAAAAGGGCCGGCAGGTCAATGGAACCAGCAGAGCACATCCAACATCTGACAGGACTCCAAAATGGCAGTCACAAAATCCGAGAATCAATGACCGTTGTAAATTAATTACATACATAAATTTGGCAGGCTGAGGATAAAGAGCGCTGTAAAAGAACCATAATGAAGTACAGCTATTGATACAAGGTAACATTATAACGCACTGCTGGGCTGGTTCGATTCCAATTTGAGTTACTCAACCAACAGTTGTCTATTTTTGTAAGTAAATACCCACAATTAGGTAATTCCTTGTCTGTGTGATCGTTTCTCGAGGACATTGTGAAAATAAATATTTACCTTTTGCAAATTCTAAGTGGGGTGTCACATTGGTATAGATTTATTTCGTAGACTTTCTTTTAAAGTAAAGGTCAGATAGATTCAGTGAAGCGCGGGTCAACACCGGGACACGACTGTGACATGTGAGGAGAGCGGAGTCCTGGCATGGCAGGTTTCAGTAAAATCAATGTGTTTTGTGGAGTCAGCACTGGTTGTTTGTAGACCGTTGGAAATGCTCGGAAACTGGGAAATGTGTGCGTGTGTGTGTGTGTTTGTATGTGTGTGTTTGTGTGTGTTGTATGTGTGTGTGTGTGTGTGTGTGTGTGTGTGTGTGTGTGCGCGCGCGCGCACTCACGCACGGATCCGATAAACATAGAATAAATTATACATTGTTATGCTTAAAACTTTCTTTCTTTCTTTCTTTCTTTCTCTCTGTCTTTTTCTTCTTCGTTCACCTTCTCCACCTGCTCCTCTCACCTCCTCTTAATCCTGCTCCTCCTCGTCCTCGTCCTCTTCCTGTTTATCATCATCATCATCATCATCATCATCATCATCATCATCATCATCATCATCATCATCATCATCATCATCATCATCTTCTTCTTCTTCTTCTTCTTCTTCTTCTTCTTCTTCTTCTTCTTCTTCTTCTTCTTCTTCTTCTTCTACTTCTTCTACTTCTTCTTCCTCCTCCTGCCCTTCATCCTCCTCCTCCTGCTCCTCATCCTCCTCCTCCTTATTTCTCCTTCTTTTTGGCCCTGAAAAGGTTGCCGTAACGCTGTGTGGTTGTACACAGACGCTGCGATATTTAGTATCCTCTACCTTCTCTTTCTCCTTTCCCTTCTTTGCACTGACAAATGTTGTTATTAACGTTGTAATCCACTCAGAGAAGCTGCGATATCGGTGCTTCCTGGTCGACACGAATGACGTCATCACATTTTGAGTACATTTCTTGTTTACATTTCTTCACTCATTTTTTTTTTTTTTTTTGGCGCTCGATGGCTTTGAACTCAGGCGTAGTCCATACACGTGCTACTACTTACAGTTCAATGGGCTGATCCTTGCGTGTGGATTAGCTTTCACTATTACCAATGTCCACCGCCATCAGGCGAACCCACTCCGACTTCAGAGGTACTTGCAATTTACGTCCCCAAGTCAAGAATACGAAGTTAACATTTTAGTCCAACTGACCAGTTTAGAGGTTACACCCGCTACCTCGGTATCAGCACACCGGATGTTTAAGACCGAGCGCTCTTATCCGTGTGGCCCCTGTCCTCCTCTTCACTCATTGCTAGTAGTATTCTTTTGTGAGTCGGTCTTTAAATGTGCTCAACCTGCCAGAGCTGCGGCCCATGGGTCTGCTTCGTCCAACAGGTCTAGCCACTTTGTTATAACCTCACACGCGGTATTCAACAACACACGTGTCCAGTCAACAGCAAGTAAACAGATAAGTAACTGTATATATGAGAGGACTTCAAATTAAAACCTTAAAAGTGCGATAGAAATTACAATAACCATGCCATTGTCTTGTAACCTGTCATTACTGTTATTGCTATATTATTGCCAAGAGCGTTCAGCGCGTGACATCACGATGCAGACGAACACGATGACGTCATAATGACAGTTTAAAGATGCCCGCCCCACTTTAGACATGCACCAAAGACTAGCAGCGTCCAGTATGGCGATGCATGCTGTCAGTCCAGCAAGTGTATGAGTGGAGTAAAAAAGTTTCAAAACCATGTGACTTCTGTGACAGACTGTTCACGACCAGGTCAGGAACAGTGCACAAGAGACCACACAAACATCACACAAAATACGACACAAATAATGCACAAGAGACCATATAAACAGTGCACAAGATAACACACACACAGTGCACTTGAGACCACACAAACAGTGCACTAGAAACCGCACAAAGAGTGCATTAGAGACCACACAAACAGCACACAAAATACGACATAAATAATGCGCAAGATAACACACAAACAGCGCACAAGAGAACACACAAACAGCGTACAAAAGACCGCACAAGAGACTGCACAAACAGTGCACAGGAGACCACACAGTGCATTAGGATTCAAACCTAGCACTGTTCACGTTAGAGGAGGATTCCGACTGTTTCTCAATTCCTCGTGTCCCTTACGACATCCTTGCAAATGCGGATGTGAGTTAACGTGACTGCCGTGCTCGGGTATAAATGTCTGGTGTCCAGAATTTTGCCCTGGCCATGCGGGAGGGCGGGGGAATGAACAGGCTCATGGGTTGGCAGGGAATGCACCTCTATGGACAAAGGAAAGGTAGTCGTTCGCCTGTGGGACCAGGTGGAGAAAGTGGAGGAACAGATTGAGATCTCGTATGTGGAAAGGATGAGATTGCGGGGGATTGGCAGGGGTTCTGGTGGAATCTCAAAACTGAGTGGGAAGACCAGAAGAACTTTCAATCATATAGCGGTGGGAACGATTAGTAGTGTGACTCTTCGCTAGCTGTTGAACGAGGGGACGGAGCGCGTATGAGAATGTCCTTGTCGTGAAATCGTGAAATTTAACAATCAGATGATAAAAATACCAAAGACAGTTTGATTCGCAACTACAAGTTGTTTACTACGGGGAGTCGGTGAAATCAAACAGGACAGTCGTCTTTGAAAGTTCCCCACAAGACAGACAATTGTAGGCTTGTTATTGTGACCCGATTGGGAGAATGCAGGAACTCGCTAGCTTGTTTTGGTTGTTGAAACAAGAGAGACCACTTTTGCATTGATTAAACAAAGGGGAGAGAATTCTGAAATGGATAGTCTGCCCCTGGAACCCTCTGATGTGTTGACATCAAAGAACTTCACTAGAACACTCCAAGGCTCTTTGACAAAAACATGACTTGTTTACAGTTAGTGTAGACAAGAAAGTTGACTTGAGCTGACGTGTTTCTGTACCGCTGTTAGGAATTCGGAGAGCATCTACAGTGTAAGATTTAATTAAAGATTAAATAACATGTGTCTTAATGGCAAATTGTAGCGGCCATCCAGGAGTGATGCGGTGTTGCATAAGGTATTACATATAGTGTATTTAGGTCTAATTAATATAGGCAGTAGCCTTGTTAAAACTAGCTAGGGTGAGGAAAAAATTAGCTCTGCTAGTTGAGAATAGAGTAGTGAAGTGATGATAAGCTCTGTTAGTTGAGAATAGAGTAGTGAAGTGAGAATTAGCTCTGCTAGTGAGAATAGTGTAGTGGGGTGATATTGGGAGAGATTAAGGGTGGGTTGGGAGATGGGGGAAGTGTCCAATGGTGGGATCTCTCATTGGGGTGCCCACTGGGGTTCTGCAATCTGTTTATTGGTTTTTTCTTGTCATAGCCTGATTCGGACCTAGGTGATGAGCTCATCTGCTCTATGACAGAGTTTAGTTCGCTGATAAATATCTGAGCGAGGCAGTAGGCCTACACTCAGCTGGTAGGATCAGTGACTAGTGCTCTCACCAGGTGTGTTATTTCTCTAACAGGTTCCCTGCCAGTTACGAGGAAGTTCCACACTCGTTTTGAAGAAGTTTTACGCCGATTGGGGAGAACACCAGTTGAACAGTCAGTGTTGTTTTTACGGAAATGAATAACGTCCGAGAAGAAAATCTGGACAATATTGTTTATGCTGGGCCTATGATCAGGAGGGTCCACCGGAACAGGGCTCAGATGAGTAAAACCATATAACGATTCCTGTGTGATAAGGTTCACCTAGGATGGGTGATGTTTGTTGATACACCACATATCATACGAACAATAGTAACTAAACGAGAACATTACATGTAACATTCACATGGTGTGGTAGATTCCAGTGAAACATTACCAGGGACATTGTACTTGAGACAACATAGACACTAGATGGGATCAAGTATATTAACAATATCAGTGATACCTAATTTCACAGTATAGGGATTTGTACATTTTAGGAACTATAGGAACTTATAATGTGCAGTGTGCAACCAGTCCATGATCAGTGGTAAATTATAGACTGTATCTATTTCGGATGATCATGTAGATGGATTACCAGGTAGCTACAGAAGAAAGTCAGTGTCTGACAGGAGAGATACATCACTGGGTGAGGTTTTCTTGTGCTGACCTAACGTGCTGTGGTGTGACCTTGCTAGGATGATCTGAATGGGCGATTGATCTGATGGTCCGATTCTACACACATTATAGTACACGTCACACATTCTTCGCATACGCTTCTTACATACAGTACACTTTTCTTTTAATAAATTAATTGTTATTAATTTTTGGAAGCTAGAGTTGTTGAGTATGTTGCGTTGGAGAAGAGTGAGAGGGGGCATGATACAGCAGTGATAGAGAGAGAGAGAAAGAGGTGTCCATAAACTGACGGAGTTTTGTAGACGGATTCTAGTGGTTTCTCCAGGATAATGATAAGGGGTTAAAATATAATGTGGGTGTTGATTCCTCTCACTCCATGGACGACACTTTAAACGGATACACGACATTCCTGAGTGCAGCGATGTCAGTTCTTAGCTCAACTCAACTCAACTCAACTCAACTCAACTCACCTCAACTGTCTAGTGCCCATTCAATCGCTCTCAAGTGTAACAAAGTTAGTTGCATATCCTTTATAGCCGGCTCCGTGGCGAGGAAGTTACAGATGCTCGTAATCTCGCATGCCCGCGTTCGAGACACAGCTGTGGGATATTTGGCAGCAGACCGCCTTACATTGGTTTTTTATTAAATGGTTTGGGTGCCGGTCGTTCAGAAAGCAATAGCAAACTACTGAACGTAAACTTGCCCAGGAACCACGAACAGCCAAATAAATGCTGGGGTTGACTCCTACTTCGTTTAAAGTATATGCAACAACTTTATATCCTTTACATGACGTCGCAGCCACCCCTAACATGTTTTGACTTGTGATTTCGTGGCAAGTTTATGTTCAGTAGTTTGCCATTGCTTTCTGAACCACCGACACTCGTATCATTATATGCAAAACAACGCAAGGCAGTCTCCTGCCACATCGCCCACATCTATGTTTCGAATGTGGTATGCGGGATTACGAATTGCATTCGTAACTCTTTTCCGCTGATCCGGGTAGGACTTAAATACAAAGTCTGGCACTGTGTGGGAAGAGATTCCGACCCTTAGGCCACGTGTTTCTCTTCTATTGTATACATTTTTTCTTGCGTTCGAGTTTAGTCTATACTGGATGATGTTTTTGTGTGGATTAGTTTTCCCTATTACCAGTGTCCCTCGCCGTAAGGCGAACACAATTCCGACTTCTGAAGCTTGTGTAATTTACGTCCCCAAGTCAAGGACGAGGAGTTAACATTTTAGTCCAACTGACCGGTGAAAGGATGTAACCCGTTAACTCGGCATCAGCGGACCGGACGTTTAATGTGAGTCGCTCTTATCCATTCAGTGACGCTGACCTCCACTGTGACTATTAATACGGCTACAGTATTTCAGTTTCCCGAACATTCGACTGTTTGTGATCAAGCTGTCTGTGACATTCACATCTTGGTGAACGTCACATGATGGCTGTAGAAATGTGGTTTCTGAGGAAAATGCAAAGAATACCATGGACAGACAGACAAAACCAATGACCAGGACCTTCAAGAAACAAATGAAACCCGTAAACTGATTAGAGAAATTAGACGTAAACAGTCACAGCTTCTGGAACATGTTATGAGAAGACACAAATTGGAGAACTTGGTGACATTTGTTTCTTGAAAGACTTGTTCATTAGTCTTTCTGGCTGTCCATGGTATTCTTTGCATTTTCCTCAGAAATTACATTTCTACAGCCATCAGATATTTTTTAGCTTGACTGCTCATTGTCCAAGCTTCACATCCATATAAAGTACAGGTTCTATGTAGCACCTCAACACTCTTTTTCTCGTTTCAAATTGCATCTTTTTATTGGGGAGCCACAGAGCCTGTACTTAGTAACGGCAATGTTACATAATTGCCACAGTGCCTGTACTTAGTAACGATAAAGTTAGATAATTGTCACAGAGCCTGTACTTAGTGTCATGAAACCACTATAATTCACGATAGATGATGAAACAACTGAGGCAGGCTATATTCGAACTTACAAATTGTTTGTAACTGGCGGGGACATTCCGTTGGATCAAAGGCGCCGCTAGTCTATGATGATTCCCCGGAGAAACGGGAAAAGAGTTTCCCGGTTGTCTTGGAACAGACTCAAGATGAAAGACAAAGCGCCGCCGTGATTCGGTTGCCACATGTTGTTGACAGGAGAATGACGTCACGAGGTCAATCCCAGATTATATAAAAACAAGCTTATTGTCGGGAGTGCACAATAAAGTTGACCTAGACTGACGTGTTGAATAGCTCAGTGCTTGTAGTGAAAAGAATCCCGAATGTTTACTATCAGTGGATTTGAGAAACAAAAAACATGTGTCTTTCATGGCAAGTTGGAGATTCAATTCGGATTGTGAGCTAGGAATTCATAGGGTATCTACACTTAGCATTTAAATGTTAATAATGTAGAATAGTAAAATGATAGTGAAGTTTAGAACTTTAACGTAGTGGTTGCTTTGTAGTCAAGTATAAAAACAGTGTCGGCGACAATAGACAGTCGCAGTGTTAAACTAACTATTGTGAGATGTACATTAGCTCAGCTAGTTGAGGATAGTGAAAGGTGATGATATTTAGTGTGATGGGGATATTCCAGTGGAGGTATACTGGGGTTCTACACTTTGTGTATTGGTCTTTTCTTGTCTTGCCCTAACTCAGGCCAAGGGGGGGAGCTCCTCTGACATGACAGAGATTGGTTCACTGTCATGGATCTGAGTAAGACTGTAGGCCCACACTCATCTAATAGGAGTCAGTATCAGATTGCTCTCACCGAGTCTGTTGTGTCTCTTTCACAGGTTCCCCTCGGGTTTTCAAAGAACAGATGCTGAATTGTTCGTATCATGGAGAACTTGGTACGAGGAGATCTGTTCAGTGGCCTGTGCATTTGGCCCATGAGAAAAGGGTTTATTATGTCACACCACTCGTGAAAGAAATAATGGAGTTTTGCTTTTCACACCATAGGTGAAATAACATTAGAGTGTTGCTTTTCACACTACAAGAGAAATAACATTAGAGTGTTGCTTTTCACACCACAAGTGAAATAACATTAGAGTGTTGCGATTCACACTACAAGTGACATAACATTAGAGTGTTGTAACATTTTCACACCACCATGTGAAATATTAATAGGAATTAATTCAAAGAACGAGAACAGTGTAATAGTGAAAACGGTAGGACTTGTAAGAATGAGTCATTTATTCCAAGGAACCGTGTTACTTGTTTTCACTAGGCAAGGAAGGTTTATGGTTCGGAACCATGTAGACATTTATTAACAGGGTGTATGATCGCTGCCAGATCAATATCAGACTATATTCGTGATTGGTGACCAGGTATCTTGGTTATCAAAGGGGCTACCGGAGAGAGTCAACATCGAACAAGAGGGACAAAGCGTAAGGTGAGGTTTTTGTTTACTGACCCGTGATGATGTGGTGTCACTCGTACAATGATGATCAGACTGTGATCCGAAGCTTTGGGGTCTGTTGTCTACATATACACCTTAGAATATGCGACACACATTCTACATATTACACACACACACACACACACACACACACACACACACACACACACACACTTCTCCCACATATACTCTTAGCTTTAATAAATTTCTTGTATTTATTTGTTGAGGCTAGAGTTGTCAAGTATATTATGTTGGGGAAGAATGAGAGGGGGCATGATCCAGGGGTGAGCAAGAGTGAGAAGAAGGTGTCCTTGGACCGAGGGAGTGTTGTGGACGGAGTCTGATGGATATCTCCAGAATAGTGATATGAAAACTGAAATAAATGTGGGTGTTGATTCCCCTCACTCCAGGGACGACACTATAGAAGTAATATCTCTCAAGACACTATAGTAGAGACTGAGTATTTATCACGACACTTAGTAATGACAATGTTACATAATTGCCACAGTCTGTACTTAATAGCGAAAATGTTACATAATTGCCACAGAGTCTGTACTTAAACACGACAATGTTACATAACTGTCACAGAGTCTGTACTTAATAACGGCAACGTTACATAATTGCCACAGAGCCTGCACTTAATAACGACAATGTTACATAATTGCCACAGAGTCTGTACTTAATAACGACAATGTTACGTAATTGACACAGAAGGAGGCTCCGTAGCGAAGTGGTCAAGCCGGTGAACTCGGGCTCAGAAGGTTGTCTGTTCGATTCCGGGCTGCGTTCTTCGGTTCATGAGTGAAATTTTTCGGAGTCTCCTATGAGTCGTCGCTAGAGCTACGGAGTTCGTGCTTTGTGCGACGCTTTACGCGCTACGGACAGAGACCGAGCCATATGGGATAAAACCCGGTGCAATGAAGTCGACCCTGTCGACTTTTAAGCGACTTTGAGAGAGCCACAGAGCCTGTAATGACAATGTTACATAATTGTCACAGAGTCTGTACTTAATAACGTCAATGTTACACAATTGTCACAGAGTCTGTACTTAATAATGATGTGAAGAAGAGACTTGACAGAAAAACTACAGCAGGTGATCCTCCTCCTGGAACGTCAAACATATGTCAAAGAACATTTCGAGCCAAAATAGGCCTTATCAGCCATTTTAGAACTCACGGCTCCATACTTTCAATCCTACTGGATGAAATGAATGGTTATCATCATTCTTGATGGACAAACAACAACAACAACGCTTAATGAAGATAATGTTACATAATTGCCACAGAGCCTGTACTTAGTAACGATGCTAACGACATTAATAACATTGAACCATTAACTGACTTGCTGGTTTTTGTTTTTTTTTGTAAAATCAAATAGCTGGCCTACTCCTTTCTCGTGTGTATTCCCTCCAGAATACATTATTGCTTGTGTTTAACGGTTATAATTTTACCCGACCCCTTCCATCTCATCCCTCTTATGCCTAGAATATTCATTTTCATGCTTTCAATTTCTCTTATAACATTGTCTTATGGGAATGTCCCGAATGCTGTGATGTCGGTTCCTAAATCAATCAATTATCACATTGTTAAACTTTCCCCACTCATTTAACTACCTAACATTTCATGGTCTTATTTTACATTTATTTCCCATTTTAAATGCATTCCCTATTTTAAATGTATTCTTTATGATTTTGCCATCAGTAGCTGGATGACGGTCTGGTGTCACATGTGGCCCATGACTGTCCCTACCGGAACAGGATGTCATAAGACACCTGTTAACGTCTCTGATATGTGACTATTCATGAAATCTTGGGAAGATAATGTAGTGGTTTCCCCTTGACTTCCATATCAACATGGAGGTCTTTTACCTCTGCCTTTGATAGCCATTTCCGAATGTAAGGACAAGTGAGTGCCCCGCTCTGCTCAGCTGCAGAGTTGTCCACTTATCCCGGTGGATACTCGGTCCCCAGGATTGTGTTTGCCACACCGTGGTGTGTTTTCTATCCTATTCCACTGGGAGGTGCAGTTGAGACACTGGTAACAGGGAAAGCTAATCCACACGCAACATTCAGTCTCCAGTACTACTAGAAGTAGTGTGTGTGGACGACGCTCGGGTTCAAAGCTAGCGGGCGCTAAAATAATGAAGAATATTCTCAGCAATACAGTAGCTAGCAGTATAGAAATAAATGAAGAATATTCTCAGCAGTACAGTAGCTAGCAGTATAGAAATAAATGAAGAATATACTCAGCAGTACAGTAGCTAGCAGTATAGAAATAAATGAAGAATATACTCAGCAGTACAGTAGCTAGCAGTATAGAAATAAATGAAGAATATTCTCAGCAGTACAGTAGCTAGCAGTATAGAAACAAATGAAGAATATACTCAGCAGTACAGTAGCTAGCAGTATAGAAATAAATGAAGAATATACTCAGCAGTACAGTAGCTAGCAGTATAGAAATAAATGAAGAATATACTCAGCAGTACAGTAGCTAGCAGTATAGAAATAAATGAAGAATATTCTCAGCAGTACAGTAGCTAGCAGTATAGAAACAAATGAAGAATATACTCAGCAGTACAGTAGCTAGCAGTATAGAAATAAATGAAGAATATACTCAGCAGTACAGTAGCTAGCAGTATAGAAATAAATGAAGAATATACTCAGCAGTACAGTAGCTAGCAGTATAGAAATAAATGAAGAATATTCTCAGCAGTACAGTAGCTAGCAGTATAGAAACAAATGAAGAATATACTCAGCAGTACAGTAGCTAGCAGTATAGAAACAAATGAAGAATATACTCAGCAGTACAGTAGCTAGCAGTATAGAAACAAATGAAGAATATACTCAGCAGTACAGTAGCTAGCAGTATAGAAACAAATGAAGAATATACTCAGCAGTACAGTAGCTAGCAGTATAGAAACAAATGAAGAATATACTCAGCAGTACAGTAGCTAGCAGTATAGAAACAAATGAAGAATATACTCAGCAGTACAGTAGCTAGCAGTATAGAAACAAATGAAGAATATACTCAGCAGTACAGTAGCTAGCAGTATAGAAACAAATGAAGAATATACTCAGCAGTACAGTAGCTAGCAGTATAGAAACAAATGAAGAATATACTCAGCAGTACAGTAGCTAGCAGTATAGAAACAAATGAAGAATATACTCAGCAGTACAGTAGCTAGCAGTATAGAAACAAATGAAGAATATTCTCAGCAGTACAGTAGCTAGCAGTATAGAAACAAATGAAGAATATACTCAGCAGTACAGTAGCTAGCAGTATAGAAATAAATGAAGAATATTCTCAGCAGTACAGTAGCTAGCAGTATAGAAATAAATGAAGAATATTCTCAGCAGTACAGTAGCTAGCAGTATAGAAACAAATGAAGAATATTCTCAGCAGTACAGTAGCTAGCAGTATAGAAACAAATGAAGAATATTCTCAGCAGTACAGTAGCTAGCAGTATAGAAACAAATGAAGAATATTCTCAGCAGTACAGTAGCTAGCAGTATAGAAACAAATGAAGAATATTCTCAGCAGTACAGTAGCTAGCAGTATAGAAATAAATGAAGAATATTCTCATATAGTACAGTAGCTAGCAGTATAGAAGCAAATGAAGAATATTCTCATATAGTACAGTAGCTAACAGTATAGAAGCAAATGAAGAATATTCTCAGCAGTACAGTAGCTAGCAGTATAGAAGCAAATGAAGAATATTCTCAGCAGTACAGTAGCTCATCATCATCATCAAGTGCCGTGCCGGCTGGCGTAGGCGTTCATGGCTCTCCATAGATCTCGGTCTTTGGTTTTCTGGATCAACTCTGGTGCTGATATTCCTCCATGCCACCGTCTCAATCCATCCAGCATCACTTCTCTTGGTCTACCTCTGCCTCTCTTCCCCTCGATCTTTCCAGTTGTTACGATGTTCTCCAATGCCTCTCTTCTCATCACGTGACCGAAGAAAGATGTTTGTCTCTGTCTTATTGTTGTATATAATGTTCTAGTTTCATTAGCCTGTTTCAGGCAGTCGTCGTTAGTTACTCTGGCAGTCCAAGGAATTCGCAACATTCGTCTCAGGAACCACATCTCTGTTGCTTCTAATTTCTTCTTAATTTGTTCATTTACGTTCCAAGATTCACTGCCATACAGCAAAACTGGTTCTACATAGCATTTCAGCACTCTCTTTCTTACATTCAGTGATAGTGACTTATTGCATAAGATACTCTTCATTTTCTGAAAAGCGGCTTTTGCCTGCCCTATTCTACTCCTAATCTCTGTTGTACATCTTCCATCTGATGTTATAAATGCCCCAAGGTATCTAAAATTATCAACTTGGTTAAGGATTTTCCCTTCTATTTCTATGTCACATTTTGGTGTCACCATTTTCTTTGATATTACCATTGTTACTGTTTTCTTGATATTCAAGGAGAGTCCTTTCCTTGCACTCTCTGTTACTACAACGTCTAATAATTGTTGTAGGTCTGTTGAATTATCCGCCACCAATACTGTGTCATCTGCATAGCGTATATTATTTATATTATAACCTCCAACTAGTATTCCTGGCATCTCTTTGATCTCTCTCATTATTACTTCGCTATACAGGGAGAAAAGATCTGGTGACAAGACACACCCTTGTCATACTCCTAGCTTTATCCATTCGTAACTACCCTCTTTATTTCCCATTTTAATTGCTGCTACTTGGTTCCAGTAAACATTCTTTATTATTCTTAAATCTTTTCCATCAATGTTGATATCTTCCAACATTTTAATCAGTTCATCATGTTTTACTTTATCAAATGCCTTAGTATAATCTATGAAGCACAAATATATGTCTCTCTGTTTCTCTATTGACCTTTCTATTAGTGTCCGTAATGTATAAATTGCATTCTTTGTGCCCTTTCCTTCCACAAATCCATACTGTTCTTCACTAATTTCCATTTTTATTTTATTTTTGATTCTTCTCATTATGATTCTGAGTAGAAGCTTAGTGATATGGTTTATAAGGTTAATTGTACGAAAATCTTCACAATCAATTGCTCCTGGTCTTTTTGGTATAGCTATAAATAAAGATTTCAGCATATCACTGGGTAAATATCCACTGCTGTAAATATCATTCAACATTTTGGTTAATATATCTACTCCAAATTCTCCCAATACTTCTAATTCTTCTATTGTGATGTCATCTGGCCCAGCTGTTTTTCCTTTCTTCATACGTTTCATAGCGTCAGCGACTTCTTCTTTCAGAATAGGTGGACCTTCTAAGTTACTATCTTCTGTTAATTCTCCCCTTTCTCCTTCATACAATTCTCTTATATACTCATTCCACCTCTTCATTATAGCATCTTCCTCTAATATTATCTTTCCTGTTTTTGATTTCAAACACCCTGTATTTATTCTTATTTTTCTTCCTGTAAGCTCACTGATTTTTCTGTGCATATTTTTTGTATCTTTAATGGAATTTAATTCAATTTTTTTGCATTGCTCGTTTAACCAACTTTCTTTAGCCTTCCCACATTTATCTTTTATTTCTTTATTTATCTTAGCGTATTCTTGTTTGTCATTTTTACTCTGTTTTCTTTTGTCCTTCAGTTTTAAGATATCTTCATTCATCCATTTTTTATTAGCTATTTTGCCTCTCTCCGGTAATACTTCTTTGCTAGTTTGATGAATGGAGTCCCTTAACATTTCCCATTGTTCATCTATACTCTGTATTTTAGTTATTGCATTGTACCTATTTTTCACAGTCACTCTGTATTGTTCTTGCATTTCTTTATCTATTTTCAGAACCTCTTTATTAAGTCTCATGTTCTTAACCATTTTTTTCCCTCTCTTTAATCTTACTTTTATTTGTCCACATAGTGGTACATGATCACTATTACAGTCAGCACCAGGCATTGTCTTTACATTAATTAAAGCATTTCTAAATCTTTTATTAATTAGTATGTAGTCAATTTGGTTGCTTATTTTCTTATCAGGGCTTATCCATGTGTACAGTCGTCTTTTATGGTGTTTAAACCATGTGTTTCCAATTATCATCTCATTGATATTTGCCCATTCTGTTAGCATTTCCCCTCTTTCATTTCTTGTACCTAAACCATAATTCCCCACTACATCCTCCATTTTTCCCTTTCCTACTTTTGCATTAAAATCACCAAGTATTATTTTTATTTCTTGTGATCCAATTTGAGCCATCGCCATTTCTATTTCGTCGTAAAAGTGTTGTATTTCTTCATCACTACTGCTTGCTGTTGGTGCATATACTTGTATAATATTTATGTCTATTGGTTTGCCTTTGATTTTTACCATAATAACTCTATCTGAAATACACCAGTATCCATTAATTGACTTGGCTGTTTTTTCGTCTAATATTATTCCTACACCTTTTTCATGTGTTTTCCCTCCAGAATAAATTATTGTGTGATTGTCAGCTATAATTTTGCCCGATCCCTTCCATCTCATCTCACTAACGCCTAGTATATTCATTTTCATGCTATCCATCTCTCTTAGAACATTGGTCAACTTTCCTAGCTCATTTAATGTCCTAACATTCCATGTTCCTACTCTAAATTTATTTATTTTAGTTATGATTTTGCCATCAGTAGCTGGATGACGGTCTGGTGTCACCTGTGGCTCATGACTGTCCCTACCGGACGAGGATGCCCTAAGACAGCCATTAACGTCCTTCACTAACTTTGATTTATGTTTTGCCATGAAGTCTTGGGAAGATAATGTGGTGGTTTCCCCTTGCCTTCCACATTCACACGGTGGTCTTTTAACTCTGCCTTTGACAGCCATTTCCGACTGTAAGGACAAGTGAGTGCCCTGCCCTGCTCAGGTGCAGAGTTGTCCACTTATTCCGGTGGATACTCGGTCCCCAGAGCTGTGTTAGCCACACCGTGGTGTGTTTCCATCCTCTACCACGGGGAGGTGCAGTTGGGATTTTCCCTTCATAAAGTTATGGTCTCTGACCAAAACTCTCCAGTACTTTTAGAGGATCTAGGAGTAGCTAGCAGTATAGAAACAAATGAAGAATATTCTCAGCAGTACAGTAGCTAGCAGTATAGAAACAAATGAAGAATATTCTCAGCAGTACAGTAGCTAGCAGTATAGAAACAAATGAAGAATATTCTCAGCAGTACAGTAGCTAACAGTATAGAAACAAATGAAGAATATTCTCAGCAGTACGGTAGCTAGCAGTATAGAAACAAATGTAGAATATTCTCAGCAATACAGTAGCTAACAGTATAGAAACAAATGTAGAATATTCTCAGCAGTACAGTAGCTAGCAGTATAGAAACAAATGTAGAATATTCTCAGCAGTACAGTAGCTAGCAGTATAGAAACAAATGTAGAATATTCTCAGCAGTATAGCTGTGTCATCCTAGGTGATATAAAGAGTTCTGAAGAGCTATGTCGAGCCAATTCTGGTGTACGGAAGCCAGTCATGGACAGTTAGAGGACAAGTGGGGAATAATGTGGAACCAACGGAGATGTGCTTGTAAAAAATAACGATGAGAACACAATGAACTAATACAAAAATGAAGTAATGAAGATATCTAGAAAGAAATTAACTCAGAAAATGAAGATGTATAGGAAGAAATTAACTCAGAAAATGAAGATGTATAGAAATAAATTAACTCAGAAAATGAGGATATCTAGAAAGAAATTAACTCAGAAAATGAAGATGTATAGAAATAAATTAACTCAGAAAATGTAGATGTATAGAAAGAAATTAACTCAGAAAGAAAATTGGAACATTTCACATTGCTAGGACAGTTCATGGACTGGCGAGAAACGGAGTAGGTCGTAACACGGTAAGTTGGAGGGAAAGAGAGGCAGGTGGGAGGGGGAGTGAACTAAAAGAGAAGATGCTGGACAGTCTGACATTATGACATCGAGGAACATCAGTATTAGAAATGTTTGGCAGTACAAGAGACAGACTGCTGTGGACATCTCTGATTACCAGTACCAAACTGTGTTGACAACCATACGACAATGTTCGGAACCATCTTCTTTCTTGGACATCCGAACACACACACAATGTATTGAGAATAATAAGGGGTGTAGCAGCGGGTAAGCGCTGATTACATCCCCTCCTAGACAAAGTCTTTTATACAAAGTGAGGTTTAGTAAATTCTTGAAAACCATGAAATGTGTCATATACAAAACTGTAGATGAAAAACTGCTTTGACCTGTTCAGTATCCTGCAGACAGACTTGCGCCGTATCTTGCACCTTTGTTCCAGACTTCAATATTTCCTTATGCAGTTATTTGTGTTGTAATGTGGAAGATTATTGTACTTTTTCATTGAATGTTACTTGGACAATAAAGTCGTCTCCTTTAACAGAGCAGAATGTTTATAAATTAGAAGGTTACCTCCCTTACCAGAAGCATCTCCTAGGAAAGTGCTTCCCAAAGGGCTCGGGAGTTACCGGCCTGGGAATGATACCTGGGCCAATGCGGCAACCTTTGGATTTGATGTCTACGAGGGCTTCCATGATAAACAAGAGACAGTTGCGGTGGCACTTAACCTGGGGGATGCTTACAACAGAGTCAGATATGATCGATTGATGTACACTCTGTTGTACATGGAGGTCTGCCCTTGGATTGTCAGGCGGACAGATTGGCTAGCTCGGCAAAACTTGGTGGAGTATTGATGCATGACAAGGCAGACGTGATTGCGGCCTTGTGGGAGCAGGTGTACACTTCGGAGGAGGAAATGGATCACCATAATTTGGTAAGAATGAGGCAGCGAGGTGTGACAAGGGGATCTGGCCAACGCTCGACGCTCAGATGAAAGGCGAGACAGCCATATAATCAGATTGCTACTGGAACTATTAGTGTTGGAACTCTTCGCTGGCTGCTGAGGATGGGGACGGAGCGCTTATGGGAATGCCCCGAATGCTGTGATATCGGTTCCTAAATCAATCAATCAATAAATCATGGATTGCGACAGTCCTTTATCAGCGTAAAACTGCACTGTGCATGAGTTCATGGACTTCTGACCCTTGTACTATTTACGCCTTGGATGCCCCAGGTATCTACCATGTCCCCAGTTCTCTTTAGTCTCTACACCAGCAAAGTCGCAGCTATTGAGACACAAGGAATTGGTAGAATCTTGATATTTTCAGATGATGTGCTGGTGTATAAATAGTCAACCTGTACTCAGTAACCAGAATTTGACAACCACTGAAAGTGAACCCACACCTCACGTGCACACACACATCCTAACTTTTATTATTTCACTTCACAAAAGGGCCGGCAGGTCAATGGAAACAGCAGAGCACAACCGACATCCGACAAGACTCCAAAATGGCAATCACAAAATTCGAAAATCAATGACCGTTGTAAATTAATTACAGACATAAATATGGCAGGCTGAGGATAAAGAGTGCTGTAAAAGAACCATAATGAAGTACAGCTATTGATAAAAGATGACAATATAACGTACTGCTAGGCTGGTTTGATTCCAATTTGAGTTACTCAGACAACAGCTGTCTATTTTTGTAATTCATTCATTCATTCATTCATTCATTCAGTAGCATGTCCTTTGCAGAACCTCGCTCCCATAACAACCTTCCGTAAACCTCTCGATCAATAGCAAGATGTCCCGCGTCCGATACACCCATCTGGAGATCATCCGCCACATCCTGCACCCATCTTCTCTTGGGCCTTCCTCTTCCTCTCTTCCCAGGCGTATACCCCTCCATTATTGTTCTCTTAAAACTTTCGTGACGTTTCAAGTGACCAAAATATTTCAATTTTCTTTGTTTTATCGTCTTTAATAGCCAACCTTCTTCAATATTCAGCTCTTGAAGTATGGATGCATTTTTTTCTTTTCTTTACCCAAGATATTCTTAGAACTCGTCTATAACATTTATATTCAAAAGCATTTATGCGCTGTTCAGCTTGTTTGGGAAGTATCCAGGTCTCACGGGCGTATGTTGCAATGGGAAAGATGCATGACCTTAAAAATCTAATTTGTGTAGTTCTGTCTGTCCTATTCCATAATTTATTCAGTTGTTTTAGTCTTTGAAGAGCAATTGATAGTATTTATGTAAGTAAACAGAGCTATTCCGTCACATTGGTATAGATTTATTTCGTAGACTTTCTGTTAAAGTAAAGGTCAGATAGATTCAGTGAAGCGCGGGTCAACACCGGGACACGACTGTGACAAGTGAGGAGAGTCCTGGCATGGCAGGTTTCAGTAAAATCAATGTGGTTTGTGGAGTCAGCACTGGTTGTTTGTAGACTCTTGGAAATGCTGGGTAACTGAGAAATATGTGTGTGTGTGTGTGTGTGTGTGTGTTCGTGCTCGAACGCAAGCACGAAACCGAAACAAGTAGAATAAATTATATAATTTTATGCTTGAAATGTTCTCTTCTTTCTTTCTTTCTTTCTTTCTTTCTTTCTTTTCTTTCTTTCTTTCTTTCTTTCTTTCTTTCTTTCTTTCTTTCTTTCTTTCTTTCTTCTTCTTACCCCTTCTCCACCTGTTCCTCTCACCTCCCCTATTCCTGCTCCTCCTCGTCCTCCTCCTGTTCTTCTTTATCATCATCATCTTCTTCTTCTTCTTCTTTCTCCCCTTTTCTCCTTCTTCCTTGTCCAGAAAAGGTTGCCGTAACGCTTTCCTTTTGTATACCGACGCTAAATGAACGAACGAACGAACAAACTTTATTTTCAAAGGTTAACAAATTGGGCACGCAGGCAATTCTTACATTCGGCCCTTCCAATCACTCATCTTTCTTGCGATACGCTGCGATACTGTGCATCCTATACCTTCTTTTCCTCCTCCCACTTCTTTGCTCTGAAAAATGTCGTTAGCAACGCTGTAATCGACTCAGAGAAGCTGCCAGTTTGGCGTCTCCTGGTCGACACGAATGTCTTCAGCACATTTTGAATACAGGACTTGTTTTAATTTATTCGCTCTTTTTTTGTTTTTTGTTTTTTTGCGTTCACTCGCTTTGTACTCAAGCGTACTCCATACACGTGGTTCTTCTTCTAGTGCACTGGATTGATCTTTGCGTGTGGATCAGCTTTCCCTATTACCAGTGTCCCTCGCCATCAGGCGAACCAACTCCGACTTCAGAGGAACTTGTAATTTACGTCCTCAAGTCAAGTGTGAGATGTCGACATGTTAGTCTAACTGACCGGCCTAGGGGTTGAAACCGCTACGTCGACATCAGCACACCGGAAGTTTAATGTTAATCGCCCTTATCCATTCGGCGATGCTGACCGCCACTGTGACTATTAATACGGCCACAGTATTTCAGTTTCCCGAACATTCGACTGTTTGTGAGCAAGCTATCTGTCACATTCACATCTTGTTCAGCGTCATCTGGTGGCTGTTGAAGTGTGGTTTCTGAGGAAAATGCAAAGAATACCATGGACAGACAGAAAGCCCAATGACCAAGTACTACAGGAGACAAATGAAAATCGTAAATTGATTAGAGAAATTAGACGTAGACAGTCACAGCTTCTTGGACATGTTATGAGAAGAAACAAATGAGAGAACTCGGTGACAAAAGGCAAGACTGAGGGGAAGAGAACAAGGGGAAGGCAGAGAAGTAAATACCTGTATAGCTTGGCCACTTGGTATGGTCGAGATAAGAATACTGAACTGATCCACGACTCTGGTGATCGTGTGAGATGACGAAACATGACTACCCACGCTTAA
This sequence comes from Cepaea hortensis, assembly GCA_963921405.1. Lineage (NCBI taxonomy): Eukaryota > Metazoa > Mollusca > Gastropoda > Stylommatophora > Helicidae > Cepaea > Cepaea hortensis. The sequence goes on along the minus strand of OY992894.1, from coordinate 86,142,784 downwards.
CAGTATGGCCCATGATTACCAGCAGTTGTCTTCTCCTTAGTCAACGATATTCTAAGAATAACAACATAAAAACAGATTCACTGTGGAGGAGAACACAATTCTTCAAAGTGTCTCTAAAGGGAAAAAATAAAGTTCGCCACTACTTTAAACAGGCTATTGGATTTTACAAATTCCCCCACAAACACACTCACACCACGCACGTACGCACGCACTCGCGCACGCGCACAACAAAAAATTAAAGACGGAGACCACTTTACATGTTTATGTTTTCTCCATCATCTGGAGCCAGTTCAGGGCCCAATCGGGGTCAGATGAAATAGCCTTTAATGCCGACATTACGCCAGTGTTGTCATGGAGATGCGATTTCTCAGAGTCAGCTCTGGGGATGTAATCACGGCTGTCCGCCCATTACATGCCAGTAAAGTGCCTGATGAATTTAGTGTTCTCACGAGAAGATGGAGGAAATAAATTTAAGATAATGATTGGCACGAATGCGGGAAGGATAAGTTAAATGTTAAGGTGCACGCTAGACAGATGAATACAAAGCTATTGAACAACACGTGATATGAGAATAGAAGAGAAAATGCTGAACCAAATCAATAAATTCCAATATTTGGGGGAAATCATTTCATCAGTTAGACGAGGCGTGACAACGATTAAGAGCAGAATCTTCTTATAGTCGATGCTGTTTGGCGTTGGTGATCTTGTCTGTCCTCAGCCTTCTGTCTCGTGCACTGTCAATTAATTCTGACACTGATGTTTCAGCATGCCAAGATGTCAAATTGTTCAGCAACCCGGGAAGGCTAACCCGGTCAACAAACGCCCACAGAAGACGGATGTGTCAGCCTAACGGCACAAGAACGCAGCTCTGCTGTAAACAAGCACAACGCAACTACGTCCGAGTGAGAATCAAATGTCCTTCGAAACACCCGGGAAGCCCAACCCGGTCAACAAACTCCCGCTGAAGTTGGATGTGTCTGCTAACGGTGCAAGAACGCAACTCTTCTGTAAACAGGCACAGCGCAATCACGTCCGGAAAAAAAAAGAAACTCCGAATGAACGCAAAAGAAGACGAAATTGTTCAGCATATTCTCTTTTCGTCTCTCCCTGTGTTCTTCCCATCCCCTTTCCATCCCACCTTCCCGTTGTGACGACATACTGTCACGAGATAGACGCCATTGATTTGGCCTTTTGGTAGAAAAACAGACCGTATGGTATAAGGTAGACAACCCTACTATTATCCGACCCGGTTCTCAGGAAAATTATCACCCTTTGGTTGGTATTCGAGTAGTTTCGAGAAACCGGGCCAGATGAACTTGATTCACTCAGGCTGACGGCGCATGTTTCTGGCACAGGCGCAGTGATTGGGTGCGCGGACAAAGACGGCAGTTGTTGGCTGCCCGTGTTCATGAACAGACGCCCTTTTTGCAGTGTATTTTCATTATGGAGAGCTGGGGCGACCGATGGCTCAAGGTTGTTGAAGAAACCCGACGTCCAGTCCTGCTGAATTACAGTTGTTCCAGTATGACACGGGGTTAGGCCATCTAAAGGTATGTGTACCCTTTAGGTTATTTAACTTTGGTACTCGGTGACCCGACAGCGCTTGGCGGTATGTACTACCCGTGGCGCGGGAAAGTGGGGCACGTGTGAACAGACAACTGGTGTTGCCTGAAGACAAAACCTGTTGAAAGCGCGTATTTGCTAGCAGTGTAATACGGGGATATTTAATGGGCTAACGACGCCGGGTTTATTAACAGCCACTGTAGGGTGGGTTAAGTGGGTTCAGAACAACGAGAGCTTTAATTTGAGTTCACACATGACCAAGCTTCCTGAAATCGAATGTCGTCGAGGCGGAATGACGTCACGAGCGGGAACCGGAAGTTTTGTAGGACGTCGCCTATACTAGGGCATGTGCGGTCTCGATCGACGCAGCTCGGCGAGGCGAATGTAGTGCGAAGATCGGTAGAACTATCGGAGGTCGTTTCAAGGTCGTGATTTGAGTCGACAGTCTTTGTCACCTGGTGGGGCGACCACTGGCTTTTCTTTTTGGCTTTCCTCACATCTGTTGTATAGATAGTGTCCCTCAATGGAATGCCAGCTTAATATATAGTGAATTCCGGAGAGGGGGACAATGTGTGAGTATTGAATGAAGAGACAGGGCTGTTCTAGAAGGGTAGTAACATCGTTCCAAATGCTCCGGCCCTTGATGATGGATTAGAGAACGGGGTGTGGATCTCAGCTACATGGAGAATGACTGAGACCATGTATATACTATTGGATTTTGATTTTGTACCTGAGGCAGGTCTATATCTGCTCTGGCTGGTAATAGGGACGTGAACTAAGGAGATTGGCGTGAACAGGAGGGGGTCCAGATGCCTCATCACCGGTCCTACTTCAGGGCCATTCTGCCTACCATTACTAATGATTCACTAACCCTATATGAAGTTTTGCAGGGTAAGCCGGCACATCAGTGACGGGGGACCGACGACCTTGGCCCTTGCTATACTCCAGTCCGGGGAAGATGACGCCGGGCACTTAGCAGCCTGTCAGGTCCTAGACCCAGTTCCTCCCTAGCACCTGTGAGCAGCATATGAAGGGACCGGGACTCTCATGGAAAGAGTCCATATGGCTGAGAAAGGTGGTGAAAGAAAACTCGCTTATGGTAAGCTTGGTTCCTGATACTTTCACTGAGTGTTGTCTTCCACAGGTTCTACCTTCTTGAGTGATGTCTTATCGGATGGTGACGGGTCCAGTGATTGAGACCAGGCAAATGTGAGTAGCCTACCAAGAACTTCAATATGAATCCTGCCGTTTACTGGTCGCAAGAGTTTATTACACTGGATGCTGAGTCCTGTTATCCCTCGGCCATCGTCACTAACAAGTATGCTCACTATGTCCACGCTAACTGCTGACCGGCTATACTCAAGTACTTTTGTGGAGTGATTATGCCCTGTATCACAACTATCGACAGATCCACCACCAGCTAGAACCAGGTTATCTTGACTTTGTGTGCCAGGCCATGTTGGCCTATAAAGCCGCTGGATTTTAAAGACTGTAACTCCAGCACCAGCATCCCACATCATCACCTGAGGGGTGCTCTCATATTTCTGACACTCTCTTGGACTATGTAAGAGAGGGCAACTAATGTGTTTCATATTTTGGCCACCCGCAAGACCTGGAACGTTTCGTCATCTGTGTGGAACTCCCATTCGAATCATCACGGAATCGGTTTCCGGAACTAGTCCAATTAAACCGACCATTGTCCATCCACCTTGGGAAGACGAGAGCTTGAAGGAAGACTGGCTACATCCGGTGAGATATAGTAGCAAGATGACCTGTAGCGTCTACTTGAAGTCTTTCCAATGATGATTGCTCCATCCTGAAGCTACTCCCAGGCTTGCTGTCTTGACTGACCTATCGGTTAATAGGTCTATCTCATCAGCATCATCCCCACCACCATCATCATCATTTGTACCATACACACTTTTATTACCATATAAATGCCAGAGTTGAGTGTTGAGTCATGCATTCAGGACGAGGCGTGAGAGAGTAGTATCCCTTGGTTGGTTTAACAGTGAGATAGGTATTCAGAGACCGGTGGGGTAAAGTAAACTGAGGGTACCTAGTCCCAGGCAGATCCCTTCCCGTTAGTAAGGTGTGGCATCAGTTTCCATCACCCCAGTGAGACTTGCTTCATTATTTGGGGGCTCGTCCGGGATGGTGTGACGATTCAGCTCTGGCAATTACTAGGTCATTGACACCTTATCTTGTTCTCTGTATAGCAAGTCTATTCTACGTAGGTCTTTGGTCCTTTTTCCACTCTTGACTTTGACATAGTGACTTGTAGTGTGCAGTGTTGTGGTCCATAGATTAGCTCTGTGTGTGTGTGTATATATATATATATATATATATATATATATATATATATATATATATATACACACACACACACACATTGCCGTTGTTTGCTATACCACTCACACTACTAACACCCACTTTTCAATCATAGCATCTACCAAATTAAATATGGCAGAGGTGTGAGCTACAGGTGTAGAAATGGGCCTGGAAGGTGACGCACTCCAGAAGTACATACAGGAGGTGGAGAGAGACTTCTGTCAAGAAGAAAGAGAGAGAGAGAGAGAAGACAACGTGAAGCAGAACAAGAGAGTAGAATGATAGCTTTAGATGAACGCAAGATGGCTCACGAAGATAAGAAGCTCGAGCCTGAACGGGAAGCCAAGAGGCTTGAAGCTGAGCAATATGCCAGGAAGCTTGAAGCGGAACAAGAGGCTCAGAAGAGAGAGCATGAGTATAGGATACGGGAGTTAGAACTCAAGGCCCAATCTGAGGGAGCTGTAGGTGGAGCTGGACTTCCTGGTTCACCTAAGGTAGATAGACATGGTTACCACGCCATAAATATCCCTCTTGCTCCTTTTGAAGAGGACAAAGGGAAAATAGATCAGTTTTTGAAAAAAAATTCGAGGCGATGGCTGTTGTCATGGGTCTTGACAAAGACAAATGGTGTCTGAAACTGTCCCAGGGTTTACGAGTTACCGTGTTCGACGTCTTTACAAGGTTACCGGCGGAACATGAGAACGATTACGACGCATTGAAGGTGGCGTTGGTGAAACGTTTCGAAATGATAGCTTACACGTACCGGAAGAAGTTTTGAACTGTGAAGCGAGAACCGGGCGAATTGTTTGCCGCGTTTAGTTTGCGACTGAAATCCTATTTACTCAAATGGATGGAATTAGCTGGTTTTGCCCAAGACTAGAGAGTCTCGGGGAACTCTGTATAGTTGATCAGATGCGAAAACATATTTCTAAGCCGCTTAAACTGTTCTTGGGAGAACAAGATGCGGAACGGTTGGACGTAGTGACGAAGCTAGCTGAACGGTATATATTAGTACATGGGGAAGCCGGGGAAGCCCGTCCCAATAGTGCTAAAGGTTCGGATAACTCTGATAAGAAGAAGAAGAAAGGCACTCATCCGAAGAAGGTAGATTCTCTGGAAAAGAGTCCAGAGAAGAGGCAGTCTGGGAGCAATAGCCCACCAAAATCTTCCCCGAAGAAGAAGTGGCATGGTAAGTGATGTAAGCATTGCAAGAAGGCCACTCACCATACGGTGAACTAAAAGTGAAAGCCAAAGACTCCCACTTCGCGGCTTGCCTAATGGAATTAAAGGCGGAGTCCACTGAAAAGGTCGAGGTCGTCGAAGAAAGTCTGGACCCGAAACGACCACTTGTCGTCGAGTTTTTTGAAGTGAATGGTCAACAAGTAGAGTGTCTCTACGACACTGGCCTGCAATTTGATCCAAATCAGCCCATAACAACTCACAGGGGAGAATATCGAAATAAAGCCGGCGACGAAGAGTGTTGTGGCCATGACTTTACCGATCGCCAAGGTGTAGATCAGGGTAAGGTACGTAACGAGCACAATTCAAGCAGCTGTGTTTATCGAATCCATCTTTTCCGTCATACTGGGGTTCCGATATGTATTCCTTGGGATGCCCAAAGAGCCCATCCATATAAGTGCCATACAGACCCGGTCCCAACGGGGAAGAGAAGAGGCGGACTCAGTAATCTCTAACCTCCTGCCGGGGGAATTGCGCTCTGCCCAGGGCGAGGACGTGACTTTGCGTTCTTGCTACAAGAAGCTGCAGAGAAGTGCTGACCCACCGAAACGGGGGCAGTACTACATGAAGAATCGGCTGCTCTACCGAAGAGACGGACGGGGATATAAACTGCACGGACAGTTGGTGGTCCCAAAGGACTACCGTCCTCAAATTCTTCATATGAGGCACACCATATCGTTTAGCGGTCATATGGGTGTCGGAGGTACGCTTTATCGGATTTTCTGCCATTATTATTGGCCAGGAAAGACCGGCGACGTGCGCCGGTATGTGAAGCCTTTCTCGGAGTGCCAAAGGATGGCACCGAAACACTGGACAGCGCCAGTGGTCTTGGGCGAATTGCCTGTAATGAACTCTCCGTTTGAGAGTGGCCATCGATATCGTGGGGCCTTTTCCTCGTCCGAGGAAAAGGAACATGTACATCCTCACGATGGTCGACTGCTGTTCGATGTGGGGTGAGGCCATAACGCTGGCCACTATCGACTCCAAGAGAGTGGCCGACGCACTCATCAAGGCCTTTACGAGATTGGGGTTTCTCAATCAGATCCTCACTGATAATGGGTCCCAGTTTTGTGGAAAATTAATGGAAGAGGTCTTCCGAATATTTCACACCCACCACATACACACAAGCCTTTACCACCCTCAAGTGAATGGGCAAGTTGAAAGATTCAACGGGATATTGATGACAACGCTCCGGAGAGAAACCCGAGGTTGCCCAAGAGAAACCCGAGAGGTGGGATGAATATATCCCCACGGAACTATTCGCCTACCGGGAAGTGCCAATGGATCTACAGGACTGCGACCCGCGACATTGCTGTTTGGGCGGCTGATCAAGGGTCCATTGGAGGACATGCTGAGTAGTTGGGCCGAGGAGGGAACTTGCGAGGAAGTGATATCCTCTTACAAATATGTGGAAGAGCTTAAGGAAAAGCTTCACGCGGGATGGGCTTTAGCGACCCAGAACTTGAGAAAGGCCCGCAAGAGACATGCGGCATACTACAACCGAAGGTCTAAGGAAAGAGCTCTGGAGGTGGGCGGCAAAGTTTTGTTGTTGCTTCTGACGGGAACCAACAAACTCGAGATAGGATTGCAAGGACCTTTTCCCGTTGAGCTGGTAGTGTCCAGGACCAACTATGAGATTCGGATCCGAGGAAAATTGAAAAATGTCCATATCAATCTCATGCTGAAGTACGAGGAGAGGACTGGTGACGAGTCGTTCCACCTCATGGCGATGGTAGTCGCTGTAGAGACGGGACTCGACGAGGGGAGGGAATATCCACTCCTGCACAAGGAAACCTATTGGGGTGTGCAAGTGAACCCTAATCTTGATCCCCGAGATAGGGAAAAGATAGCCAAGCTCGTAGAATCCCATCAGCAGATACTGACGGATAGACCTGGACGGACGGGATTGGTTGATTTCGACATGACCTTAACTACCCAAGATCCCATCCGTCAAAAGGTTTACCCGGTACCCTTCTCCAAAGAGAGGGCCCTGGAAGAGGAGGTACAGAAGCTGCTGGAGGATGACGTGATTGCGCCAACCACACCCCCATAGAATGCGGGGGTGGTATTACTACGTAAGCCGAGTGGGGAACACCGCTTATGTATAGATTACAGACTCCTGAACAGTCATACCTGATTTCAGGTAGATCCCCTACCTAATCCAACACAGTTATTCGCTAGGCTACACCATGCCAAGTGTTTTTCGAAAGTGGATCTAAGTCGAGGGTACTATCACATTCCTGTTAAGCCGGAAATCCGACCCCTTCTGGCTTTCAGTATCCCGAGCTGGCATTATGAGTTCAAAGTTATGCCTTTTGGACTCAGCAATGCGCCCAGCGTTTTACACGCATGATGAGGGCCTTGCTAGATCCCTTATGGGATCAATCCATTATTTCCTTCATGGATGATATACTGATTTCCAGCGAGAACTTGGAGGACCACGTGACTTCCTTAGATAGGGTCTTTACGCGGGTAAGGGAGGTCAGACTCACGGCTCGCCTGGCTAATTGTATGGTTGGATACCAGACATTGGAGTTTCTAGGTCACACAATCACTCCGGGACGGATAGTCCCGGAGGAGAAGAACCTAGAAAAGGTCCGATTGGCTCCGAGGCTGAAAACGAAAAAGGACGTGAGATCCTTCCTCTCATTGTGCGGGTTTTATCAAAAATTCATCCCGCATTTCAACGAACTGGGAGCTCCCTTGACGGAAACCCTGAAGATGGGATACCCAGATCAGATTGTATGGACGCCCGAGTGCGAGGGTGCCTACAGTCAGTTGAAAGAGGCCCTAGTGAGCAAACCGGTCCTGCAGCTTCCCTACCTATCCAAACCCTTTGTGTTAAGAATCGATGCGAGTAATTTTGGAATAGGGGCGACTTTGTTACAGGAGTGAAGGGAGGACAAGGCTATTTTGCGACCCGTAGTGTAAGCGAGTAGAAAACTTCTGCCGGCCGAACGGAATTATTCGACCGTGGAACGGGAATGTTTTTCACTCGTATGGACCGTGCAAAAATTTCAGCCATATTTGTATGGTGTACAATTCCGGGAACAGTCAGTTCATCAACCGTTGATGTTCCTGGTAACCTCCCAAAAGCTCAACGCCCGCTTGATGCGGTGGTCGTTGTTGCTTCAGCCCTACAAATTTACTGTTCAATACATTCCCGGGAAGGAGAATGTGGGGGATGATTTCCTGTCCAGACATCCAGCCCCGGAGGAAGAGGCTGAGACAACCTCCGGCGGAGAAGAGTCGACCCGGTCAACTCTCTTAAGAGAGGGCCTATGACACGAGATAGACGCCATTGGTTCCGACTTTTGGTAGAAAAACAGACCGTATGGTATAAGGCAGACAACTCTACTATTACCCGACCCGGTTCTCGGGAAAATTATCGCCCTTTGGTTGGTGTTCGAGTAGTTTGGCGAAACCGGGCAAGATGAACTTGATTCACTCAGGCTGACAGCGCATGTTTCTGGCGCAGGCGCAGTGATTGGGCAGGGCGGACAAAGACGGCAGTTGTTGGCTGTCCGTATTCATGAACAGACGCCTTTTCTGCACAGTGTTTTTTCATTATGGAGAGCTGGGGCAACCGATATCTCAAGGTTGTTGAAGAAACCCGACGTCCAGTCCTGCTGAATTACAGCTGATCCAGTATGGCACGGGGTTAGGCCATCTGAAGGTATGTGTACCCTTTAGGTTATTTAACTTTGGTACTCGGTGACCCGATAGCGCTAGGCGGTATGTACTAACCGTGGCGCGGGAAAGTGGGGCACGTGTGAACAGACATCTGGTGTTGCCTGAAGACAAAACCCGTTGAAAGCGCGTATTTTCTAGCAGTGAAATACAGGGATTTTTATTGTGCTAGCGACGCCGGGTTTACTAACAGCCACTGTAGGTTGGGTTAAGTGGGTTCAGGACAACGAGAACTTTAATTTGAGTTCATACATGACCCAGCTTCCTGAAATCGAACGTCGTCGAGGCGGAATGACGTCACGAGGGGGAACCGGAAGTAGTGTAGGACGTCGCCTATACTAGGGCATGTGCGGTCTCGATCGACGCAGCTCGGCGAGGCGAATGTAGTGCGAAGATCGGTAGAACTATCGGAGGTCGTTTCAAGGTCGTGATTTGAGTCGACAGTCTTTGTCACCTGGTGGGGCGACCACTGGCTTTTCTTTTTGGCTTTCCTCACATCTGTTGTATAGATAGTGTCCTTCAATGGAATGCCAGCTTAATATATAGTGGATTCCGGAGAGGGGGACAATGTGTGAGTATTGACTGAAGGGATGGGGCTATTCTAGAAGGGCAGTAACACCGTTCCAAATGCTCCGGCCCTTGATGAGGGAGGAGAGAACGGGGTGTGGATCTCTGCTACACGGAGAATGACTGAGACCATGTATTTATTATTGGATTTGGATTTTGTACCCGAGGCACGGTACTATATCTGCTCTGGCTGGTAATAGGGACGTGAACTAAGGAGATTGGCGTGAACAGGAGGGGGTCCAGATGCCTCATCACCGGTCCTACTTCAGGGCCATTTTGCCTACCATTACTAATGATTCACTACCCCTATATGTCCTGTAGACGTTTTGCAGGGTAAACCGACACCTCAGTGACGGGGGACCGACGACCTTGGCCCAAGCTATACTCCAGTCCGGGGAAGATGATGCCGGACACTTAGCAGCCTGTCAGGTCCTAGACCCAGTTCCCCTCTAGCACCTATGAGCAGCATATGAAGGGACCTGGACTCTCATGGGAAGAGTCCATATGACTGAGGAAGGTGGTGAGATAGAACTCGCTTATGGTAAGCTTAGTTCCAGATACTTTCACTGAGTGTTGTCTTCCACAGGTTCTACCTTCTTGAATGAAGCCTTATCAGTTGGTGACGGGTTCAGTGATTGAGACCAGGCAAGTGTGAGTAGCGGACCGAGAACATCAATATGAATCCTGCCGTGTACTGGTCACAAGAGTTGACTACACTGGAGGCTTGAGTCCTGCTATTCCTTGGCCATCGTCATTAAAAAGTATGCTCACTATGACCACGCTAACTGCTGAGCGGCTTCACTCACGGCAATTACCTTTGTGGAGTGATTGCGTCCTGTATCACAACTATCGACAGATCCACCACCAGCTTGAACCAGATTATCTTGACTTTGTGTGCCAGGCCATGTTGGCCTATGAATCCGCTGGATTCTAAAGACTGTATCTCCTGCACCAGCATCCCACATCATCACCTGAGGGATGCTCTCATATTTCTGACACTCTCTTGGACTATGTAAGAGAGGGCAACTACATGTTTCAAATTGTGGCCACCCACAAGACCTTGAACATTTCATCATCTGTGTGGAACTCCCATTCGGATCATCACGGAATCGGTTTCCGGAACTAGTCCAATTAGACCGACCATTATCCATCCACCTGTGGGAAGACGAGAGGTTGATGGAAGACTGGCTACATCCGGTGAGATCTAGTAGCAAGATGACCTGTAGCGTCTACTCGAAGCCTTTCCAATGATGACTGCTCCATCCTGAAGCTACTCCCAGGCTTGCTGTCTGGACTGTTCTATCAGTTAATAGGTCTATCTCATCATCATCATCCCCACCATCATCATCCTCATTTGTAAAATACACACTTCTTTACCATATAGACGCCAGGGTTGAGTGTTGAGTCATGCATCCAGGACGAGGTGTGAGAGGGTAGTATCCCTTGGTTGGTTGAACAGTGAGATAGGTATTCAGAGACCGGTGGGGTAAAATAGACGGAGGTTACCTAGTCCCAGGCAGATCACCTCCCGTTAGTAAGGTGTGGCATCAGTTTCCATCACCCCAGGGAGTGTTGCTACACATATTCCAACTGTCCTATTCTCATGACATACCCCAAGATTGTGAACTGTCTTCTTCTGATGGGAGTAACCAGTTCTCTTTGTGAGTCAACTTTTTTCACGAAATCTTCGTTGCTCTTTTAATCCGTCCATGGTATTCTCATCATTCTTGTATAATAATAATAATAATAATAATAATAATAATAATAATAATAATAATAATAATAATAATAATAATAATAATAATAATAATAATAAAGGGGGAACAAACACCACATTTCCTCAGCTTCCACAGAGTAGCTTAAATGTCTGCTAATTGGCCATGATTCGTTTCGACATATCGGGATTGGTAAAATATATCTTTACATAACTCTTTTCTTCACCTCGATTGACACAGATACATTGCACATAATACTTTTCATCTAAAATCGTCACCATAGGCCAAGCAAACGTTGTATTTCATAACATGAGAAGTATCTTAAGTAATAAGTTACTCTCACATTAAATGTCAGGAAAATAGAACTGAAATGGTACATGGAAACCTATTCAGTGTGTGGCGGCGAGTTTTGGAATGTGAGCGAACAAATTAGGAAGCGCCTGGAGGTAACAGATAAAGGGTGTCTGAAACAAATGTTGCAAAAATCTTGAACTGTCAGAGTAAACGGAAGAGGCTATTTTAAAACGAATATTACTTACAGCTATAAGAAAGAGACAAAGATTATTCTTTGGTTTTGTAATGAGAAGAGAAGCAGGAATAATATCGTGACAACTGAAGAAACCAGCGGTAGACGAGGAAGAGGCAGACCCAGAGAAATGATGCTGGGTGGCCTCGGACGGCGTCATGCAGAAATAACATCAAAGGAATTTATTGCGAACACCAGGGACAGAGATGTGTAGAGATACGAGAAGTCGTATGTCACTGGGCAGAGGTTCTGATAATGAGGATGATGATGATTGTTGGGATGCGGCAATGCTTGATGCCAGTTTGGAAATTGTTAGAATTGGTCACTCAAAATTGACTTCACAATATTCTCATAGTGTTTCTCCTGCTGCATCGGAAGATGACGAAAGGTCGGGGTTTAAACTGACAAAACATCTCTTGAGCTTCACGCGGGGCGTCCTGGGCAGATACCAGTCTGGCGAGCGAAGGGCGGGAGGGTCGACCACGGTCTCGCTGTGGTGAAGCGTGACGAGAGCTACCACTTTTCGTGCTGCTAGGCTGTCAGAGGAGCACAACAGTTCCGCCAGATGATGGTAGATAATGATCCCCCACGACTTACACTCACAGAGCGGTTCTGCGGCAAAGGGTTTACGGACGTAATTCACAATCTCGCATAGCGCGCTCGAAACATAGCAGCTGGCGAATAGGAAGCAGACCATATTGCGTTGGTTTTCATACAAAGACATGAATGTCACTCGTTCAGAAAACAATGGCAAACTACTGAACGTAAACTTGCCAAGATATCACAAACAGCCCCCCCCCCCCCAAAAAAAAAATGCTGGAGTTGATTTCGATGTTCTGTAGAGGATGTACAACTACCTAGCACTCACTGTTCAGGGAGCACATGATTATTTCCGGAATGAGTGTGCTGCCTGCCCACTGGGATGAAGCACAGCAATCATTGGTTCCTTTTAATTCAAGTTGTTCAAGAGTTAACATTTGAAATTAACAATTTCCAATGTACAACACCACCACCACCACCACCACCAACAACAACAACAACAACAACAACAACAACAACAACAACAACAACAACAACAACAACAACAACAACAACAACAACAACAACAACCAGCACCTCAACAACCACAACAACAACAACAACAACCGCCGCCACCACCACCACAACAACAGCAACAACCACAACCACCACAACCACAACCACAACAATAACAACCATAACCACCACAATCACAACCACAACAACAACAAAAACAACAACAACAAAAACAACAACAATCAACACAACAACAACAGCAGCAACAACAACAACAACATCAACAATCACAACCACAACAGCAACAACAATAACAAGAACCACAACAACAACTACAACAACTATCACCATGACAACCACCACCACCACCACAACCACCACCACCACCACCACAACAACAACCACTACCGCCACAACAACAACAACCACAACAACAACTACAACAACTATCACCATGACAACCACCACCACAACAAAAACAACCACAACCACAACAACAATCACAACCACCACGACAACCACAGCAACAATAACAACCACCACGACAACCACAACAACAATAACAACCACCACGACAACCACAGCAATAATCACAACCACCACGACAACCACAGCAACAAAACAACCACCACTACAACCATAACAACAATCACAACCACCACGACAACCACAGCAACAATCACAACCACCACGACAACCACAGCAACAATCACAACCACCACGACAACCACAGCAACAATCACAACCACCACGACAACCACAGCAACAATCACAACCACCACGACAACCACAGCAACAATCACAACCACCACGACAACCACAGCAACAATCACAACCACCACGACAACCACAGCAACAATAACAACCACCACGACAACCACAGCAACAATCACAACCACCACGAAACCACAGAAACAATCAAAACCACCACGACAACCACAGCAACAATAACAACCACCACGACAACCACAACAACAATCACAACCACCACGACAACCACAGCAACAATCACAACCACCACGACAACCACAGCAACAATAACAACCACCACGACAACCACAACAACAATCACAACCACCACAACAATCACAGCAACAATCACAACCACAACGACAACCACAGCAACAATAACAACCACCACGACAACCACAGCAACAATAACAACCACCACGACAACCACAGCAACAATCACAACCACCACGACAACCACAGCAACAATCACAACCACCACGACAACCACAGCAACAATCACAACCACCACGACAACCACAGCAACAATCACAACCACCACGACAACCACAGCAACAATCACAACCACCACGACAACCACAGCAACAATCACAACCACCACGACAACCACAGCAACAATCACAACCACCACGACAACCACAGCAACAATCACAACCACCACGACAACCACAGCAACAATCACAACCACCACGACAACCACAGCAACAATCACAACCACCACGACAACCACAGCAACAATCACAACCACCACGACAACCACAGCAACAATCACAACCACCACGACAACCACAGCAACAATCACAACCACCACGACAACCATAACAACAATCACAACCACCACGACAACTACAGCAACAATAACAACCCCCATCACAATAACCACCACCACAACAACCGCGACAACCACAACCATAACCCCAACAACAACAAGAACGGCAACAATAACAACAACAGTAATGACAACAACAACAACCATAACAACAACAACAACAACAACAACAACAACAACAACAACAACAACAACACAGACAGTTTAAACCCGCCATCAACATATGTGACTGTTGTTTCTCTAAATGCTGCAAACACCTTTTACCTGAAAATGCATAAGGCGTGAGAATTGACAAAGGATAGAGAGATTGGTCATCGGGCCAAGATAAGAACGATGTTCTGCAAGTAACCTGTTTGTTCATTCATTCATTCATTCATTCATTCATTCATTCATTCATTCATTCATTCAATATCATGTCCTTTGCTCCCATAACAACCTTCCGGAAAACTCGGTCATGCAAGATGTCCCGCGTCCCATACACCCATCTGGAGATCATCTGTCACATCCTGCACCTATCTTCTCTTTGGCCTTCCTCTTATCTCTTCCCAGGCATATACCCCTACATTATTGTTCTCTCCAAACTTTCGTGACGTTTCAAGTGACCAAAATAATTCAATTTTCTTTGTTTTATCGTCTTTAATAACCTGTAAATGTTTGGCAGTACAAGAGACAGAAGGCAGTGGACATCTCTGATTACCAGTACCAAACTATGTTGACAACCATACGAAAATGTTCGGAAACATCTTCTTTCTTGGACATCCGTACACATACAATTTATTGAGAATAATAAGGGTTGTAGCAGCAAGCGCTGACTACATCCCCTCCTAGACAAAGTTTTTATACAATTCATAAATGTTTATCAAAACCTTGAAAACCATGAAATGTGTCATCTACAAAAATATAGATGAAAAACTGCTTTGGCCTTTCCAGCGTCCTACAGACAGACGTGCACCGTTTCTTGCATCTTTGTTCCGGACTTCAATATTTCCTTATGCAGTTATTTGTGTTGTAATGTGGAAGATTATTGTACTTTCTCATTGAATGTTACTTGGAAAATAAAGTCATCTCCTTTAACAGAGCAGAATGTTTATAATTAGAAGGTTACCTCCCTTACCAGAAGCATCTACTTGGAAAGTCTGCTTCCCAAAGGGCTTGGGAGTTACCGGCCTGTGAATGATACCTGGGTCAATACGACAACTTGTGCATTTGATGTCTATGAGGGCTTCAGGATAAACAAGAGACAGTGGCTATGGATCTTGACCTGGGGGATGCTTACAACAGAGACAGATATGATCGGCTGATATACACTCTGTTGGACATGGAGTTCTGCCTTTGGATTGCCAAATGGGTTGCGGCAGTCCTTTATCAGCGTAAAATTGCAGTGTGCATGAGTTCATGGACTTCTAACTCCTGTACTATTTACACCTGGGCTGCCCCAGGTATCTACCATGTCCTCAGTTCTCTGTGGTCTCTACACCAGCAAAGTCGCAGCTATTGAGACACAAGGAATTGGTAGAATCTTAATATTTTCAGATGGTGTGCTGGTGTACAGATAGCCAAACCGTACTCAGTGACCACAATTTGACGACCACTGAAAGTGAACCCACATCTCACGTGCACATACACACACACGCACACGCGCACACACACACACACACACGCACGCACGCACGCACGCACGCACACACACACACACACATACACACACACCCTAACTTCCATAATTTCACTTCACAAAAGGGCCGGCAGGTCAATGGAACCAGCAGAGCACATCCAACATCCGACAGGACTCCAAAATGGCAGTCACAAAATCCGAGAATCAATGACCGTTGTAAATTAATTACAGACATAAATTTGGCAGGCTAAGCATAAAGAGCGATGTAAAAGAACCATAATAAAGTACAGCTAGTGATAAAAGGTAACATTATAACGCACTGCTGGGCTGGGTCGATTCCAGTTTGAGTTACTCAACCACCAGCTGTCTATTTTTGTAAGTAAACAGCCCTAATTGGGTAATTCACTGTCTGTGTGATCGTTTCTCGGGGACATTGTGAAAATAAATATTTACCTTTTGCAAATTCTAAGTGGTATAGATTTATTTCGTAGACTTTCTGTTAAAGTAAAGGTCAGATAGATTCAGTGAAGCGCGGGTCAACACCGGGACACGACTGTGACATGTGAGGAGAGCGGAGTCCTGGCATGGCAGGTTTCAGTAAAATCAATGTGTTTTGTGGACTCAGCACTGGTTGTTTGTAGATTGTTGGAAATGCTGGGAAACTGGGAAATGTGTGTGTGTGTGTGTGTGTGTGTATGTGTGTGTGGAAATGCTGGGAAACTGGGAAATGTGTGTGTGTGTGTATGTGTGTGTGTGTATGTGTGTGTGCGTGCGTGCTTGCGTGCGTGCGTGCGTGTGTGTGTGTGTGCGTGCGTGCGAGCGTATGTGTGTGTGTGTGCGTGCATGCGTGCGTGTGTGTGTGTGCGTGCGTGCGAGCGTGTGTGTGTGCGTGCGTGCGTGTGTATGTGTGCGTTTGTGCGTGTGTGTGTGTGTGTGTGTGTGTGTGTGTGTGCGCGCGCGCGCGTGCTCGAACGCAAGCACGGAACCGAAACAAGTAGAATAAATTATATAATTTTATGCTTGAAATGTTCTCTTCTTTCTTTATTTCTTTCTTTCTTTCTTTCTTTTCTTTCTTTCTTTCTTTCTTTCTTTCTTTCTTTCTTTCTTACTTTCTTTCTTCTTCTTACCCCTTCTCCACCTGTTCCTCTCACCTCCCCCTATTCCTGCTCCTCCTCGTCCTCCTCCTTTTCTTCTTTATCATCATCATCTTCTTCTTCTTCTTTCTCCCCTTTTCTCCTTCTTCCTGGTCCAGAAAAGGTTGCCGTAAGGCTTTCCTTTTGTACACAGACGCTAAACGAACGAACGAACGAACGAACAAACTTTATTTTCAAAGGTTAACAAATTGGGCAAGCAGGCCCTTCTTACATTCGGCCCTTCCAATCACTCATCTTTCTTGCGATACACTGCGATACTGTGCATCCTCTACTTCCTTTTCCTCCTCCCTCTTCTTTGCTCTGAAAAATGTCGTTAGCAACGCTGTAATCGACTCAGAGAAGCTGCCAGTTTGGCGTCTCCTGGTCGACACGAATGTCTTCATCACATTTTCAATACAGGACTTGTTTTCATTTATTCGGTCATGTTTTTTTGTTTTGTTTTTGTTTTTTTTTTTGTTTTGGCGTTCACTCGCTTTGAACTCAAGCGTAGTTCATACATGTGGTACTTCCTCTAGTGCACTGGATTGATCTTTGCGTGTGGATCAGCTTTCCCTATTACCAGTGTCCCTCGCCATCAGGCGAAGCCACTCCGACTTCAGAGGAACTTGTAATTCACGTCCTCAAGTCAAGTTTTAGATGTTGACATTTTAGTCCAACTGACCAGCCTAGGGGTTGAACCCGCTACCTTGACATCAGCACACCGGAAGTTTAATGTCAATCGCTCTTAACCATTCGGCGATGATGACCGCCACTGTGACTATTAATACGGCCACAGTATTTCAGTTTCCCGAACATTCGACTGTTTGTGAGCAAGCTATCTGTCACATTCACATCTTGTTCAGCGTCATCTGGTGGCTGTGGAAGTGTGGTTTCTGAGGAAAATGCACAGAATACCATGGACAGACAGAAAGCCCAATGACCAATTCCTACGAGAAACAAATGAAAACCATAAAATGATTAGAGAAATTGGACGTAGACATTCACAGCTTCTTGGACATGTTATGAGAAGAAACAAATGAGAGAACTCGGAGACAAAAGGCAAGACTGAGGGGAAGAGAACAAGGGGAAGGCAGAGAAGTAAATACCTGTATAGCTTGGCCACGTGGTATGGTCTAGTTAAGAATACTGAACTGATCCACGACTATGGTGATCGTGTGAGATGACAAAACATGACCGCCCACGATTATCAGCATAGCAAATGATGATGATTAGAATGCCAGTAGTTGTCTTCTCCTTAGTCCAGGATATTCTAAGAATAACAACATAAAAACAGAATCAATGTGGAGGACAACACATTTCTTCAAATTGTCCCTAAAGTAAGAGGCGACTAAGGAGGCTTTGGTTCCGTCGCCCTGCTATTGAGTGAGTGCGTGGCGCGACACTGTGAGTTATGAATTTCGCGTGGAATGCTTTTACATCAGTTCGCAGTTTGTAGTGTGAACTGCATGTTCGGAACGATGGTGGTCAGCTGTTGCTGGATTGACTTGTTTACCTTTTCGGTTCACGAGTGCATTTTTCAGGAGACTCCTAGGAGTCGTTGCGGGAGCTACGGAGTTCGTGCTTTGTGCGGCGCTTTCGGCGGGTCGACCTGCGGAAAGAGGCCGAGCCACATGGGATAAAACCCTGGTCAATGAAGTCTTTCTGGTGACTGCCGTTTCCATCGACAATGAACTGTATTTCTCGTGGAGGACTTTTGTGTTGGCATTCTGGCGGCGGCATTATGCACAGTGTACCTGTGCGGGCTGTTGGCTTGCCGATACTCCTGTCTATTCCATTGTTCACATAAGGCAGTGAGGAGCATTTTGTGTGATATTCACTGGCACAGGAACGGAGCATAATGGGGACGACCCGTTGCCGTGAAGTTGGAATCTCGACTAACTAACTAACTAACTAACTAACTAACTGTCCCTAAAGGCAAAAAATAAAGTTCGCCACTACTTTAAAGAGGCTATTGGATATTAAAAATGTCCCCACAAACACACTCACACGCACGCACGTATGCACGCACTCGCGCACGCGTACAAAGCAATGAGAAAAAATTAAAGACAGAGACAACTTTAGATGTTTATGTTTTCTCCATCATCTGGAGCCAATTCAGGAACCAATCGGGGTCAGTTGAAAAAGCCTTTAATGCCAATACTACGGCAGTGTTGTCATGGAGATGAGATCTCTCAGAGTCAACTCTGGGGCTGTATTCACGGCTGTCCGCCCATTACATGCCAGGATATATAGCTGCCTGTTTGAAGAATTTAGTGTTCTCACGAGAAGATGGAGGAAATAAATTTAAGATAATGATTGGCACGAATGCGGGAGGGATAAGTTAAATATCAGGGTGCACGCTAGACAAATACAAAGCTATTGAACATGTGATATGGTAATAGAAGAGAAAATGCTGAACCAAGTCAATAAATTCCAATATTTGGGGGAAATCAGTGCCATGGAGTTGGCGTGAACCAAAGTACCACGCAGTGTAGGTGACCAAGAGTCATTTCAGTGACAGACGTGAAGATCCAGTGGATTGTAAACCACTCTGCCGGAAGTAACCGGAGCGAAGGTCAAGCACGGACTATAGGTCCTTGAGAGATCATTCACGTCTGGACCGCGTTCGATGTCGGACGGAGAATGGCACATGGCAGAAGTCCATCTAGCCGCCACGTTTGTACAGATGGAGAGTTTGTGAATTTGTGGACGAATGTCGACGTCAATGATTGTTCGAGCGACAGATATACAAGATAGAGATCGAGTGCAAGTATTATTGTTGTAATGACAGTGATTTGATATTTGTTTTAAAAGAAAGACAGAATACACCGTGTGAAAACAGATGCAGCTGTCGTGTTATGAAGAAGTTATTGTTAACGCAGTGTTGTCTATTATGTGATATATATGTGGTGATTTAGAGAAGGTAGAAAGGTTGATACTACCACCAGTCAATTAAGAATCACTTCTGAAGAACAACAGGGTGCTTTTTGCCAGACGAAAGCTAAACAGAGTGGAAGAATAACTCCCCGACAGATACCAGCGTCAAGCACTGGCAAATACGGCCAATTAACTCCAGGGCAAATAAGAACAACAATAGAACATGAATATTACATATGCCCTATCTACCTGGAGACAGTAGAGTGACTTATGTCAACAGTTACAGGTGCCCCAATGCGTTAGCAACTGAGTAACATCATCTCATCCATCGGCAACACAGAATAGCTCAGTGGTAGTAGAATCGCCAGTCGTAATCCATCCAGCCATAACTTATTGCCGACTCACTTGTTCTTCTTCTTCTTTCGTTCGCCTAAATTATGTTTATAACTGCAATGTTGTCTCTTGTATGAATCTAACAGTCTTTTTTAGTTCATTAAGCGGTCCATAGAGTTTATCTTCCACTGTTGTCTCTCTAGGCCAGAAGGTTCGCCTGGATATGTTGTAGTTTGGGCAATCCTGGAGTATGTGCTCTGCTGTCTGCGACGCCAAACCACATGTGCACATGGCTGAGTCACCAATCTTGAATTTTGTATACATGTGGTTGCGTAATCTATTGTGTCCTGTTCTGAGGCGCAGAAGAATGACCTGTTCTGGTCTGTCCATAACGTGGTAGTCGTCTTGAGTAAGGTTTTGTGGCCTTCTGACTGATTTGATCATTCTTTTCTTTTGGTGGTATGTAATAGGCACATCTGGTTGTTCTTCTTGTGCTCCTTCCTTAGCCAATCGATCAGCTCTGTCGTTTCCGGGGATTCCACAGTGGGATGGTATCCACTGTATGGTGATCTTACGATGACTGCTAAGTTCAGAAAGTAGTGTCCTCAGAACTGGCAATTTCCCAGACAGGAGCGCCTCTATTACGGATTTTGCATCTGTCAATATCACCACAGGTTGTGTACCATGACTGGTATTTTGTAATTTCTCTGTGGCTATCTTGATTGCCTCAATTTCAGCATCATAATTATGGCAGTACTTTCCTGTTGGAATTCTGGCCGTGTCTCTAGTGTTATTTGGGTATTCTATATACACTCCCGCTCCTCCATTTCGAACAGCATTTTGTGCTGACCCATCTGTGTAGACTCGGATCCAGAGGTCCTGTGGGTATTCGTCATCAAGAAAGCTGAGAGTGGCTGTTCTGCGCTGTACACTGTTCTGTTCTTCCTTGTCAAATATTCCTCTCACTTTTGACTGGATTTGTAGTGATATTCTATGTTCATCTTTCCACGGGGTTCGCTCTGGAATAGTTGTCAGGGGGATATCAACTGTGGGAAGATCGATGGTTTCTCTGCAGAGTTGTTTGGCCTGGTGGATGAAACTACTTCTTTTCAACCGCCCTAAAGCTAAGTTTTCAAATCGGTTCTTCATAGGGTGGCCTGGCAAGCTGAGAAACTTTTCTGCTTGTATTAGTGTTTTTGTATCTCTGCGTTCTCTTAAAGCTTGTGTCCTCCCCATTTTCTCCATTGCTACTATAGGGGTTGATTTCATCCCTCCTGTGATGACTCTAAGAGCTTGATTTTGCACTTTGTCCAGCTCTTGTAGTGTGGTTTTTGCTGCCGAACACCATACAGTTGACCCGTATTCCAGGTGTGGTCGTATGCTCTGTTGATAAACTTTGCTAAGTATTTTCCCACTGGCTCCCCATGTGGTTCCAGTTAACTTTCTCAGGATGGCAATTTTCCTTCTGGCTTTTGCTACTGCTTTTTTAATGTGTTTTCTCCATGTCAGCCTGTCGTCAAATGTTACACCAAGGTATGTTGGTTCCTTATCTTCTCTTAGGGGTGTTCCATTTATCTGAATGCTCCCTGCCTTTTGTTTCGGAGAAAGAGTAAATAGAGTGGTGCTGCACTTGTCAGTGTTTATGCTGATACACCATCTATCCGCCCATGCAACAAATGTATCTACAGCTCTTTGTAGCAATATGGTGGCCACTGATGCATGTTCATTTGCGCTCCACAAAACCAGGTCGTCAGCGTACATTGCCGCTTTAATTCCATTGGGTAGATTAGCAACAAGATCATTGATGAAGATTAGAAAAAGTGTTGGGGACAGGACTCCGCCCTGGGGAACACCGTGACGCAGTAATACTTTCTTGCTCTTGAGACCGTCTATCTGTACTCGGGCTCTTCTGTTGTGCAAGTATGCTTTTACCCATTTGTACATTCTTCCATTGACTTTACAGTTTCTCAGTTTCTTCATCAGACCTTCTTTCCAGACTTTGTCAAAGGCTTTCTTCAGACCTATCCAAGCCGCAAGTACCAGCTTCTTCTCTTGGAATGCATCCTCAACTTCTTGAGAGAGGTAGGTTGTCTGATCTTCCGTAGAGTAGCACTGCCTAAAGGCAGCCTGTTGTGGCACAAGGATGTTTTCACTTTCAATGTACCACTGTAGTCTGTGATTGATGACGCGTTCCATTGTTTTGCAGAGACATCTGGTGAGGCTAATGGGTCTGTAGCTGGAGGCAATGGAACTGTCTTTCCCAGATTTTAGGAGGGGTATCATGATTGCTTCTCTCCAGACTTGTGGAACACTGCCTAAGGTCCATGTATTATTAAAGATCTGTAGCAGCTTTGCTTTAGCCTCTGTTCCTAGGTTCCTGATCATTTCATTGGAGATACCATCAGCTCCTGGTGATTTTCTCATTTTCAGTTTTGAAATGGCTAGCTCCAGTTCACTGAATGTGATAGGTGTCTCCATAACCTCATGTACAACTTCCTTCTGTCCTGTATTTTGCCATTTCTCTCGAATCTCCTGTTGTTTCTCTGGACTAATTTCAATATTGTTATCTTGTGCGAATGAGTCCGCAAAATGGTCAGCTGCTTGCTTTCCTGTTAAGGTGTTTCCGTCTTTATGTAGCGCAATTGTTGAGTTTCTCCCTGTGCCCTCATCGTTAAGCTGTTTTATTAGCCTCCATAACTTTCTTGTGTCTTTTTCAAAGTTCAGTGACTCTGTTTTCTCCTGCCAGCTTTTCCGTCTAGCCTGCAGTTGGGCCCTTTGAAATTTGGCTTTTGCGTGCTGATATTTATTGTGGTGCTCTTGGCTGGGATTGGCCTCTGCTTGTTTTCTACATATATCCACATCATTATGCAACTGTTCCAGTTCACTATTCCAGTAGGGTTTATAATGTTTACGGGCTTCTCTTGGTATTGT